>ML786653.1:1420014-1434163 GCA_009831015.1 Picea engelmannii | reverse complement strand
AATCAAGTCGGTAATTGTATAAGGACCAAATCCCCTTTTTGTGGATTGGTCATCGGACAATTACAATGTGCATAATAAGATGTCGGCCCCAACAGTTATAATGAAAGGGTCAGATTTAATTAAAGGTGGATTTACCCACCCAGTGTGAGAGGTCGACCCTGCTAGATGTGACTCTTCACACGTGCCAGATTGATATAAATAAGAGGCTAGTGCCTCACTTCTAACACACACTTCACTTGCTCATTCTCTTATGAGGCAAGATGCAATTTCAAGTTGGTGAGAGGAGAAGAAGGGTGGCACATCTCTTGGAGGAGGATTTCCTGTATTGGTTGAGTTATCTCTTGAACATTTGATAAGCTATTTATGATAAGGAAGTTTTGCTGGGTTTTCTTCCCCTAGAGGGTTTCCCAGGATAAATGTTGTGTCTATTGTGGATGTGTATTTCTCAGTGAACTTGTTCTTATTATGCTCTTATCTTATGAAATGCAAAGAACTATAATAATGGCATAAACATTAACAATATCGATATGGATATGAGTATTGGTGAGCTAACTTACAAGTCAACGAGCTATTCAATAACCACATGACTAGAGTTTTGAGGTAAGCTAGATGTCATAGACTTCAATAAGATAACATATGCTCTAATTTTTACTTATTATTTAATTTATTACTTCAAATGTTTCTATGATCTATGGAAACTTTGTTTTTCACAAGATGCACAACTTGCTTAGAGTGGTTGTTTAATGACATATCTTTAAGAATAATAGTTGCACAACATGGATTCATATAGGGTGTTCACTCTAACTCTATCATGAAGTCTGGATCGATTGTTGGATCAGGGTTTCAAAACTAGGGTTTGAAATGATTCAAAAACAAATACACCATAGGTGTCGACATATTCAATCTGTACAATAAGGTCACGCTTGAGATGCCAAGAGAACCCCAAAGACCACAGGTTTCATGCCACTAAGAAAGGATCTATACAAATAGGAAACATCTCATTCAGATCCACACATTAAATTCACACTGATTAATATAATTCATATAGGTGTCACATAAAGTACTTAGTAACAGACTTACATTCAGACCATAATACATAATATGTAGAGAGAAAAGTTCTTCATGCTTCGTTAATTAATATTAAATCCATTCAGATATAGTTTACTACACATAGGTCGAATCCTACTCAAAGAGAATTCATAATGAAATAGAGACCAACAATGTACTGAGATTTCAATGTACTTTCTCTCTCATATTCACATAATATATTTGATCATAAATAGAACTAATGCAATGTGTAACTGGAGCTATAATTCCTCTATTATTAACATAATAATAAACTTTTTGTTAACCAGAAAACCAAACCTTACATATCGACATGGATCCCCCTTAACTTCCATGGATTTTGGCAATGATAACAACCTTTCCATCTCAACCATAACCTGGACCATGACCAATCGAGTTGTAACAAAAATAGTTATTAAATACATTCAAGGATTTGGCATGCATCTGATCTCTTCAAGTCTTTGTGCACGATACAAAACGAGTTGGTGTGCACAATATATCCCTAATATATCTCTAATTAGTGTTGGTGATGGTTTAACACAAGTTTAAGGGCCCTCAAGTCAACATGGAACCTCCATATCGGCTTGAGTCTCTACCAATTAAATATCCATTCAATGAATTAATAATTCAATGCTACTTACACTGGGAAGAAACTAATAGAAGATGAAATTCATGGATTTAATTGTTGGAGGTTATATTTCTATAGGCTCACTTACAAGTAAAAATCTATTTTTCTACATCTTTATGTGTTCCACATTAATTTGGATAGCTACCATTCATTTTTTTAACATGCTATGAATTTGTGAAAGTAAATTATTATTATATGTTGATAGAATAAGTATTGTAGCTAGATACATGTGAAAACTTTTCCATTGACTATATTGACTATCAATTGTCTCGAATCTTCCTCCATGTGTGGCTTTAATCATTAGAGATAAAAGGGGGCTAGTTGGTGGCCATTTGTGTAGATATGTTTTGTTACAAGATTTAAATTAATTTTAATACACTATGAATCTAAGAATCCAAGAGTAATAAAACCACTTGAGACATATTTTGGGAAATATGTTATAACTTAAACAAGTTATTATAAATTTGAAAATCAATCACATTCTAAATTTGATGAGAGTTATCAATAATATTGGAAACCATTTTTTATGTTTAGTTCTAAACTCTTTAAAGGTGGAAATGGTTTGTAACCAATAAAGTTTCATTAATTCTAAAGTGGATTCATATTTAAATATTTGTTATTTATCTTTCAAGCAAAATAATGTATAAAAAAATAAAATATTTGTTATTACATGATGGTACATAGAAAATATAGTCCAATTTATCATGGCATAGTATGCAAAGTCATGGGATGTTCATATAATATATATTGCAATTTGATATTTTCATGTTTAGTGTATAGTTAACTGCATTTATGTTGTTCTAGTTTAACTTGGTTCCCATGAGGTAGAGCTCAATCCAACAGAACAAAGTATTGTAAAGTATTGTGTGGTAATTTTTCATTTTTGTTTGTGTATGTTTATTTGTTTTTTACCTTAATTTCTTTTCAATTTTTTTTTTGAGTAATTTCGTTTTATTAATTCATGATTTATGCAAGTGACTATTTCCAAAAGTGATTGTACTATCGTTGGATTTATGAAGTCCATAGTGAAAATAGTCATTTGACTAACCCAAAAACACTCTGGGATGAGCACCATTTTCTTTTAATAATAATAATAATCTATTTTTAAGGTCACGACCATACCACACACCAAATTGGTGTATGAGAACCCCTTCGCCCAACCATTTGACTAGTAAAATCTATGAATTTGAACTTGTGACCGTTTAAGACATAACTTTATCCAATTTCACAATCACTTTACTTACAAAAATCATAATGATCTTGATAATGTAAATTCTATCATATTTAAATATAATATTATTAAAAAAAAATAATATAACTCCTTTTATTTGTTCAATACAATTTTTAATTTAATCAACATCTACTTAAAAAAATGTTTATAATGCAAATAGAAACAATTTACATATTAAGTAATTTTATATAGAGGAAAAAAATATTTATAATGCAACTGAAACATTGTACATATTATATTAAAATTTAATATATTAGTGAAATAAATAAAATAAAATAAAAACTGTTAATGTAAAACTAAGTTTCTTTGTTTGTTGGGTTATAATCTAATCATAATTTGAATTACTTGTGATAATGATTTAGATTTAAATTTAGACCGTCATCATGTTTGGCCGAGCAAAAGAGATGACATGCGCACTCGCTAAGCTTTCAGCTGGATGTCATACTTGTGTGTAATTATAATCAAATTTAAAAAATAAACGGATCTCGTTTCTCTCTTTCACATTCCATTTGTCACCGCTCGGAATGAACGGACAACTAACCGTTCTTTCCTCCCGTTGGAATTTAAAAAGTGAAAAATTCGTGAAGGTTTCGAAGACTGTAATACCTGTTATATTCATTTCAACAAAGAAATTTAACGGTCCAGTAAATTTTTTAACCGCGTTTCCGTCGAATTCCATCCCTCGCAGCGGCAAAGAATTAGAATATACGTATCTGAAAAGTCGTCTCTGTCGCTATAACCATCGTACCATGCCACATGATCGCACCAGACACGAAAGACAAACTCATCATGCACTGCACTATTTGAAATCGAGAGGTAATCACTAACACCGTCACGACTCACAACACTACATGATCGCACCAGACACGACAGAAAAACTCATCATCCACTGTGCTGTTTGAAACCGAGAGGTATTCGCTAGTACAGCCACGACTCACAACACCACATGATCGAACCAAGTAGTCGTGGAACACCCTGTTCATCAAACTCATAAATGCCCTTGGCGCATGTTGTTCTTGAGTTTATACTTTAACGCTCTAAAGTATACCGTCAAGGCATCCCAAAAAAGGTAGAGATAATTAATGGGTAAAAAGAAAAAAGTTTAAAGAAAACTGAGATCACGGTTGATTCTTTAACTGTCTCTGTCTAGCTTCCCATTGTTATTGAATGCTAATATCCCTTTCAATTGCAGCCCATGATCTTTCAAGTTCTACCTGTGTATTTGTTGTTTGTAAGATGGTATTGAATAGGTTTAACGAACTGCTCATTTGATTTGATAGATCGGGTTTTATATTGGGTTGTCTGGTAACTGGAACAGTGATGAAAGTTGAGGGTTTCTTTCTTGTAAATCAAGAATATTTTTTAGGGTCGCAAATTTCTAGTTCAAAATTATAAAAATAAAACTTCCAAATTATGAATTAATAGTATAATAGAAATAAAGGCCTTTTCTAGTATCTAAGTCAAATTTTAAAGGAGACAGTGGATGGAAAGAAGAAAAATGAAACATGTAGTTGTATAACAAAAATGAGGCATCAATTTAAGAAGAATCCCATTTTAATTTAATACGAGAAAACGGATTATAACTTTGCAGAAGCATACAGTTGAGGAGCCCTAAAACATTCATAGGTCTTATATCTGCTATACAGAGGAAAAACTGCAAACGATTAGATAATATGACTGTTTTAATAGGCTTACCGGACTTGGGAGGTCTCCCTGACCTTTTCTCTGCTTTGGTCTTTTTTCTTGGTGGAGGCCTTTTCGCATCCTGTTGGGCCTTTTCAGGATTTCCCTTCTTCTGTGCTTCCTGCTCGAAACCTGGTGGAACGTTTTCCTACTCGAAACCTGGTGGAATGCTTTCTTGCTCCTCGGGGAGGGTAATTTCTTACCCTTGAAGTACTTGGGGCAGACCACTCCGTCAATGCTTTTGAAAGGTCCGAAAGATGACTTGCAAGTCAGATGACAGTGTCTGTACTCTTTCCAACACTTTGTTATAAGATTTGGTCCCTTTGAACACGTCATCCCAAGGAGACTCCTCATGTTCACAGGCTTTCATATTGTAGTGTATGAAGTGTTTATTTACTAATTGATAAGGGTCATGTCTTTTTTACTCAATATCTACCAGTTTAATTTCTTCAAGTGCTTCTGCTTCTACCCTAGAATGTCCCAAATTTAGTAATGAAAATTTCCCGATGTGCATAGGGAAGATTGGCCAGGACTTCTTTTGAGATGCCTTTAGCTCTATTCCAATACTACCTTTTACTATTTGGTGTGCCACTTCCCTACGCACTAGTCTATTTGGAAGGAATTTTGGAAGCACGTGAGGGGGGATTGAGCACCCATAAACCCTGATGTAGGAGAAGCTTTCTTCAATGAACCAGTCTACTATTTGCTTGAGGTTATTTGAAACTGCATCATAAATGCGAGGAGGGTCATAGCCGAAAAACATTTTATGCATGGGTATCACCACGAAATGGAAAATTTCGTAAAACAATTTTTTTTCATTTTCTTCCCACAGCTCAGAGTGATATTCGTGAATGGGTTCAGGGTAGGTTATGTTCCAACTCCAATTCATCAGGGGAAATGGAGTCATAAAAAAAATTGCGTCCATGAGGTACGCTGACATGTAGAAGGCAACTGGTTAACATCGGGCTCTTGCAGCTCTGTAATCCGAAATCTCTTTGGCTATATTATCAGATAAAATCTTGTCCCAATTGAAACTATACCCTTCTGATGCTTCTTATAAAAAGGGCACTCATTCTACGGGGAAATGACAGGGATTCATTTTTCCGAAGAGTCTGCACAACATCATGGCTACATAAACCATGTACTCATTCAAAGAGGTTGTGGAATAAATTCCATTGGTATCGGCCCTAAATTTTGATGGACATCTCCAGCAACCTTTGATTAAATCAGGGTAAGTTTGGTCTACCTCAATGCATTCCTTTCTCTAGAATTCAGTTATAAATTCGGCATTGTAAATGAAATTAGGATTGGGTGAGAGTTTGTACATAACCTGGATATGTTCAGGTATGAATGAGTCGATAATGGCTCCTTGATCATTTAAAATGCTTCTCGTCGGAATATCAACCTTGTCCAAAGCCCAACTGACCATGTCATTGTACGCCATGAGCCATGGGCGTGTTGCAATTTTGTGAAGCTCTGATTCTTCTATGTCCTGAAGGTGATTCTTAGAATCGCTAGGGGAATTTTTCATCTCGCAGTCTAGATTTTCATAAATCCGTCTCCATGATTTAATTGAGTCGATAGCATGTGGTGTGGTGTCTGATATGACATCTCCCTCTGTGCTGGAAATCCCATCTGTATATTCACTCTTCTTGGGTCCCTTCTTTGGTGCCATGACTCTGTATTGGAAAGAAAACCTGTCACAGAAGAGAGGTGTGAAAGCTCGACTGTATTATCCTATTTCTGATAGAAAAAGCGAGAATAAGTTTCAAAACACATACCTTTAGTTTTCTTTTAACTCATTTTATGGTGAAAGTAATTGTCAAGAATTTAATACCTTTAATGTGGAGAATATCTCTGAGATATGCATTTGTGTTGCAAAAATCACGATCTATCTGTTATTAATGTGGCTGTATTTTGACAATTCTCAAATCAACATTCAAAAAACTTCTTTTGACGAAGGCTGAAAATAAAGTACTTAAAAAGTTTAATTACCATTTAATGTAATTTTAAAATGAAGTTAGTTCTCTTTAAAATTCGGTATTGAGTCGGGACTTTGCGTTTCGGGGTTTCAGGGATCGCGGTTACATGAGGTATGTCACCACTAAACCCTGAATCCCGAAATCGCGATGAGATTAGATTTAAGCCTTAACTTCCGTATTGAGTCAACCCTTCGCATTTCGGGGTTTCGGGGATTGCGGCTACACGAGGTATGTCACCACTAAACCCCGAATCCCAAAATTGCGGTGAGATTAGTTTTAAATTAATTAATTAGGATTAAGACTGACTTTCACTTCTTTTCAGGAAATCGGGAATTGGGATTTCGTGATTCAAAATGTATTGAAAAGATAATGTTCTGAGCAAACCCCGAATCTCAAAAGGTTAAAAAAAATGATTAATTAACTCCTTTGGGGTTTTAATTTATCGCGATTTGAAGTACTTTACAGAACATGCGTCTAGGCTTTAATAACACTTGAGCTTTCTATCTTTAATTATAACAAAGAAATGAAAACTTTTCAGGACTTCAGTACCGGTCTTTTGGAATGATAGTGAGGATTATACCTTATGAAAAACCGAATCTCGAAAGAGGAAAAAATTAGTTTTAAAGGTGAAAATGTTCAAACCTAACTTCAACAACGCATTCGTCATTACAAACGGAAAAACAATAAACTCATAATGTCCAAACCTTGTCTTAAATGCGGTCTTAGGGATGTAATCCTCCTTAATCCGCAATTGGTGATACCCTGATCTCAAGTTGATCTTTGAAAACACCGTCGCACCCTTCATCTGATCAAACGGTTGATCAATCCTTGGCAATGGATATTGATTCTTGACCATTGCTTTGTTCAATTGACAATAGTCAATGCAGATTCTCCATGACCCATCCTTCTTCTGTATGAAGATAACCGACGCACCCCATGGTGACACACTTAGATGTATAAGTCCCAGGTCCATCAACTCATTCAGTTGCATTCTCAATTCATGTAACTCTAGGATCGACATCTGATAAGGCATTCTCGCTATCGATTCAGTCCTTGATTTTAGGTCTATGGTAAATTCCAATTCCCTCTCTGGCGGCATCCTAGGTAACTCCTCAGGGAAGATGTCTGGAAGATCTCTCACCATTGGAAGGTGTTCTAGACCTTTCGTTACTCCCTTCTCTTTTAGCACAAGGATTGCATAAATATTACATCCCTTGCACATGCTCTTCCATAGCTGTATGGAAGAGATGAACCTTAGGGAGAATCCCTGGTTGCGACCTACAATCATTCATCTCTGTCCCTCATCATCGACCAAGATCAACTATTTCTTCTTACAGTTGAGTATCGCCTCATGTGATTCCAACCAGTCCATATCGATCACGATGTCATAAGATCCTAACATCGTGACATACAGGTTGGCCCTGGTGACAAAATCTCCTAGGTTAAGAGTATAGCCTGTAACCTTCCCTCCAACCTTTTGTTTGGCTCCCGAAGCCATTTATACAAAGATAAAATCATCATGTTCAACTGCCTTTACCTTAATTATTTTTAGCACTGCACCATAAATGAAACTCTCTATAACACTTGGATCTATCAAAATACTAAGGGTCAGTGACAGTACCTGACCTCTTGAGAACAGTCGACTGGTGCTCTGCCTGGTGGTTATTGTTGGCCCTTGACTAAATTTGGGAGAACCTTGGTCATGTTTGACCATTTTTGGGAGTTCGACAGGCTGGTCGAAGGCAGAGCGCAAGGTGAAGCAGAGATCATGGGATCTCGGCCCCTTTTTAGGGCATTTTTTGGTTTAGGGTCTATGTAACGGGTATGGGATGTTGGCCCATGGGATTTTCCCATGCTTAGGCCCCTTTTGTAAAGTATAAATAGAAAGTTAGGCGATGTAAGTAAGGGCGGTTATGTGGTAGTGTGATATTGTTCTAAGTTCAAGTGATGTAAGTAGTTGGGTCTAGGTGATCGAGCTAGCTCTATGCATGTTGTGTGTTGAGAACTTGCAGAGATGAGTGCTAGAGATTGTAAGAAACCTATGTGCAAACTATAGGAAGGATTTGTGTTGTAACCTAGCTCGGGAAATGAGGATCTGGAGAGCTGCGCACAAATATCCTGTCCTATGCAGAGTGGGTTCTTATGGATCTGTACTTGTAGAAGACTGACAGAAGAAAATAAAGAAGAAAAAGAGTTGGTGGACGTAGCCCAACACTGGGGTGAACCACGTATATCCTGTGTTGTGATTGCTTTGTGCATTATTGTTGTTATGTTATTGATGTGATTTATACTTAGTGCAGTGATACATGTTAGATGCATATGATATATTAGTATCTTAGTGCTTAGTAATGTGAATGAATGCTAGATCTGATCTATTTCTATATTCTAAGTGCTTGGATGTATTAGATCTTGTGAATACTACATTGTTTTTCAATTAGGGTTTCGACCTGCGATGTGAATAAGGGTTAAATACTGATGAATGCTAACTGCTAAGTGATATGTTAAGAATTGTGATAACATATCTATGTCCCAGCTAGGTTGTAGACACTTAAGTCCTGCAACCACCCCTGCCTCTACCTCTGGTGAGACTTCATCGTCTTCACAAGTGTTGCCAAAAGGGCTGATAGTTAGGGTTTTGTTGGTGTGTTGAACCCTGGGCCTTCCCTTGTGTCCCAACAAATGGTTCCATTGTCGGGACCTGAAACTGTGATTGCTGGGAACTAAAGAAAAGATAAATCTTTGTGCATAGATCTGTTACTCTAGTGTGCAATATTCTACTCGACTTGCATAGCTCTGTGATGAGAAAGGAATCAGATCTGAAGAAAAGAGGTAAGATATTAAAGATTTGTTCTCTGAGAAAGGTAAGATAAGTGAATTTTTGTTTTTGTTTTGAAAGAATGGATCTAGGTATGTCTGATAGATTTTGTCGTAGTTTGAAAACTAGGGCATAGCTAGAAGAAAGAAGATTGGATATGAGTAGATTTGATAGAAATAGTGAAAGATATGTTATTCTTATGAATAGAAATAATGTTTGGACTAACAAATGGATGCAGGATCCTAGAAAGAATTTTTTGCAGGCTAGTTACTGTAATCCCAATGTGCAGTACATGAAAGGTTGAGGATCATTTAAAATAAAGAGAGGATTAAATCTTTGTTACAGTTGCAGAAGACCGGGACATTTTGCTAAGGAATTCCCTGGTAGAGGTCCTAGTAATCTTTGTTGTAAATCTATGGACCATGAAGTTTTGGATTTCCCTAGAATGATTGCTAAAGTTGAAAAGATGAATTCGAGACAAGAAAACCATGAGAGACAGGCCAAGAAACTAAGGATATGATAGAACCCTAGAAATAATCAGAGATTGTATTATTATAGATGAAAGAATCCCTGAATGATCATAGAGACATCAACTTATCATAGGTGTTAAAAGAAAAAGAGTGTATAGAAACAAGAATAAGAGACATCGACATAGACTATGTTCTGGATGAGGAAACATAGGTGAATATCATGACAGAAAGAACCTGGGAAATTTTGGGAAAGCCTGCTATGGTTCCATCATTGGGAGGAATAGGCGTGTTTAAAGGAAAATTGATAACCCTATGTGGAAGACTTACCCAGATACCTATGAGTGCTCATGTAACTTTGACAGAGGAATAATTTGAGGTCTTTAAATTTGTTGAGAACAACACCCCATTTGCTATATTTCTAGGAACAAACTGGATTGAGAAAGATCAGAGACGAAGGAAACAAGAAGAGGAATATCTAGAATAGAAAAATAAATAATTAAGAAATTTCATGGCTAGGAGAATAGCACACTTACTGGAAGAACAAGAGGACCATTCGAAACTACTAAGGACTAGAGATCTGGATGTCGAAGTTGAAAGAACACAGGAATACTTGAAACACCTATCTGTACAAGAGAGTAGGGCACCTACTCCAGAAAGAAAAGAAGTATTACCCTTGAACGACCCGCAACAGTGTGAAGTTACTATGTTAAGAGAAGATAAGAATAAGAATGGAAAGAGGAACCCAGTGACTCAAATCACAAGGAAGAAAGCCAGAATTCTCAGCAAGAAGAAAGCAAAGTTAGAAAAATTACAGGAAGTTCTAGAGACGACTTCACAGAAGGAAGGTTTACAGAACTTGAACTTCGTCGGGATAGCAGAAAAATGAATATTGGCACTTCTCCACAATGAAGAAATATGATCGTTGGAGGCATTCCGACCATTAGACTGACACTCCAGAACCGCTCAAACTGCAGTTATGACCACTCAAACTGCAGTTATGGCCAAAAATATTACCATTAGACGGTTGGGACTGCACAATAACATATGGAATTGCAATGATTGAGGCATTCCTACCCATTGGAGGAATCCATTACGATGTTAGTTATTTATCCCTTCAAGTGTTGCACTGAGAACACTTTTGCAAACTATGATTATTCGGGCCCACAAAGAACTATTTTATTTCATGTTGTGCCTATTGAGACCTCGCCGCCTCTTCTGTTAGATTCAGTATTTGATCATCAACCTGATCTCGAGCGTGCATGTCGGGTGACTGCAACATAGTAGAGAAATCTGTCGAAGAGATCCTCATAGACTTGATGGCTGAGAAGGTCATGTCTATAGGATTCCAAGCCTCGTCGATGAGAGGAGTGCATGCATACCCATCGAGTGCTCATGGATCTGGATCATCCCAAGCCGCGACAAAGAAATGAACCAAACATCGTGATGACTTAGCGAATTCGAATCTCATCCCATCCAACCTTCTCGACTATATCCCACCTCTGGCTGGCGTGGTTAGTCGTAACAGTGTCCCAAGGGACTTCGACTATATCTTGATTATTGCATACCTCCCGAAGGGGATACGCGCAATAGGACCACAATTAGAATAGATCACGACGTTGAAGATCAATGAATTCAACTTGGGAGATCGTAAGAACCATGGCATGCTCACCCCACATAAGTATTTGACCAATACAGAGGGGAATAAGCCGAAGATCATCCCCCATCCGTGGACCATGGACATCGCGAGGTCCACCATTCTTAATGTAATGAAGATACCCCACTTTGGAAGGCTTCAAGAGGTTAACACATGTGTTAAACTCCTACTGTCGTGCTTCCATGGAGGTTATTTGTGGATGGACAGACGCATCACTATAGATCTGGCGTTGATCCATCAGATCAGCAGATTAAGTGTTGGATCATGTTGTCATTGATGCCAATGGTTTGATTGATTGATGTCATTGATTGATTGATGTCAAAGGATTGATTGATTGATGATTGATGTAATATAATATGTATTTTTCTTGATGAGAATGCATAGATGAAGATGGATCAATGATTTGTCATTGATATGATGAAGATGGATCAATGAGTTGTCATGGATACATGATGAAGATGGATCGATGTGGTTTCATTGGTATATGATGCATTGTTGGAAAAATTTATAGTTGACTCATTATTCTCTTATCATGATTGATAAGGTGCACAAATGGATGAACTCCAAAGTGGGCCCCTTATGGTGAAAGCCCTCACGGGAAGACGCTTTGTGGATTGAGTTATCCTAAAAGAATGGTTGGAGGACCCATGCTCTCAATATTTTCTTATCATGATTGATAAGGTGCACAAATGGATGAACTCCAAAGTGGTCCCCTTATGGTGAAATCCCTCACAGGAAGACACTTTGCGGATTGAGTTATCCTTGAAGAATGGTTGGAGAACCCATGCTTGTATGTGGAATAATGAGATTAAGGACATTGAATTTATCAGGGAAACTATCCTATATGTATAGTGCATGTCATGCCATTTCCGGTGGTATGTATAATATCACATAACTCCTCACAGTTAGAGAGTTATGGCCATGAGAAGTTGGAGACCCCAGGTTTGGGCAATGGACCCAAGTTTGTTTGATGGGTAATGGTATGAGTTATGATATATTTTTAGACAATAATATTCTATATGGATAGTACATGTCATTCCATTTCTGGTGGTATGTGGAATGTCACATAACTCCACACGGTTTAAGAGTTATGGCCTTACGAAGTTGTAGGACCCTCACATGTCATCTAGAAGCCCCAAAAGGTCAAAGTAGTCAAAGTGGTTTAAGTATTTTTAAAAGGTAAATAATAAAGTGAAGTGATGAGTGTACTATAATTCAAAGTGAATACAAAATAATAAATTTTAAATAATAAATTTAATGCAGAAATCAGAAGTGGGTTAACCCTAAAATAAGGAAAGTTGGGCCAAGTGACCTAGAAGATGTTTTTAAGGAAGCTACTTGGAGAGTATAAATAACAGGCAAGGCTCTCTCATTTTAATCACACTTGAGCATATTGAATATCTATATGTGTCTAAGGTAAACACAAATATATAAGCTGAAATTCTGAGGAAAAGTGAAGAAAAGAAGGCCGAAATGCAAGGAAGGATAAATTATTTTGATGGTGCTTTCTAAGGTATGTTATTTATAGGTCATCTCACCATTTTCTCTATAAAAAATTTTCTATAATGATTCAGACCGTAAAATTGCTATTCCATTGAGAAATATACCCAACTATATATGGTAAAAAATTCATCTTGTGGGTCGTTGTATTTTTGGAGTTACACTTCGTGGAATATAGGGTTTGTGGCTAGTGCTGAAACTAGTCAAAAATAGGTGTTTTGGGTAAAAACGTCATAACTTCTTCATAAAAGATCCAAATTTTGTAAGACAAAATTTTTTGGTTAGGTTACAAGCTGTAGTATTTTTTGTAACAGTTTCATATCAATTCAATGAATATTTTGTGCGGGCCATGCTCTACAAGGTCGCTCTCTAGAATAAGCCATAATTCAGCAAGGTATGCCATTTTTTCTATAACGCCTTTTTTGAGAGGTTACAAGTAGTGCCACTGATATGAATTGCATAAAACACACTGAATAACATTGTATATCAGTTTCAAATCTTTATTCATTATAGGTACAAAGTTATGATTATTTCAAGTTGGGGTTGTTGACTAATCCAAAACTAGTCATGGTTGAGACAAGCAGTTGATGAGTTGGCACATATATGAGGTGTATAGTTGATGATGTTGGTACATATTGATGAGTCATTGTTGATGATTATTTTACACATGATTGGTATATACTTGGTACATGGTTGGATGCACTTGTTTATGGTACAGGTTGACTACAGATTGTTTGGCACAAGTTGGTGCATGGTTGATGCACTTGTTTATGTTGACAGATTGATATTTGTTGAGGATTGTTGCCTCATCTTAGTTGGTGCTGAGAATGTAAGTTGAGTCTTTCATATAGATTTGGTGCTCTTGTATATTTTTACTCTATTCAGTTGTTGTTGAAAAACCCACGGATTGAAGTCCATAATAAAAAGAAAAATTGTACATAAATCTTGTGTTCTTTGTGTTCCTTGTGGAGATGATTTGTTGATGATATGTTGATGATATATGTTTCTGATATGTATTCACATCTAACTTATTATAAATGACAACAATGAGTAATGAGCAAATGTTGAATGCTAACTAAGGAGTTTTTGTGTAAGAGGGAAGTTTTGGGAAAAAGATCCCC
>ML786653.1:1388552-1416648 GCA_009831015.1 Picea engelmannii | reverse complement strand
CAATGAGTTTTCATTGATACATGATGAAGATGGATCGATGTGGTTTCATTGGTATATGATGCATTGTTGGAAAAATGTATAGATGACTCATTATTGTCTTATCATGATTGATAAGGTGCACAAATGGATGAACTCCAAAGTGGCCCCTTATGGTGAAAGCCCTCACAGGAAGATGTTTTGCAGATTGAGTTATCCTAGAAGAATGGTTGGAGGAACCATGCTCTCATTATTGTCTTATCATGATTTATAAGGTGCACAAATGGATGAACTCCAAATTGGTCCCCTTATGCTGAAATCCCTCACGGGAAGACGCTTTGCGGATTGAGTTATCCTAGAAGAATTGTTAGAGGAGCCATGCTTGTATGTGGAATAATGAGATGAAGGACATTGAATTTGTCAGGGAAACTATCCTAGATGTAAATTTCTTGTCATTCCATTTCCGATGGTATGTAGAACGTCACATAACTCCTCACGGTTAGAGAGTTATGACCATGAGAAGTTGGAGACCCCAGGTTTGGGTAATGGACCAAAGTTTGTTTGATGGGTAATGGTATGAGTTATGATATATTTTCAGAAAATAATATTCTATATGGATAGTACATGTCATTTCATTTATAGTGGTATGTGGAACGTCACATAACTCCTCACGGTTTGAGAGTTATGGCCTTACGAAGTTGGAGGACCCTCACATGTCATCCAGAAGCCCCAAAAGGTCAAAGTTGTCAAAGTGGTTTAAGGGTTTTTAAAAGGTAAATAATAAAGTGAAGTGATGAGTGTACTATAATTCAAAGTGAATACAAAATAAATCATTTAAATAATAAATTTAATGGAGAAATTAGAAGTGGGTTAATCCTAAAATAAGGAAAGTGGGGTCAAGTGACCTAGAAGATGTTTTTAAGGAAGCTACTTGGAGAGTATAAATAAGAGGAAAGGCTCTCTCATTTTTATCACACTTGAGCATATTGAATATATATGTGTGTCTAAGGTAACCAAGTATATATAAGCCAAAATTCTAAGGAAAGGTGAAGAAAAGAAGGCTGAAATGCAAGGAAGGATAAATTCTTTTGATGGTGCTTTCTAAGGTATGCTATTTATAGGTCATCTCACCATTTTCTCTATAAAATATTTTCTATAATGATTCAGACTGTGAAATTTCTATGCCATTGAGAAAACATACCCAAGTATCTGTGGTAAAAAATTGAACTTGTGGGTCGTTTTAGTTTTGGAGTTACACTCCATGGAAAATAGAGTTTGTGGCTAGTCCTGAAACTAGTCAAAAACAGGTGTTTCGAGTAAAAACGTCATAACTTCTTCATAATAGATCCAAATTCTGTGAGAAAAAATGTGTTGGTTAGGGTACAAGTTTTAGTATGTTGTGTAACATTTTCATATCAATTCAATGAATATTTTGTGTGGGCCACGCTCTACAAGGTCGCTCTCTAGAATAAGCCAGAATTCGACAAGGTATGTCATTTTTTCTATAATGCATTTTCTGAGAGGTTCCAAGTAGTGCCACCGAGAGGAATTGCATAAAAAAGACTGAAGAACATTGAGTATCAGTTTCAGATCTTTATTCATTACAAGTACAAAGTTGTGATTATTTCAAGTTGGGGTTGTTGACTAATCCAAAACTAGTCATGGTTGAGACAAGCAGTTGATGAGTTGGCACATACATTAGGTGTATAGTTGATGATGTTGGTACATATTGATGAGTCATTATTGATGATTATTTGACACATGATTGGTATATACTTTTTACATGGTTGGATGCACTTGTTTATGGTACAGGTTGATTACAGGTTGTTTGGCGCATGGTTGATGCACTTGTTTATGTTGACAGATTGATATATTTTGAGGATTGTTGCCTCATATCAGTTGGTGCTGAGAATGTAAGCTGAGTCTTGCAT
Source organism: Picea engelmannii (assembly GCA_009831015.1). Taxonomy (NCBI): domain Eukaryota; kingdom Viridiplantae; phylum Streptophyta; class Pinopsida; order Pinales; family Pinaceae; genus Picea; species Picea engelmannii. Next base: position 1,414,741 of record ML786653.1, on the reverse strand, counting down.
ATATATTTAGTGCTCTTGTAGATTTTTACTCTATTTAGTTGTTGTTGAAAAACCCCTGGATTGAAGTCCATAATAAAAATAAAAATTGTACATACATCTTGTGTTCTTTGTGTTCCTTGTGGAGATGATTTGTTGATGATATGTTGAAAATGTATGTTTCTGATATGTATTCACATCTAACTGATTATAAATGATAGCAATGAGTAATGAGCAAATGTTGAATGTTAACTAAGGATTTTTTGTGTAAGAGGAAAGTTTTTGGAAAAAGATCCCCACACTCATTCACCCCCCCCTCTAAGTGTGGTAGGTGTGTCCAACATTAAGCATGCAAGGACCAGACCCACAAGAATTTTATCTAGGGAAGGCTCCATATCGCCCCCTGGTGCAAAAAATTAAAGATACCTATGGAGATGTGGAGAAGGGGAAGCGAGGTTACAAGGTAGCGTCTATCTAGAATGGTGTAGTGAACCTAGCCTTCCAGTTGATCATTGGTAAACTAGTAAGGAATAACAGAACCACGCAGGTCACGGGGTTTGTTGTTGATCTTGCATGAAAGTGCATTAAAGGACTACAGATGAAATGGGCGAGCAACCTCCTCAACCATTTAGAAAAAGACTGTCGAGAAGCTCAGGATCAGGGCTATGAGTTTGATTTTAGTTGTTTTTTGATCCTCATTGCCTTCATTTCTTGGGAGATGCTGAAAGGAGTGACCTTCCCTGAAATTGAGCCATCTGAACCCTTAGATGCGAATTTCACTACGCTCTGGTACTCGAGCGACATGGCTAAGAAATGGAAGTCAAATGCGGTGTTCCACACCTATTACATGCAGTTGAAGAGGGATTTTGATTCTTTCCCTCATATGACATCGAACAACTTGCACAGGTTCAGACCATTTGTGAAGTTTCACGCAGATAGGATTTTTATTTATATCACTGCACATGCAGAGAAAAATAAAGAAGAGCTCCAATCTTATTATAAGCTCACAGAGGAGGACATGGAAGAAAAAACTAAGGAATGGCCTGCATATTTCCTTATACCATTCGACCAAGAAGAACTATCTGACCCCGACCTCATCGAAAGTCTTGTCATTACTCGTGAAGAGTATGATGCACCTAGCAACAACAGAAGGAAGAAGAAGGAAGAGGTACAAGAGTTGAACAACGCATCAGAAGAGACTGCTTTAGATTCACCTGGAGGAGGAGGAGATGACGAAGTAGAAAAAGAAGAGGACAAAGGAGAAGAAGACAAGCATAAGAAAGGCGAAGTAACACCGCCTAGGGATCCATTTTATGAAGATGAGACATCCAAGAAAATAAAGGTTTCCCCCATGAAACCTACATCGCGAAAAAATTCAAAAGCCAGTAAACCACAGATACAGACTATGCTCACAATAGATGACATAGATCTCATCATCGTCGTTGTATCAGATACCTCCAAAGATATTTTACAATGCAATGAAGCCAAGCAAGAAACCATGTATGACCGGATCGAAGTAGAACTAAGAGGGGTGCAACAAGCCCTCTACTCTAGGTGTGTAGTGTCTACTACGCCTCCATCATCAGAAGGAACAGAGTTGGGAGATGAGCCTGCCTGGCTACACAAAATAACAGATGTGACTGAAGCTCATCTTCGTCGTGTCCAGGAGGAAAAAGAGCAGGCCACAGAGGCCCTGAAGAAAGTACAAGAGGAATACATAGAGAAATTTTGGGTTGCACAGCAAGAAAAATATGACATCCAAGCCAAGTTTGCAGAGGATAGAGTGCAGACCTAGAAGGAGAAAGAGTAGCTGCTCGCCGAACAGATTGGAGTGAAAGAAGAAATCACTATAGCACTTCTCTCTGTGATGGGATTAGAACTGATGGAAGAAGACCCAGTAGAGGATCAAGTGGTGAAGCTTGTTGAAGCCATTCAGTGGCTCCAACAGAGAGTAGCAAAACTAGAGTTACAAGCAGTACTAAGAACTCCGCAGGAAGTACGAGACCGGAGAGAAGAAATTGCCCAGAGCACAGTCCAGAGAATTAAGTCATTGGCCTTAGAATGTAAACATCTCAACAGTCGAAGCACGCAGAGTTACATGCATCTTGAAGAGGACCCCAAACTAAGGACACTAGAATCACAACTCCAGTAGGCAAAGTAGCCAACAACATCAGTGCAGGCATAGTTGAAGCCTTTGTCAGTGGTCGAGAGGATGAAACGATCCCATGAACAATGCATGGTTCAACAGCAGGTCCATGCCATCTAGAGTAAAGTCATGTAAGTGACTCAGTGAATCCAACCTGTGCAGGATGAAGCTTGCACACTTTTTGAGGAGATTGAAGGACAAGGTGCAAAACTACAACAAGTGGTCACCACAGTAGAACAACGCTTGGAAGGACCTGTGACGGAGAAGATTATTCATGATTTTGTCAAGAAGGAGTCCTTGGCAAAGAAACAGGTTGAGGTAGCTCGAGCTAAGCTAGATGCTTTTGGGGTAGAGTTACCCAGATCATAGTGACTCGGGATGAGTCACAAGTGAGTGTTGGGGGCATGTTGGCCCTTGGCCAATTTTTGGAGAACCTTGGTCACGTTTGACCATTTTTGGGGCTTTGACAGGGTGGTCGAAGGAAGAGCACAAGGAGAAGCAAAGATCATGGAATCTCGGCCCATTTTTAGGGAATTTTTGGGTTTAGGATTTATGTAACAAGTATGGGATGTTGACCCATGGGTTTTTCCCATGCTTATGCCCCTTTTGTAAAGTATAAATAGAAAGATAGGTGATGTAAGTAAGGGTGGTTATGTGGTATTGTGATATTGTGCTAAGTGTAAGTGATGTATGTAGTTATATCTAAGTGATCGAGCTAGCGCGGTGCATGTTGTGTGTTGAGAACTTGCAGAGCTGAGTGCTAGAGATTGTAAGAAACCTGTGTGCAAACTATAGGAAGGCTTCATGCTGTAACCTAGCTCGGGGAAGGAAGATCTGCCGAGGTGCACACAAATCTCATGTCCTATGCAGAGTGGGTTATTATGGCTTTGTGCTTGTAGAATACTAACAAAAGACAATAAACAAGAAGAAGAGTTGGTGGACGTAGCCCCACACTGGGGTGAACCACGTATATCCTGTGTTGTGATTTATTTGTGCATTATTGTTGTTATGTTATTGATGTGATCTATGGTTAGTGCAGTGATACATGTTAGATGCATCTGATATAATAGTAGCTTAGTGCTTAGTAATTTGAATGAATGCTAGGTCTGATCTATTTCTATATGCTAAGTGCTTGGATGTATTAGATCTTGTGAATAATGCACTGTTCTGTAATTAGGGTTTCGACATGCGATGTGAATAAGGGTTAAATATTGATGAATTTTAACTACTAAGTGATATGTTAGGAATTGTGATAACAGATATGTGTCCCAGCTAGGTTGTAGACACTTGAGTCCTACAACCACCCCTACCTCTACCTTGGGTGAGACTTCATCTGCTTCGCACGTTTTATCGAAAGGGCCGATAGTTAGGGTTTTTTTGGTGCGATGTTGAAGCATTGAAACCTGGTTCTGCCCTTGCATCCCAACAATTATTCATCGCTGCATGAATCCGATGGGCCTTGCCCAAATCTCCCATGGTAGTGGGTCCGACTGATCCAGATGCTCTAGTCCTCTCCAATGGGCAGTCGTGCTGGTAATGTGGCTCCCCACATGTATAACACCCTTTCTTCGGTCCAATACTCCTGGTACCCAAAGTATAAGATGACGACCCACTGACCTGGAATCATGGTATGTTCTGTTGAACATGACTAAACTATTGTTGTTGTGGTCGACGTTGTTACTAATGATGTGGTCCTCGGTACAGAGTCCGCTACTGAGGCATTGGTCACCGAGGTGTAGTGAAAGTGGATCCTCTCTGGAAGCCACAATATCCTAGTGAATTCCTAGTTGGTGTATGATGCTACTGTGCACCAGATGACACTTTCCCTGTTGGTATCATTGGAGTTTGTTTCTGATCCTTGTTGATAAGATCCTCCTTTTCTTTTAGGGCCTTCTATATGACATCATGCAAGGTCTGAGGCATCAGAATCCTAACCTTTTCACAGATGCTGACATTAAGTCCAAACAAGAAACTATTGACCTTAAGTTTCTCGATATTCAGGTGTGGAGCATACTGAAGAAACTCCATAAAATGGGTCTCATACTCGGGAAATATACGAGCACACTGTCGCAAGGTGTTGAACTCATTGAGATAAATCTCAACAAATTCCTTTGATATATACCTCTCTCATAACCGTTCCTCAAACATTTCCCATGATACGTCTTCGACGGCCATGTTCAATTGTGGCAGGAGCATCTTCCACCATAGAAGAGATATCCCCTTCAGTTCAAATACTGCCATGCAGACCTTCATGTTGGAGGTATAGTCGCGAAGTGCAAAGCACATCACCATATTCTCCAACCATGCCTTAGTGGCTGCGCCATCCAGGGAACCAAAGAACTCGGGAAATTTGACCTTCTCAAGTTTGCGGTGAATGCTACCAGTATCGACTGGAGCGTGCGGTGGACCCTTAGGGGGTTCTGGTGCCCTGGCCTCATCTCTGTCCAAATGAATGATCAATGCGTCAGACATTCGCTGAAAGGACCTCATCAGCCCAACCACATCACCCATCACTATATGTTCCTTCCCGATAACCTGTTTGTCTCCCTTGGGGTTAGACCCCTCATGCGTGGATGCTACTGGAGGCATTGTACCTCCTCCCCTAGCACCTCGTCGTCTACCTCCATGACATCCTCTAACCATTATTACCTGCACGAATACAATTCAAATTAATTAGCAACCTTATAATCAAAAATCAAATCAACGAAATCTGTAGCATTCTAAAGTCTAGGGTCGAACCCGCTCTGATACCATATGTAACAACCCCATCATTACGAATACATGCAATGCAATGCAAAAGATATATTTTAATTTTTATTTTAAGCAGGATGGAAACAATGACAACAATTAAACAACACAACTTGACGACGAACACCACGCACACATATCAGGAAACATAAAACAACGAATCATACACTAGCACATCAGGCAACTGGACAAAACATGTGACAATCCAAGATAGATATAAACGACTACCCGCCTGGCACAAGGAAGACAATGCCTACAAGCTAAAGGACAACATCAACCAACCCGACACAACAACTTTGACGACCAGTAACTGGAAACCTCTACGGTGCACAAAACCAAAATGCATTAAGGCGTTACAAACCAAGTGCCAACATCAATTACAATGAACAACACCCACATCGGGAAGCACAACCTTCGGCCAGGTTATCATTCGCCTCTATTTGTCAGGGAGTGCGATGATCCCCTAATCAGGAATCATGCTGTCACTAGGCGATAGGCGTGATAGTAACCATGGTGCAACATAACATAACTGGACCCTTAACCCAAGCTAAATCCAACATGCTAGGAGATTGAATTAACTGACAAGAAGACTATACCCATGCACGCAAGCAACAAGACAAAAAGACGCAAGGTGACCTCACTCAAATTGAAATGTGCAAGCAGTTGAAGGATTTCTTGTTTCCTACAAGGCAATGTGTGTGGTGAAAAAACTATGACCAACCACCCTTCACAATTCAAATTCAGGCGCAAGGCGCAAGTAACCAATTAAATGTTAAACTATTTATCATTTTAGCTAATAAAACTATTAAACCCTCAACCATTAATCTTGCGCAAGTCGTTAACTATTATGCCAATAAACCATGAATCATTAATTGTTAATCATTATGTCTATGTGCGAATGAGTGAACTATTATCATTGCAATTAATCATGTAATCTATTACCAAAGCAATTAAGCCATTATTCTATTACCATCGCAACATTTAATCTATTGTGGCAGAAGTTAAAAGACGGATAAATGAACAATCCTTAAGGAAAAAAAATTAATCTATTGTTTTCATAAGTCATCACACACACACACACACACACACACACACACACACATATATATATAACCATTGAAATATAAAAACAATAAATCTAATTGTAGTAAGGATCACGACCATCATTGGAACCATATCATTTTAAAACTGAGATGTCCTATATTCAATTAAATTACTACTAAAGAGATCGATGATGATCAGTTTGATGAAGTATTCACTGTCTATCATGAAGTATCTATTGTTTGTCATAAGCAATTGGTCTATGTGATGTAGTATTAGTTGTCTATCATACATTAGATAAAATCATGTCCAATAATGTTGTCTAATGATGTGTTATCGAAGGATACGACATCAACAATAAAACCAAGGGCTATCTATTATTAATAAATCAACATTCACAGATCGTTGTCCATTAATAATTACTATCCACCATCAATCGTTTTCTATTAAATGCGTTATGTGGCTGTTTTACTAGATATATGACATGATGTCTATCAAATATGTTAATGTTGTTTATTAAAAGTATGATATCATTGTATTTTAATACATGATAGTGATTACATACAACATATTTATAATCGATGTTAATATATATAGATCTTTGTCAGTCCATCTTTATTACTAAAAAGGAAAATTGCTATAATATGCAACATTCAACGCAACAATTGCAAACACAACAATTACACAATCAAACACAACTATTTCACATCCATAAAATGAAATTATTACACAGTCTCAAATGCAGCCAAATCACAGTCACAAAATATGTATAAAAGCGTTGTCATACAGATTCAATTCGTAGTCACAAGATATGCACAAAATCGATGTCATAAAGATTCAATTTGCAGTCACAAGATATGCATAAAATCGTTGTCATAAAGATTCAATTTGCAGTCACAAGATATGCATAAAGTTGTTGTCATAAAGATTCAATTTGATGCCATTAAAAACGCATAAGTCACAACATTTAAAAATGCATACCTCACAATAGTTAAAAGGGGATTCGCTGCCAATAAAAAAGCATACCTCACAACAGTTAAAACACATATCTCACAACAGTTAAAAACACATCCCTCACAATAGTTAAAAACACATCCCTAACAATAGTTAAAAAACATACCTCACAACAGTTAAAAGGGGATTCACTGGCAGGTAAAATCTCTGTGTTAAAGGCCACGAAAAATAATCCACGAAAATAGTGGTGTAGCTGGGTAATGATCCATGAAAATAATGGTGTAGCTTCTATGTAAAGGTTGGGTAAATCGCTTAGAAATTAGCAGTGTGAAGGCTGAGTAAAGACTCCAAGAAACTTAGAGATAATCAATCACAAGAAAACGCAGAAGAAATCAACCACCAGAAAATGCAGATGTAATCAATCACAAGAAAACGTAGAGATTTGGCATTCAAGACTCAGAGGTTTATCAAAGTTTCAACAATTAAAAACGCAGGGAAAATCGGATTTTTAATCAAGCATGACGCAAATATACTCATTCACAAGGAAGGCGCAAAGATTAGAGATTAACCATAAGAGAAAAACACAGAGGTATGTAAGGGATAGATAGCTAGGTGAAATTTATCCTTCACTTATTATCCATGCACAGGAAATTAGGGCATTTGAATCTATAGGTCTTTAAACACCGGAGTGTCGACCGTTGATTCGAATCGTGCCGACTTCTCAAGAACAGACTAATAACTTAAGGATAAGGGATGAAATATTAAAACAAAAACTCTTCGTAATAATAAATAAAACCCACATAGAGAAGTCATTGCAATCAGAAGTTCGGTTCGCCATGGGAATCTATTCAGAATACAACAAGGGGATTACAAATACCATAGGAAAGCAGGTGCAAGAAATCTCATGGAAATGAAATCTTCAACCGAGAACAGAAAAATAACATGTGTAAATTAAGTTTCATTGTAAGTATCAACTTTAACAGGTGTACCTTAATCAAACACGAATGCTCCGTAGTTGTTGTCTCACATGTGCTCCATCTAGCTCCCACTTGCTGTCCGATGTGACCTCACCAATACCTCCTAGACAACAATATGCGTACTATTCTTCCCCTTGAGCCCCCCGAGTTGCAAAGGGGCCACACACAGAATACCAGAGAACTGCTAGCACCCAGGTCGCCTTGGAAGCTCAAGCTACCACTCATTACCAGAGTTGGGTATCCCAACTCCCACAAGAGAAGTTCAGTAAAGAAAAAAATTCAGCAGCGTAACATTATGCAAAAAGATGAGATCCTTACTCCTCCTCCTCCATCATTTTTATAGAGTTTTCAAGTAATTAGTTTCCCAAATTCTCATTAAATTCCCTTTTCATTTAATTAATTAGGAAAAACCTCCCTGGTACACATGTCGCCCGATCCCCTAGTTGCACTAGAAAATTAATTTTATTAATTATTTAATTATTCCTATTTCCCTCACCCACCTAAAAGTATTTCTAAAAAATATCCTTGGTATCCCAATATTCCCTTACAAATATTAAATGACTTACGCCTTAATTAATTCCTAGTTCAGTTCATAAATAGCAAGTTCCCAAGGCAAGATTCCTTACTAAGTTAGACATTCATATTTTTCTTTATGTTTCCTCTTTTCTTTAGGTTTCCCCTTTTTCTTTAAGTTTCCTATTTCTTTTAAGTTTACCTGTTTTTCCTTTTTAACTAAAAATCAATTTAGCAAGTGTAGATAAAACAACCATTTACCCTTTTTCTTCTTTAATTAAAAATTTATTTAGCAACTGTAGATGAAACAACCATTTACCCTCTTTTCTTTTTAACTAAAATCACATTAGAAAAAATAGATAAAAACAACCATTTCCCTTTTTAAAACTTTAATCCTCCATTATAATTTTGACTTTAATAAATAAATTTGAATTTCTTACCCCCCTTCTTGTTACATGTTCATTTATTATTTTTTGAGCACATGTTCTAATTAGACCTAGGTTGTAATTTCACTAGGTTGGGCGACATTTTTATTAGGGGAAAATATTTTTAAATATTACTTTTCAAATCATTCATTCTAAGGTCGTCTAGGTTTATTCACTTACCAGTTAAAATCGTGATGTTCCCTTCAGGACGCACTAGGTTCTCCAAGGGTGCCACTTGCATCCTTCTGTTTTCCTTGCGCGACGTGCCCTTCAAGACTCACTACATGCTCCAAGGGTGCCACTCGCCTCTTGACTGACTTGGTAGATATCAAGCCCATGGAGTCAGTACTCCACAAGGTGATCTTGTGGAAGACTAAGGGCCTCTAAATAAGGCCCCTGTCTTATTGCGCGCCCCTTAGAATCATTGTGAGCGACTATCACAATCTAACCTCATGGCATCATGGGTCTTCTCGAACTAGTTAATCGTTAACCTACAGTTCGAGCCACAACGAGAGTGTTACTAGGTTGTGCTAGGGCTACTGTCTCTCCTCTCCCTCAAGTCTCTGGTTGTCCTATGTGACCCCTCTACTCCACATGTGAGTCTGGTTGGCAAGCTATCATTATCCTGCATCATCAACGAATCATGTCAACAATAATTACCAATCATCATAACATCTAATCATATGTACATATGTCATATCAACAACAATCAAACCCCAATAGTCCACTCCCTCACTCGATCTGGAGTCCAAGGGGTTTCACCAATGCTTTTGCATCCTTAATTTCCAAAGTCCTGCACACTCAGGAGAACCCAGTCAATAGCACATGTCTATGTAAATACAAACAAAATAACATATCATCGTCTCCATAATATCTCATAATCATAATCAAATGGCCAATAATATAATAATCTGGATCACTTGCAAGAAAGTGTCCTCAAAGAATAAGTTTTCTCAGTGCGCGCAAGAGCGAGATGTTACATAAACAAAGCTTTTGGTATCTTAGTTTTCCATAGAAGAAATGGATATGGAACTTTCTGCCAACATAAACCCCTTTGGTAAACCCAAAAGATATTATGAAAAATTTAAATGGGTTTAAACAAGATAAGGATTTGGATTTTTTAAACAATTTTTTTGGTATCTTTGTTTTCCATAGAAGAAATGGATATGGATGAACCCCTTTGGTAAACCCAAAAGATACTATGATATTTCCTCTTCAATAGAAGTTTTTTTTAATAGTAGAAGCCTTTGTAGGTGGAACCAAAAGACATAATGAAATTCTCTAATTTAGATAAGGAATTGGTTCATTCTGAAATTTTGATCTCTTGACTTTCCCACCTTCTGACTCACACTTAGTTATTGTGGCTCCTTAAAGGATGGCATAAAATTAAAAAGAATAAAGGAAAAAATAGAAAAATAACAGATTATTTTATAAATCCCAAGAAATGAAATTCATATTGCTAATGTAATACCATTGTAAAATATGCACTTGTAATTGTTTTTATTTGTAAAGTATACACTTGTAATTGTTTTTATTTTTGTTGTTTTTTTGAGTATTTTAAAATTTATAGAAAATAATAAAAAAAAATTATCTATGTTTATGGGAAACACTTTATGCCTATTAACCATTTAAGTAGTAGAAAGAAGGAGTTTACCACTTTGTTCATTTTTTCTTTATGTTTTAATTCCTTAATATAAAGGCATATTATTTCTAGTTTATCTAAAAGATATTGTAACCTATCATGTAGTCATTATTTTGTGATGTTCTAAAACATCCTTAAGATAAAGCAATATTTGTTTTTGTTTTTTTTTTAGAAAATGTAACCAACCATTTAAGCTATTCAAATATTCATGTGGAGTTAAGTGTTTTTATCTTACTTATAGTCATTATTTTGTGAAGTTCATAATATCCTTAAGATAAAGCAATACGTGTTTTGTTGGTAAAAGTAACAAGCCATTTAATCTATTCAAATATTCATGTGGAATTAAGTGTTGTTGTCTTACTTATTCATACATGGGAGAATGTAGCATCACATGTGCGACAACCTCAATTTATTCTTGTTTATAGATGTTCTTCTTGGTTTATATTTTTCTATTTTTTTTTTCCACTTCTAGGTAATGAGAACTTAGCTTAAATTGACAAAGATGTTAAGAAAATATCATAAAGCATAACACTTGGGTTCATATTTAGAGGTTCAAAAATATTTAGAATGTAATTCAATATATTATATGGTATTAAGGGGGGAGAGGTTTTTTAAGCTAAGCTAGGGGTATACATATTTTCAACCAAATAATGTTTTTTCTTGGCAAAGGGGTAGAAGGAGAGTTAGTCAATGCAAGGAGATTTTTATTTGTCTCTTGTTTTTGGAAATAAAGCATCTCGTGAAGGACCTCTGCGATATATATATAGTACTTGTACCATATAGGGTTTTACAATGAACTATGAAACTCTATAAATTAGTAATGAAAATGACGACATATTTCATAATAAAGGGATCCAAAGATGAAATTCTCTAAAGATTTCTAGGGAATATGTTTGATGCTTTTGTCTGAAACTTGAAGTAGCATATGATTAACAATGTTTTTTAAAGTACTTGTTAGATGCATATGTAAAATATTCAAACCAACATACTAGGGGAAGAAGTAATAAGTGGTGTAAAAGAATGTTGCCAAAAAAAAAATATTGCAATATTTAGTGAAAATAGGAGGTTATTTTATTTGGAAACATGTATTAGGAGGGGATATTAACATTTCGATTTTGGGAGGTAGAAATAAAATCAGGGATAATATTTAATGCCCCGCAAATGCATGCACTATGACATAGGTTTATTTAGTGAATCCCATATATTTTTATGCATAAAGATAATATTTTTATGTAATTAATCATTAGGTTGATCATACATCGATACAATATCATTTTATCACAATAATCTTCTAACTTTTCTACTACCTTATTTTGTACTAGGCCTATATTCCTATATGACTTATGGTTTATGGGGGTAAATCTTCTTATTCAATTCCCATTTCTAAATGCATTTCTTCCCATTATGGTACCAACCCTTATCTTTACTTACAACCTTGGTGAAGTAACTTGTTCATGTCAAAGTGTTGGTATTTTGGATATATATGTCATAAATTGACATAATATTTCTTCTTCTAAATTGACATAATATTTCTACTTCTAATGGTAATATACTTGTCATTTCTAACATCATAGAGTATGGGATTTGAATTTCAACTTATAGTTCCTCCAACAAGAATAATTTCTAAACTCTATCAACATTCTTTCATGATTCTTTGGAGAGGTCTAAACCTGAAACTGAACAACTATACAAACCTACTATTTGCACTAATTTTCTAAAGAGTAGAGCTTCCCTAATCTCTAAATCCATAGCTAAATTTTGTTTAAATTTAAATTGGATAAAATAGAGGGTGTCCATGGACATAGGACATGTTTGTTTATCAAAATAGTTGTAACTATAATTGGAATCAAATTCAAGGCCCAAGTACTTGTAAGAATGAAAAATCTCTAATTTATCACCTTAAATGTGATGGTAACACCCATATCTAGACTACCTATTATCATTACTTTTGTTTTTTAACAATAACATTCATTTGAAGGTAATTGGAATTGTTTTTAGGGAATCAAGATATCTTTGAAGACTATATGCCAATAACAAACAAAACATCATATGATGAAATCAACAATAATAAAGTGTACCTTTATATAATTGTTTCTCCTCCCTCATGCTTCTTGATCAAATATTCTAATGAATCCATAAATATGTCAAATAATGTTGGAGAAAGGGCACATCCTTGTCTCACCCCAATATTACTATTGATTTGAATTTTCTACATATTTTTTTATCATTTATAGGTACAATTGGTTCTTCATTTAAGTGAGAATTTTTGTGTCTAAACTCGACTGAAATTCATACCTTGTCCATTCTTCCAAAATTTTATTTGACGATCCATATCAAAGTATTTAGATAAATCGATATAAAAAAGATATCTAATATTAGCTTCCCCTTGTGCTTTCTCAACAACAGCTTCAACCATTACCATGTGGTGAATGGTTATATGCTTAGGTGGAAAACTAGCTTGTGAGGAAGCTCTAATATTGTTTTCTTCTACTCATTTAATTATTTTTTTCTCTAGAATGGTGCCAAATAGTTTTGTGGAGAGGATACTAACCATGATGGCTATGTAGTTTCTCATATTATTTATATCACCAACTTCGTCAATACATATTACTTAATTAACCTAGTTAACCTATCAGTTTATATGTATGATATAGATTCATTGAATATATCCTTGAAAGGTTCATGAAAAGGTGGACCTTTTTTTTATCATTTTGATTGTTAAACCATGAGGACTAGGGAACTTTCTTGCTTAGTACATTCTTCTATATTTTCTTTGATAAGTAAGATTTTTCTATATTTTCTTTGATAAGTATGATTTTTTTAATATATTTAGAGATATATTTTCACCAATATTATACAATATTATACTTGAAGCATTATCTCCTCTTTATTAATAATAAATAATCCTACTTAAAAATTGATTTATTCCAAACACACTACTTTATTTATAAATATATTTTCCCACTATTATAGCTCAAATACTATCTTCTCTTTATTAATAATAAATAATCTCATTTAAAAATTAATTTGTTCAAAACACATTTTTTATTAAAACAAATTTATTTTCATTTGTAATCCTTATTGTCAAAATATTTCCATATGTATTACATTTACAATGGATAAATAGAAGCACATGTTCATATTGCAACATACGTACAACTTAGAGCACTACATCCAAGTGATATTAAAACGAGCACAAAACCTTACAAATTATGAATGCAAACACATGCTCAACTTTATATGTAACTTAAATGGAAGTATACGCTCAACTTTTTATACATCTCTCATGTTTATTAAAGAAGGTGATGAATAATTATTCCGTAGGAATTTTTATTTTGAGACGAATTAAGCAAGGTAACATACTACTCTATGAAAAGAGGGCACATGAAGTACCTAGAATGGGTGCTTCAAGTATGTCAAAAGGCCACACATGCCTAGATTCTACTCATGGTTTATGTTATTAGCATGGATTTTCACCGTTTCAATTCATGAGCACTGATTTTTGGCTTCAACTTAAAGTTATAATTTACTAATTTTTTAGCACTTTGTACTGTGTCATGCTTTAGGATCTGCCTCCAAATGTGCGTGCATGAAGGATAGCTTTCTTTTTATTAGGGTGGCTATATCTACACTCTCGAATGTTTAAGTTCAATCCTTTTCATTAATTTGTAAGATATAAAAGTAAAATTTTAGTTTAGTTCAATTACTTTTATTAATGTAGAAGACAATTTATCATGGCTTTTTGTTAACACTTGGTTTCGAAAATGAATTAGACTTTTATATTTTTATGAGAATGAATTAGAATATTATTTCTTTATGAGTGGTTTTAACGGATTTATCTTAGAATTAAATTATTCAAAACCTTGGCGTTTGTGTTTTTAAGATTTACCACCACATCTACACCTTCCTTCATATGATTAGGTTGGATTGAATCTTTAACATGTTAATTATATATGATATGATCTTAATTATATATGATATGATCTGTGGAATGCATATTTGGGGTTACATTTATATTTAGTGGGGTAAATGTACTAGTAATAATGGTCGGTTTAAGGAAGGGTCCAGATGTACAATAAGTGGAATAGGCATATATAGAGATCATGTAGTCATTATTGTGGGGAAGATGTGAATTGGATATATGAATGTATCAGGGTATTGGAGGAGCTTCACCTATTCTTTAATCATTTATTGTGTAACTCATATATATTATCTATTTACAAGTCATGCTCCATGATCATATTTAGTGTACATGATGTGTAATTTATTTTATTGTGCTATATTGAGTATTTTAAAATAACAATGTCACAAGGCTACACATACCTAGAGTTGACTAATGTTTTCCAATACTAGCATAGATTTTCATTATTTCAATTGCTAGATATTTGTTTTTTGTCTTTACCATGAAGTTATAGTTTACATTTATTTCTTTTAGCACCTCGTATGTATGTCATGGTTTAAGATGTGCTTCCAAATATGTGTGCATGAAGAATAGCCTTCTCTACACTCTAGAATGTTTTAATTCAATCCCTTCCATTAATTTGTAAGAGATGTTGTTTCAATTCAACCCATTTCATTAAATTATAAAACAAAATTTGTATGGTTTTGGCCAACAATTGGTTTAAAACAAATTATTTTTTTTTTTTAATTTTATTTCTCTGTGAGTGGTTTTATGGGGTTTCTCTAAAAGTAAACCAAAATCTTAGGTTGTGTGTTTTTTAGAATTTATCACCACATATACACCTTCCTTCATATGATTTTCAAAACTCATGATTTGTATACCTAGATGAGCATTAACAATGGAATAACCAATGCACTTAAAATAGAAATCTTCATCCCTTATATGAAAGCATTGGGTTGGCTTAAATCTTTAAGATGTTAAATATATATGATATGACCCCAAGGGTGGAATTTGAGGTTAAATGTATATGAAATTGGGTAGATGTATCTACAATAGTGGCTAGCCTAATGAAGGGTCTGCATGTTCAATGAGTGAATAAGTATATAGAGATATCATGTAGTTATTATTGAGGGGAATATGTGATTTGCATATATGAATGTATTCGGATATTTGAATGATTTTCTCCTATTCTTTAAGGATTTATTGTGTAACTCATATATCTTATCTATTTACGAGTTGTGCTCCATGATCGTACTTCGTGTGCATGATGTGTACTCTAGTTTATCGTGCTATCTTAAGTATTTGTACATAACAATGTGATGAAAGACGCCCTATCTAGTTCCATAAACCTGCAATGAGGTTTCCAAGGATCGAGTCTAATATCAAAGTTATGTTACCGATTCTCTTTCCCCCTTCTCTGTAATCTCCCAAGAGACTACATCTCTATACTAATGGTTATTTAACCTTGAGTGTTCAATGTCTCTTACTTCACAATCATCTCAATCCTAAAAGAATTCCATTGATCGATCGTTGTCAAGAATCAATTCAATTCGACCTCTCACTTCCACTGGGAGGTATTCGAAGGTCCTTTCCTTTAGATAGTATCATCCTTATGGACTATTATCCACAATATGTTTCCTTCTGTTTGTAGGCTCCATATAACATTATGGATTAATGAACCAGACATATGGTTTGTAGTTTCACTACAGGCTCAAATTCACTTTTTGTACTCTTCTCATAACTTTAATTACGTGGATTGCACAATCGATGCTAGGATTAAAAGGAACACCGGGGTTTTTATATAATTCCTATTGGCTTCGAATGGTTTAAATTTTCCCTCATTATCTATAGGGTCGGGGTGTCTCTTTCGTATTCCCTTAGATTATAGGAATATTGATTTTCCCATATCTCTTTTGTTTAATCAAAATAATATTCATAGGCTAAAATCCAAACAAGCCGCTAAAGTATGGATTATTTGTAACTGACCCAAGATCTTACCCTTCCCATATGACTTATGGGTTATGATCGAGGGCTATCCTTTATCACAAGTAATAATGGTGGTTTCAAAAATTCGTTGAATGAAATGCGAGAGTATCCGGCCTTGACACCTGGAACCCCAGATACGACTGGATTTTCTTTATCCCAAATAGGTGTTGCACTTAATCATCGATCTATTTGAAATGTGAATGCTTTGAAGACCGTTGATCACGTTCCAGCCTGATCCGATGATCGGTAATACACCGAGCTTAATGACATAGATATTACTCTAATTTTAGATATAATGGTCCCAACCTCTTCTCCCATAGATCAACAAGTACTATATCCCTTCTTCTACCCTGAAAAAATTCTAATTTTCTGTCAACTCTAATGTATAATTGATTTTCCTCGATATGATTATATTAGGGACCTAACCTACCTAACCCCTCAAGTGGGTAGAATAATATATTTCCATGTAATAAAGGTCAATATTAATAAGGTCGAACAATAAGGAGGAATATGTCAAATGTAAGAAGACCTAATAGAAGCTTCTATTTCTAGAAGGATCTTCCTCTAGATTGTTCCTTTGGATAGATAGATTTAGTATAAATAGGAATAGAGGGTATGATAAGTTTTGTCTTGGATATTATTGTAATAGAGCTCTAATCTGTTGGAGGTTTCCCGCTTGAAGAGGCAAGTGAACATTTCTATCAGTAATCAAAGTTCTCTTTCTAGTGTTATTCTGGTATTATTCTAGTATTATTGTGGTATCGTTATGGTTATATCATTGTTTCTCTTCCATTTCTAGATAATTAGTTATGTTATGCATACTGATTGATATATGGAATACTGCAAGTGGTATCACAACACCTTCCTTGGCAGAAAATTGTGGGTTTAATTTTTTCAGGGTAGAGACGTATTCTAACATCTTTAAGCTACAAAGATATGTTGTTACGCGCATAAAACCGCGATCGGGGATTCATACATGCAAGAAATACAAGTGGTACTTAAGAGCACATTTGTTGTCCACCCTTGTAACCCCTAATGGTACCCCTTCGAGTGGTAGCACATCAGACAACACCTGTATATGGATCAGCCTAGATCTCCTGAAGCCCTCCATAGATAAACCTATCGATTGTCTGACTAATATAGTGCCACTCAGAATAACACTCAGGAAGATACTCTATAGTACCTGGGTAGTCGGGTAGTACGCCTAAGGGCATGGTCTAGCCTCCTTAGTTAGTTCCCTGAGATATTGGGTCGAGTACTAATGTTGGACCCCGCACGTATATTAGAGAACTATAGCACAAGAAAAAACCTTGTCTGTAGAACCCTTGAATACCCTAACCCTTGGAAAGGAAACAAAAATAGAACCAACAAGATTTATTTCCATGCTACGGTGTCTTCTGCATTCTGGTTGTGAAATCACTATACATTTCTTCCTGTTAAGCATTTTGGCATTTCGTCACTGCAATATTCTTCAGGCCGGAGTATAACTCCGCAGGAGTAAAAATAAAAACAATAGAAAAAAAAAAAAAGTAGTGGTCCCGCCAACACACTTGTTTGTGACCTATTCCATTGGATTCCCCTTTTCTCCCTGATCTTAGTCATACCCTTCATTTTTAATCCTTTTTGTTTCAGTGGACCCGACCCATTCCCAGTTTCCCTATTTTTCTGCCTATTCCATTATATTTCCCTTCACACAGTGATCATCGTGGTACATATCACTTCTATGTCTTTTTTTGTGGTCCCACCCACCCACCCATTTTTTTTCCTTACCCGCACTTCCCCTCTCCAAATGGCCACCACTCACAACAAAGAACTCCAATCTTCCATCAATCAACCCATGTCTCCATCGAACATATCACATCTTAGATGGATTCTACCCATTCCCGCATTGAAAAATTAGAGCACAAATTTAACATGGAATCCAACCTCACAACCCAATTTACTTGCCTCAAGTCTATTGTCAATCAATTGTTGAACCTCCCTACGGTTCCATCATCATTAGACCAAACCGATGTTTTTGATTCCTCTCAATTTCCTCAATTTCAATCCAACTCCTTTCATCGTGAACCCCATATTCCTCCCCTAGAGGTCAATAAATTTGATGGCTTTGATCCTATGGGTTGGGTCACTCAAATGGAGCATTATTTTTCTCTACATGGTATTACTGACGAGTTGGCCAAAATTAGCTATGATGTCCTCTATCTAGATCCTAAACGCTGACAATGGTGGCAATGGAGAACAAATTCACGTTAGGGGTATATTGCCTGGACCCAGTTTGTTGTTGAGCTCTATGCCCACTATCTTGGTCTTTTGAACAAGTTGAAACAGTTAGGCACAATGGAATACTTCATCACTGCTTTTGAGCATTTGGCCTTTCGAACAGAGGGCATGTCAGATGCATTCTTCGGTGAATTCTTTATAAGTGGTCTCAAGGATGAAATATGATCCCAGGTTCTCATGGCCCGCCCTCCAACTTAGTTGGAAGGTACTCAACGTGCTAAAGAGGCCCAACAAGTTGTTTTTTCCCAAAACAAAAAACACCCTTTTGTTCCTCGCCCTCGACCCACTAATCCTAACCCCCCTGTCACTCCCCTCAATGTCCAAAAACTAACTAGGGCTGAAATGGTTGAATGCCAACTGAAGGGTCTTTTCTATAATTGTCATAAAAAATATTTTTGGGGGCACAAGTGTAAGGAAAAAAAACTATTTATGGCCATTTCTGAAGATGTTCTTGAAGATGATGTGACAGTTCCCCTTGTTGAAGAACCCTCCCTTCCCGATGCCACCCAATAGCATGTTGACCCACCTGAAGTTGACCCACTTATTTCCTTGCATTCCCTCACTGGCTTCTTGACCCCACAAACGCTCAAGCACATTGGCTACATTAAGCACAAGAAGTTCATCATCCTTGTTGACAGTGGTAGCACCGACAATTTTATTCATCATCGAACTTCCTAGGAAACCAATTGCTATATTCATTTTTTCAATAATTTTCAAATCATGATAGCCAATGGTGGGTCCATGAAATGTGCAAGGCATTGTGAAAAATTATGTCTTCAAATTGGACATTACTGAATGAAATATCATATGTTTTCCATTGACATGGAAGGTTGTGACATTGTGCTAGGTGTTGAATGGTTATGCACTTTCGGTCCCATTCTTATGGATTTTAAGGAATTAAACATGCAATTCCAACAAGAAGGAAAAAGGTATAAATTCTAAGGTCTGAAAGTTGGTTCTCCTGAGATGATTAGTTCCCATCGTATGGAAAATATCCTCAATAAAGGCCACTCAGGTATCATTGCGCAACTCCATTCTATTCAATCTGTTGAGACACCTTCTATGCATCCTGACCTCCAAGCTATCCTTTCCACACATCAAGTTGTTTTTTCCACCCCTCAAGGACTTCCTCCTTCCTATGGTGTTCATGATCATTCCATTCCCCTTGTTCATGGAAATATTCCTCCCAATATTCTCCCTTATTTTCACCCCTTTTCCCAAAAGAATGAAATTGAGAAAATAGTGCAGGAATTTCTCCAAGCGGGTGTTATCTGCCCCAGTACCAACCCTTATTCTTCCCCTGTGGTCATGGTACTTAATAAATAAGGTACTTGGAGCACGTGTCTTTAATTTCGCTCCCTCAATAATCTCAGCATCAAGGACAACTTCCCCATTCCTGTCACTGATGATCTCTTGGATGAGCTGAGTGGTGCTCAATACTTCACTAAACTTGATCTGCATTATGGATACCACCATATACGTATGTTAGAAGCTGACATACCCAAGAATACCTTTCAAAATCATGAGGGTCACTATGGGTTTTTGGTCATACCCTTTGGCATGTTTAATGCCCCCTCCACCTTCCAAAGCCTCATGAATCATGTCTTATGTCCTTTTCTCCATCATTTTGTCTTAGTTTTATTTTATGATATTCTCATCTATAGTAAAACTTGGAAATCTCATATTTCCCATGTGGACCACATTCTCCATCTACTCTCGTAGCACCAACTTTTTCTCAAACACTCTAAATTTTCCTTTGGAGCTTCAGAAGTAGAGTACTTGGGTCATATTTTTGGAAAGGTTGGTGTCTGGGTGGATCCTAAAAAGATTGAAGCAATGCAAGATTGGACTCGCCCCAAGACTATCAGAATCTTCCGTGGTTTGTTGGTTTTAACCGAATATTATCGCAAGTTTGTTAAGAATTATGGGAAGATTACAACCCCTCTCAATGCTCTCTTTAAAAATAATGCTTTCACTTGGACTCTCATAGCAGATCAGGATTTTCAAGATTTGAAGGAAACTATTTGTACTACTCTGGTCTTGGCCCTTCCTGATTTCACAAAAACCTTTGTCCTCGATTGTAATGCCTTAGGAAGAGGAATTGGATTTGTGCTTATGCAAGAATAAATACCTTTTTCCTTTACTAGAAAACAATTGTTCGAACACCATTTGGGACAATCAATATATGAAAAGGAAATGTTAGCTATTCTGCTTGCAATGGATCTTTGGCGCCCTTATCTCTTGGGGAAACGCTTCCAAATTAAGACAAATCATTAAATCTTCTAATATTTGTTGGAGCAACGACCTTCCTCCCCAGAGAAACAAAAATGGGTAACTAAGCTCTTTGCTTATGATTATGAGATCATTTACAATAAAGGAAAAACAAATGTGGTTGCTAATGCTCTTTCTCAAAAATATGAAGATGAAGGGTGCCTTTTTTCCCTCTCCTTCATTGTACCATATTGGCTCCAAGTTGTATGCCAAGAATGGTTACATGATCCTAAAATATCGCATATGATACAACAATTGAAATCCAACTCTCCACTTTCTCCAAGGTACTCTTGGTACAACGATGAACTTTACTACAAAGGTCGTTTGTATTTAAGTAAACAGTCACAACTTGAATCAACAATTCTTTTTGAGCTTCATGCTACTCCCACAACTGGGCATTCAGGGTTTACCAAAACCTATGACTGGGTCAAACATTCTTTTTTATGGGATGGTATTAAAAAGGACGTTCACACTTTTGTAGTAGAATGTGATGTTTTTCATAGCAACAAAGGAGAAACCATCAAACCTCCTGACACACTCCAACCTCTTTAGATTCCACCCACTATTTGGAGGGACATCTCTATGGATTTTATTATGGGATTACCTAAATTAGGAAATAAGTCCGTCATCATGGTGGTTGTGGGTCGTCTTTCCAAGTATGCTCATTTCATTTCTCTTCAAAACCCATTTACCGCATCAACTATGGATTAATGTTTCATGGATCATATATTCAAGCTTCATGGCATGCCTCATTCTATTGTTTCTGATCGAGATCCAACTTTCACAAGAAATTTTTGGCAAGAATTGTTCAAACTCTAGGGAACCCACTTGCATCTTAGCATCACCTATCATCCCCAGAATGATGGTCAAACTGAAGTCGTCAATAAGTGTTTGGAGACTTATTTGAGGTGTTTTTCGTCTAAAGGGAAAAATCAATGGGCTCAATGGTTACCATTAGCTGAATGGTAGTACAACATTTCTTACTGTTGTGTCCTTTTTGTCACTCCAATGAGCAAAAGAAGGGCACCTGGAAGTCTTGTTGGGCCTACTTGTGTATGAATCAAATGACTCAATCACATGAAACAAACAAACAACTAAGGTAATAAAAACTAAAGAAATAACTAAAGAAATGAAACTAAAATGCATGAGGAAACTTGAACCAAAAATCAATCAATATGGCAAATAATCATGCTACCAATGGATAAATTGTATTAGTGGGAAAACACCAAAGATAAAGGGGGAATTATGGATCCCCTCTTCCTCCAAGGGAGGGCTCTTGATTCTCCTATGTGAGAGATCTTCTTACAAATGGAAAATTAGAAAGCAAATGGTGAAGAAATCCAAGCTTATTCCCTCAACAGGTGAGGTGAATAGCTTAATGAGATGTTGCTAGTATGCTCCTTGAAGAAAAGAGGCTTCTTGAAGGAGAATAGAGGTAGCATAACAATACAATGAGATTCTTGAATTCATAGTGCACCCATGGCCTATTTTTATAGAAAATATTTGAGGTATTATCCAACCAGTCTTTAATGTGAACAAGGGGGCCTTTAGGGAACCCTTGGGTCTTTGACCAACCCCCATGCGGATTCAGCTCGGATTTGAGGGTCAAATTGAATTGGGAGATAAACCAGAAGTGGGTGAGGGGCCGACAACAACCATAAATGTGTCATTCAAAGGAGTGCATGGATTTTATCGTACATAGTCGCGCATCGGTCGCATGTGCACTCTTTTGGCTTCTTTTGCCTGCACACCTGTGTTCGCTTCCTATAGTGTTTCTGCGCATATCAATTTTATAACCAGTTGTATAATTTGTTCCTTTTGGAGATGCATTTTTGGGGTTCCAGGTGAACTAATAGGTGTTTGGATATGTTGTATTCCTGTAACTATTTGCGGATGAAATTTCAGTGATAACAGATGCCCCTTGATGTGTGAGGTTAGGAGCATACGTATAGCCGAAATAAATCAATGTTTATTCTACTGAGAGTACCATTGTAAGAAAGAGTGTTGATAGGAACTGCAAGAGCGATCCGTTGGAAGGAGAGGGGAAACTGTGGGACCCAAACCTTTCTCTAGGTGTGGGAAAATAAAATTTGTATACAAACAAGGCGGGCATGCCCCATGCTCATGTCATGTAACTCAAATATGTAAGACAATAACTAAAGTTGTATGCTGATGTAAATAACTGTAATGCCCTCCAGGGAGGTTTGATAATGGCAGATGACAATTATGATGGTGAACATACTATGAAAAGAGGCGATGACACATGTAAGAAGTGTCGATGACTCGTAGGCATTGATGGCCCACCAAATTCAAAAGTCTTCAGCTAGTATAAAACAACTACAATAGTCGCAAAGTAAGACCCACCGTAACATGAGATTGTTTTGAAGTTGAATGTTAAGGGGGTCAATGACAACAGAGAGTGATGATGGTTCTCTCTGTTTCGTCTGTGGATCCTCATTGTAAAGGTAATGAGAGTCAAGATACTGTCTCCCTTCTAGAAACTGTGTTGATGTCAACAGAAAGGGAGACGTGACTCCATGAAGAAAAAGGGCTTCATGAAAGCCACTGGATGAGATCAAGAACTGATGAGGAACATGGACGAAATCAGGATGCGGTGAGACTCAAGACTTCCCTTGGTTGGGGATATATGTGAAGTATGAGTGGCAGCCACCGTGAAACTTGCTCTAGCGTCAAGGGGAGGATTAGACATGGGTTAAATTGTGCTAGAGGCATGACAAAGTGGAAAAACTCAGAGATCAAAGGTACATGGATTGTGGGATACTCAGGGTTTATGGATGGCGTCGACATGAGTAGGAAATAGTAAATGCCCCAACCAAGGGCGACATGGGTTTCTTTGATAGAAAAATAAGGTCGCTAAAGGCGACAACAAAAGGCTATGTAAATGTTGGAAAGAAATAATTTTTACAATTACCAAATGAATAAAGAATAATTTGGGATTAAGGGTGTAGATACAGAAACAGGTGCCCCAGTGCAATATGGATTGGCTTGTTAGGGAGAAAGTTGCGTGGAGAAATGGTGGAGGGTGGGAGGGCCATGGGTAGGTTTCTATATGAGGTAAATGAGTGGAAGATAATCTGTAGATGGGAAAATTGATTGTGGATGAAATGGAGGGTTAATGATACTGTGGAGGTGTAGTTAAACGATAACTGAGAGGAGATATCCTGGGAGTCCATTGGGAAAGATAGAAAAATGAGGAGAAGGAGTATGTGGCTGATTCTCGAACATGGGTAAGACTATTGGGACTCCCATCCCTAGGGGTGAAAGTAGCATGAGTGTCAAAGTGCCAAAGGGGACTATGAATGGGACAACTCATGTAGGGGAGAGTGCTATCGGGTGACAATACCAAAATGCAACGGTGGTGATAGTACTGCAGAGCCGAATGTGAGGATCCTATAGGAAAATGTCGGAGGGTGCGATTGAGAGATGTAATCGATATTCAAAGGGAATGATTACATGCAAGTGTCGATCATATACTTGAAGGGGATGCATTGGTTTGTGATGATCAAGTACCTTCACACATTAAAACCAAATGCCTGACGTTAACAATATCTGAAGATAAAGATTGTATAACAGTTATTTGATAATTTTGAACATGAGCATGCGTACCTGGACGTGATGTGAGAAAAATGCTCCCTCGGGGCCGAGGATGGATGGTGACCCGGGGAATGTGACTGTGCAAGTGGTGGGATCCTAATCCCATGGATGAAGACAGATCGAAAAACGGATTCTCTGAGCTCCTGTAATTGAGCATGGAAGTTTGGCAGAAGGGACTATATATAGCTGTGGGGCCCACAATGCCACTTCATTTGTACCTATTGCCACAGTGATTTGAAGAGGGGTTTTTAGAGGAGATTTGGAGATTATGGGAGTTCGAGTTGATCGATCAAGGATTTGTGAGAGCCAGGTTAGTGGTCTCATCCTCCTGCATAGTAGATAGGTTTTCTTTTCTAGGTAGGGTCGTACAGATGGTCATACTAGGTTTTTTTGTAGGGGTGGGCCCATACATGCACAGGTGATCAAAGGATACTCGCGCTGAGGTGTGTGGATCTGTTGAATATAGTCACACACGAGGGCATGTGGGTGAGGAAAATAGGTGTGCACTTGATGCATGCCTATTTGAAGTACATTTGTGCACTATGCGCAGTTGTGTATCAAACAGGTGTGCATGAATGCGCGTCTGTAGGTGCGATAGATGTGAATTCATGCACATCTGTTTCTTCGATAGTTGCGCATTGATGCACAACTGTGTGAAGAAAAGGTGTGCACATGTGCGTGCCTGTGGGGGGTGATAGCCTCACACATGAGGCAAAGCTGGGGGGTTTTGAAAAAAATTGTATTTTTTGAAGTTTTTTGTTTATGAATAGTGATGCCTAATCAAGTGTTTTGTGTGTGAATGCATGTGATCAGCTTCGGATGCTAGTCTACTGGAGGGAGAGGGACTGGGTGCACCTCAGGGAGGTGGTGAGAGATGAGCTAGGCGTTCGGGGACCTTTGGCAGCCTGTGGGATGCTAAAGTTCTTCGATTTTCCACTGATACGAGTGTAGGGGTACCTGCTGCAGTATTTGATTTCTATGTGGAGCACTGAGCTTTAATGATTCAATGTGCGGGTGGAAAAGTTGACATTCTTTGCAATGGAGGATGTCTATTTCTTGACTGGGATCCCTTTTTGGGGGAGGGCCCTACCTGTTCATTCCTAGTTGCCAGGGGATGTACATTTGGCAGACTTGGCACATAGGTACTGTTCAGGGCCGAACTTTATGTCAGGTTCAGTTGTTCAGATTGAGGCAATGGATGCACTCGTACATCGTTCCATCACAACGATGATTGTAAGGATTTACGGATCCTTAGCGACTCAACAGATCAGTGGTTGTTAGCTGATGATTATTCTGAGAACATTGAGCAGAGATCTTTTTGTCGAGGGCTTGATGTTGCACACCAATATGACGGGGCAGCCGAACCGGGGTTCGGCCGCCGACTCTGGTGATTTTGCCTTTGGGTCGATCTTGGTGGTGTGGTTTTTGGAGAGGGTGTCCATTTTGCACCCTACAGTGTTGTTGTCGGTGGACGATGTACGGGAGCCGCAACTGATGCGATGGGCATCGATTTTGGTATGGCATGGAGGTGGGGAGGGCAGCCATTATTTTACGGCCGATATGGCACGTGTGTGGCACCATATGCTACAAATCATATTGCAGTTCCCATATGGTGGGATGGACTTCCTGCAGGACCCGAATATGGTTTTACCTCCTGGAGAGTATTGGGACCATAGAGGTATGTTGGTGTACTTTATGTTTTGTGATTTTGATA
>ML786653.1:1345407-1387897 GCA_009831015.1 Picea engelmannii | reverse complement strand
GTGATGATATTTTGTGATGTCTTTTATGATGTCTAATCTATATGTTGTGATAGACTTGTGATGGTTTATGTATGTGTGATGGTGTCTTGATGTGAGATATGCCAATCTAACACTAGGTTAGCCATATTATCTGCTATTTGATTAAATTTTCATGGAATATGTGTACATGTTATTGAATCAAAATGTCGAGATAAGAGTCTGAATTGCAGGTATTTGCGGAAGAGGCAAGAATCGCAGACATGGTACACACTGTTGAGTTGCAGGACGACAAGCTGGGAATCTAATAAGACACTAAGGTGACGAATGTGGCAGTGACTGGCCTCGATACGGAGTCCAATGATGATTGAGTATTATTCTTGGTTGTTGGTTGCTAAGCCCAAACATATGCCACTAGAGTGGAGCAGTTCATGTGAGGGGGTATAGAGGGCCTAAGCGGCCGAAGAGAGATTTTGTGTCCATCGACTAGCTCTGTCAGTGTAACCGATGTGGTAGGCCAATGGAGGAGACATCTGTCAATAAAACAAATGGTAGATCAAACATAAGGCATGGAGGGAAAAAATAAGACTAAAAACTCTATAAATGGGTACAAAAAAGAAAAATCCTAGTGTAGAATGACTACGCTCAGGCGTAAAATTTCTTTAAATACAACCCGTTGATGGGTTCTTTGAGAGGATAGCCTTCTGGAGAGGCCACGATGTATGCACCTTTAGTGAGATAGTGTTGGATGATGTAGGGTCCATGCCATAATGACTCGAATTTCCCATGATCAAGAGTATCGTGAGCGATATTGTACGCTAGGAAGAGATCTCCTTCGTTAAATGAGCGAAGGTTGACATGGCGATCAAAGGTGGCCTTTGATCATTTTTTAATTGCCTCATTGTTCTGTAAGGAAGACTGTCGATCTTCATCCAGTGAATCTAAGTTCAACAAGCGCTTCTCCATTGGAGCAGTGTCAGGTAATAGCTCGATGACAGTGCAGAATGTGGGAATTTCTCACTCGATGGGGAGGGTGGATTCAATCTCATGGATGAGATGAAATGGTGTAAAACCAATAGTGGTTTTGACTACTACGTGATAAGCCCATAATGCTGAAAAAAACATATGATGCCAGTTGGTCTTATGTTTGTTGACAGTGCATTGCAACATGGTTTTGAGATCTTTGTTGATAGCCTCGACCTGTCCGTTAGATTGGGGGTAATATAGGGAGGAAAAATTGTGCGAGAAGCCTAACCTTGAGGAGATTTCAATGAAGATATCATTCTCAAAGTGTTTACCATAATAAAAGACTAACTGTAGTGGGACTCCGAAGTGGGTAATTACGTGGTTGAAGAAAAAACACGCTGCAGTGTCAGCCGTGTTGTTGAAGGTAGGCATGGCTTCAACCCATTTGGTAAAGTAATCTACTTCCACGACGATGTACTTGTGTCCATTGCTAGATGGACAGTTGCAAATCATGAAGTCTATGCCCCATTTGCATAAGGGGCTGACAGTGATGATTGGATGTAGAACAATAGGTGGTGCTCACAATTTGTTTTCATAAAGCTAGCATTTGTCGCATCGCTTGACAGCATGGATGCAGTCTTGAAACAATGTGAGCTAGAAGTAGCCTTCTCAAATGATTTTATGGGCAGTGTACATCCCTGAAAGGTGTCCATCATAGGCGCCAATGTGGAAATCATTCAAGACTCTATCGTCTTCTTCGATGGTCAAACATCGACGAAGTATGGTGTCGACCCCATGTCGATATAAGATGTCACCGATGAGGAGATATCGAGGGGCCTGATGGAGAATGCACCGACGATCGTCTCGGGAGAGGTGTGATAAAAAATTCTATGTATTAAGCTAGAAGAGAAGGTCGCCATACCAGGGGTCATCCGAGGGGATGTGGAAGAGGTGTTCATCGTGAAAATGTGTGTTGATGGGTGAACTAGCAGCGTCTGAGGGAAACGTCGCGATGAGTTCAGGGAGGATGAGTGTTTTCTTGCTTTTGGGAGTTACAAAATCTAGGTCGTACTCCTAAAGGATGACGATCCATCAGGGAAATTTTCCATTAATTTGTCATTTAATAAGTAAGTACTGAGTGGGGTTGGAATATGCAGTTTCTGGACTGCGAGGAAAACTTCGAGGGTGAGTTTCTAGACTGTGAGGGTGAGTTTCTGGACTGCGAGGACAACTACGAGGGAGATTTTATCTTCATGATTGTACTTTAGGGGTGGCCCTGAAATCTTTTTACTGATATAGTAAATAACCTACTCGCGGCTATCATCCCCTAGTTGGACGAGAACTCCTGCTACTAAGATGACTGAGGATGACAAGTAGAGGATATAATCGTGATCATAGTCAGGTGGACTAATCAAAGGGGCATTAGAGAGTGCCACTTTTAAATCATCAAAAAGCGGTTTGGGAATTTTCATCCCATTGAAATGGGATATCATGATGCAATAAGCAAAGCAAACCATGTGCACGAGTGGCATAATCTGGGACAAAGCGATGTAAAAGGTTGTCTTTGCCTTGTAAGCTCTGTAGTTGGCACAAATTATGAGGTGGTGGAATTTATGTGATATCTTGGACCTTGAGGGGGTCCACAGTGATTCTGTGATGGGAGACGATAAACCCAAGGAGGCATCCGACGGTGATGCAAAATACACACTTGAGGGGTTTCAAGAAGATATTGTATTGTCGACATTGTTGAAAGATGACCCGTAAGTCATCTAGATGTTGAGTTCGTTTCTTGGATAGAGCAGTGAGGTCATTCAAGTAAGCGAGAATGATGTGAGGGAGATCATGGAAAACGTAAGACATGGCCCATTGGAACGTCACACCTGCATTCTTGAGTCCAAAAGGCATGACACAATATGCAAAAGTACCCCATGGATTGTTAAATGTGGTCTTATACTGATCTGTTGGATTGATCTAGATTTGATTGTAGCTAGATAACCCATCCACGAAGGAAAAGGCCTCATGATCATCACAGTCATCGATAATTTGGTCGATGAAAGGCACTGGGAAGTTTTCTTTGGGAAAAGCGTGATTGAGATCATGAAATTTGGTGCAGACGTGAACATGGATGATTTTAAGGATGGAAATTTATTTTAAAATTTAGAAACCTTGGTGAATCTTACTAATCCATCATATGTCAACTATAAATGTTTGGCGATATTTTTGTAAAAGTATTCAAATTTCTATGTATTTTATATAGTTTTTATAAAATTTTGGCGATTTTTATGGTAAAATAATTTTATCCTATAGAATTTGGGCGAGTCATTTTTAAAATAGTGAATCTCGTTTTGGGAAAAACCATGGAAAATTAGCCCAAGAGTGAAATTTAGCCCCTAAAAGCATCCATGGACGCGAATAATTCCCTATTTTTTGTTGACAAGGATGAGGTTGGAGACCCATGATGTGTATGTGATGGGTATATGAACCCGACGGTGCGTAGTTTGTCAATTTCGACTTTGATGGCCACTTCTTTGGATGGGTGCAGTGGGTGTTTCTTTTCACGTACAAGGGTGATATCTAGCCATGTGTCGATGGGATGTTTGACAATAGAAGGATCGAGGTTGGGCATCTCTGTGTATAAACAGGAAAAAATATCTAATTATTCCTGAAAGAGATCTTTGTAAGATGTGAGTTCCTCGGGGGAGCATGCAATGCCAATGGTGATTTCTTCTATGATTCCTGGTTTGACACAAATGTAAATTTTGACAGTGGGGGAAATATTGGCCATGATCCCTTACTCAAAAGCATCGGGGGCAGGGATAGGGTTGGTGAACCAGTGTATATACCCGTATGGAATAAAATCCTTGGTTTCGATTACACATATGGGGGCTTGTATAGGAGGGTCAAAGGCTTCCTGTGAGAGAAATACCACTCTGTGATGGAGCGCATTCGATGGGCAATTGGGTGTAGTTAGTTCCTCTAGGATATCTTCGTCACAGTGGAAAATGAGAGAATATAGGGGATCCGGGGAAGTAACATTGGTGACTATCACTGTGTGTTTGTCTTGAGGTGATGAAGACGTAGAGGGGGAATCAGAAATATGGTGTGATGGAATTTTCCATAAACCAAATGTCCAGACACTGTGGGTTAAAAATTGTGGTCGGGGGTAAGATTTCCTGGGGGAAATGAACCAGGGAATTGGAAGGATTTGGGGGAAAATCCTCAGACAGTCTATCCATGGACCATGGAGGGGTAGGAAGTGACTCAGGTTCAGGGGAGGTGATGTGGACAGTATCTGGATATGGAAGAGGGGGAATCACTTTCATCACAGGAAGTGAGGTGGTTGGAAGATTTTGAATAAGGGCCATTTGATGATGCCTGTATTCAATGATCGTCGGACACTAGTACATGAAGTGATCAAGTGATTCAAAAAGAGAGCAAGGGAACCTCATCTGTTTGTTGACTGAGGTCATGACATAATGGATGTTAGTGATGTGGGTACTTTATGATGTGGGTGGAGAGGGTTCGTGCTGAAATTTTTGGGCTATTGTCATTAGTGTCTGTCGAAACTGAGGTAGTGTGAGGAAATGGTGAGTGTAGTGGCCATGCTTTGAACAGATGACACATGCGAATTTGGTTTGCATTCCTTTGATTCCTATAGTGGGGGATGTGGAGTTAGTACTAGGTGTGCTTGGTGAAGCAATGAGTGAGGTGGTTTCTCAAGGGATTTGGATCAAGTTGCATAATTTGGGATGAGAGGGACATTGATTAGTGGGGTGTCCCTCTTTCTCACATAGTGCGCAGGGAGGTTGAACTCAGGGCGGAAGTGGAGGAGTGGGCTCTTTCTTCTTCCATATGCCCCTAGCTGTAGTGGTGGTGTTAGCAAGTGGGGGTGAGGGTGGTTCCATGGGAGTTAGGACTGGAAACTGCATCGGGATTCCCTCTGTTTTTGGAGGGAGGGATGGTTGAGGAACTATCGCGGGTGGGTGTAGATACCATACCTGAATGATGAGCACCATATTGGGAAGGGTAAGTGTTGTGGATACCTGGAAATATTGTACTCTCGGTGGGGTTAGAATAAGGGGATTTGAGTAATGTCTTATGGGACTGTCTCCCAAACTGGTATTTGACCCCAAGGGAGGGTAAAATCGGGGGTAAATGGTATCGTAGGATTCTTAGGGGATTCCTGAGGTATAGTTTCTTCCACGAGAGGGACGTCCGGGAGTGGAGAAGCCTCTGTGGGAGGAATGGTATCTTTATTGCCAGTCTCGTTGGAAGATATTACAAACACTTGTGCTGAGGGGTGTATGAGCGGTGGCGCTCCATGGTATGCCCCCAACAAAGATGGATCTTTGAAAATTATGGGGATGATATCTATGAGTGGATATGTATCGGAACTAGTGCAGACAATAGGTAGGATGTTATCGATGTTGGAGGATTGGTTAGGCTCGTAATGTGAAGCTTGGTCTATGGTGATGATATTCCCGTTCTATGGGAACATCATCATTTGAAACATGGAAGAGGCCACTGCCTTCATTGCGTACATGTAGCTACGTCCAAACAAGATGTTGTAATAGAGCGGGGTGTCAATAACCTCAATTTTGATAAGGATGGTTTTTCCCTCGAGTTCAATGGGGACATTTTGAAAGAGCCCTTCAGGAGAGGATGGTGTTCCATCGTAATCTCTCAAAGTGATGGCAGATGGTATTAGCTCAGGGGAGCCAAGTTTCTGCCATACAATTTTGGACATGATGCATGTGGATGCACCTTCATCAATTATACATCGATGAACCGCGATGTTTTGAATCTTGATTGGTATCTGGAAAGCTACCAAAGCAGGGAGGCGAGTTTCCCCACATTCTAGATCAAATGTGACGAGTCTAGTATCATTAGATTCAACTGCCCCCAAGGAGGAATGTAAGGATTTCCGTTGAGTGGGACGGGTTTGGAGGACCTCTAATACCGACATGGCTACAGGTGATCACACCAAGTCATCAAATAGACTGTATTTATGTGCTTCCCTAGCCTAAGGGTTGTTGACATTTCGTTGTAATGGGATATGAGGAAAATGAATGGGGGGTTCAGTGTTAGGGAGTGGAATCATCAAGGTTGTCTGATTGTAGCTGGAGTTGCTTCTGAAGTGGTGGGAGTAGCTTCAGGGGGTGCATTGTATTGACAAGTGCGCGTTTGCAAAAGAATTTCTTCTTCACTGGTTAGGAGGATATTGCGATCCACTAGATTTCTAGGAAGTTGATACTGTCCCATTTGTGGTGTGGCAGGATGCGCCTCCTATTGGGTATTCATCACCCCTTCGTGTGGAATGGGATTTTGTAACACAGTTGGGGATGGTTTTTGCAAATAATATTGTGGGGCCTGCTGGGGGGCAGACGATGCTAGAGGACGTGAAGTGTTCATGGAATCTTTCATCAGTTTGAAGCCAAAAATTTGGGGTAAATGGTGAGTATAATGACCATGTTCACCGCAAAGAGGACAAGGGAAGTTCGTCTTGAGGTTTTTTTTGTTATTCCTCCCTTGGTGTTTGTTGTTATTGCCACCTTGTGGGTTCTGGTTTCCCTGTTTTTGGATGCCCCCAACAGGTTGGTTTTTTGGGGGGTTATTTCCCCCTGGTCCTAGGTTATTATTATTTAATTTTTTTCTTTTCTTTTTGGTGTTATTCCACTGATGGGGCGTATTTTCCGTATTCAGTTGTTCAAAATTTTGAAATTGATGAATGGGAGAGGGTTGAACAAAGTTAACCCCAGCGTGTGGTTGTCCTTGTGGAGTAGCAATTGGATTTGGAGGACCAGGAAATGGAAAATATAGATTATTTTGTGGCACTGATTTATAGGGTACATAGGAAGGCATAACACTTTCATAAGTGCTCAAGGTGTAAGCTGAGGTAGAGCGAGTACCAAAAATTGGTTGGATAGTCGAGTGTATCATGGGTGCCGACAAGGGTCCACTTATGGGTGGAGAAAGGGGAACAGGGTATGGTTGTTGATAAGGGGGAGGAGGATAATAAGGGGGTCCTCCATACATCGATGAATATTTAGGTGTATCGTACATAGGTGGTGGTTGGGTGTATGGATTTTGGTGTGTTGTGGTACCAATCAATCCATATGTTGAGTGAGACATCCTAGGTTTGTCTTGGCCAAATGGTACGTGTCTCGGGGCGTCAGGTAGTACTGTGTATAAGTATCCTGACTGAGCATAACTAAGTTCATATTGTTTATCTTTCTTGATGGTTGCCTCTTCAGTTTGGGGAAAGGTGGAGGCCACATCTTTGGAAAGGAGAGCGACGAGTGACCTGAGAAACCAATCCAGACATTGTTCTTTGGTGGTTTCTGCTTTGCATAAACTACGTCGCCAATGTCATTCGTGAATGTGGTCAGCGATATGTGTGGTTGAGGTTTGTTTAAAATCAGAAAGAAGTTCAAGACCATTGTCTTGATGAACGGGTAGTTGAAAGAAGGTAAAAAAAAAATTGGCCAAGGATTCAAAAGTCACATGGGACCCTGATTTTTTGTCCACATACCACTTGTCTGATGGACCTGTGAGTGTGTGTTGAAATAACCTTAATCGGATGGAGTCTTCCATGTTTTTGTTTGAAGAGCA
Organism: Picea engelmannii; assembly: GCA_009831015.1. Classification (NCBI taxonomy): domain Eukaryota; kingdom Viridiplantae; phylum Streptophyta; class Pinopsida; order Pinales; family Pinaceae; genus Picea; species Picea engelmannii. The sequence continues at coordinate 1,380,343 of ML786653.1, read as the reverse complement.
CCATAAGTGGAAGGTCATGATATGGTTGGCGGGATATTCTCCCACCTTTCCTTCAAACTTGGGAATGTCCGAAGGTAGTTTGGTAGGCATTGTAGGCTATGCGGGGTTGTGCAATATAAGATCATTCATGAGCTTACTAGGATTTGGTATGTTGAGGGAGGCCAAATATGGCATGTGAAGTGGCAATGGAGGATTATTTCCACCCATGGTGTGAGCAGGTTCTATGCGTGACCCTTGAGGGGAGTTTGATGGGGTTGTACTTCTCCCTTGAGAAGAAGTTTTCCCCCCGCTTCCTTGTAAAGAAGAGTTAGTGGATGGATGACCTTGGGAAGTGGACCCAATTAAAGTGGAACCAAGAAAATATGACCCCAAAATGGTAGCACTCACAGGGGTGTGAGATGGTTGAGTCGGTGAGTTGACAAAACTAGGAAATCCTCCTAGGATAGGAGGGATATTTTGCAAGCATCTGGAATGACGAGGATTTTGTGGGTCCCCTATGATGTCCGACTAGCAAAGTGGAATGTATGAAAATTGGTGATGCGAGAAGAAAATGAACAAGAGACTTGTATAATATGGACCTTCACAATATATCTCACAATCACATATAATCAAATGAGAATCATACATAAATCAATTGAACAATACGCATACATGTGGGTAGGTGGATTTTGTCTGCATGCGAGAACAAAGAAAACAAATGCTCATGTCCTAAAAATATGTAACATCCTTCCTCTCAAAATATCAATGGACCTTCCAATAACACTCAACAGTGGGGTCTGAAGCCACCAGAAGAGGAACTAGTGAAGGATGAAATGATCAGTTATAATGAGGGGTAGAGGGTTCATATCCTGAAAGAGTTGGTGATATTTCCCAATAGCCACACAAAATATGATCAGGGTGCAATTTCAGCCCACAATTTCCACTTGGGTAGATTTCCTAAACTTTTGGCCACTAGGTACCTCGGTCAAAGTGCGAAATTTAGATTTTTGTCTGCAGAAATGGGTCACGGGTTGGATCCCTTCCAAGAGGTGGGTGCCTGAAGGGGGGATTCACAGAAAAACTGGACCTTGGCCTTCAACCCTTCATGGGTATCTCCGTACCTTATGGTGTAGGAACACTTGACTTGGAGGATTTTAAAGTTCCCTATTTGTCAACTTCTAATGTTTTAAGATGTGAGAACCAGATAACGGGGAGTTATTTGGATCCCTATCCCCAAGATCCTACCTAGAATAAAAAAAATCTTTTGGCACCTCCTGTGGAGGAAAACTTATTGAGTTTTTATAAATTTTTAGATGTGGTTGTGAACCAATCTTGTTTGAATTAAGTGGGAGTGGATAATTCCTTCAAGAAATAGTGGGACGTTTCGGGATCCCTTTGGAGGAAACCTACTTCAACCTCCACAATTCGAGATGAAATTATGTGAGTCAGTAGTGACTTTGTGTGTGAGCAAGTGATAAAATGTGCCAAATTTTCAATAACTTAGGTGTCACCTTGCAACATGTGGACTTCCTGTGGTCCTTACAATTCTTGATTACCTATCTTACTAGATGTCATTGGTACAACCTTGCATAATTTTAAAGTCCCTACTAATCCTTTAAACTCCCTAATGTGACTTAATCTAAGAAATCTTCAAAAAACTATCCTAGATTACAAGCATGTGGGCATTTATGGGCCCATTACAATAATGTTTGAACTCCCCTAGTGATGTAAACTAAGAAAGTAGCTTCAAAAACTATCCTAATCTTTGCAACATGTGGGCATGTATGGGCCCTTACAAATTTAAGATGTTCTGAAAAGAAACTAAGAGGATCCCTAGGGGGGCTTTGTCCTCTCCTAAAGATTTTTTTTTAAGCGAGATGAAATCTTCCCTCAATAATTTTTTTGATTCTCAATATCACTCTATGGTGCGAGAGAAGAGCATACTCAATGATTGAAGTTTGATTTTTGGTCCCAATGAAAATGTTTTAAGATATGTGATAGTAAATGATCTTAACTTAACTTTTTAAATCAAAACAATCCATCCATGTGGAAACTCAAAGAAAAAGAGGAGAAATATGGTTCTTTTTAGCCCCCTAAGTGCCTATGTTTTGACTAACCCTTCATGCGTTAAGGGAATCTAAGTGTGGTGCATTTATAAATTTCATAAAAGCAATATTTTCAAGGCTAGGGGCCTTCAAAACATCACAAAAAACTCTTACAATGTTGAAATTTTGGATAGATGCGCGGGCCATAGTTTAGATAGAGGCACATGTGGCGCCAATGCACAGAGAACCGAGGAAATGTTGGTACATTATGCACAAAATGCGCTGAGAAACACAGTGTTGTTGGCGCACTATGCTTGGAAGATGCACCTATGGGATAGAAAACCGACGCACGTTCTGATACACATTCGGGAGGAAACTTTTAAGTGGAATTCTCCTCTTCCAAATCCAAATTAAGCTCTTTACAGGCAAGGCTAGGCCAGTTATGATCCATGCAAGGAAAATGGATAAAAAATAAGTGCTCAAACAACCCAAATAGGGAGGAAATTGATACCTTATCTTCAGTATGGTCTCTAATCTGTTGTGTCCTTTTGGTCACTCCAATGAGAAAAATAAGGGCACCTTCAAGTCTAGTTGGGCCTACTAGATAGGACAGAGGTTAGTGTATGAATCAAATGACTCAATCACATGAAATAAAAAAAAAACTAAGATAATAACAACTAAATAAATAACTAAATAAATGAAACTAAAATGCATGAGGAAACTTGAACCACAAATCAATCAATATGACCAATAATCATGCCACCAATGGATAAATCGTATTAGTGGGAAAACACCAAAGAGAAAGGGGACTTATGGATCCCCTCTTCCTCCAATGGAGGGCTCTTGAGTCCCCTATGTGAGAGCTCTTCTTACAAATGGAAAACTAGAAATAAAACGGTGAAGAAATCCAAGCTTATTCCCTCAAGAGGTGAGGTGAATAGCTTAATGAGATGTTTCTAGTATGCTCCTTGAAGAAAAGAGGTTTATTGAAGGAGAATAGAGGCAGCATAAAAATAAAATGAGATTATTGAATTCATAGTGCACCCATGGCCTCTTTTTATAGAAAATATTTGAGGCATTACCCAACTGGTCTTTAGTGTGAACAAGGGGCCCTTTAGGGCACCCTTGGGCCTTTGATCAGCCTCCCATGCGGATTCAGCTCGGATTTGAGGGTCAAATCGAATTGGGATATGAACCAAAAGTGTGTGAGGGGCCAACAAGAACCATAAATGCGTCATTGATGTGTGCTCTTTTGGCTTCTTTTTCCTACACACGTGCGCGCGCTTCCTGTAGTGTTTCTGTGCATGTCAATTTTATAACCAGTTGTATAGTTTGTGTTTTTTGGAGATGCATTTTTGGGGATGCATGTGAACTAATAGGTGTTTGGAGATGTTTTATTCCTGCAACCATTTGTAGAATAAATTTCAGTGATAACACTTACCATACAAGTACTTGCATGACTCCTTTTGAAGCAGTATATGGACAAAATCCACCTTCAGTTCTCTCCTACATGCCAGGTGTATCAAAGGTCCAGACAATTGACCAAACACTTACAGTTCACAAGGCTATTCTCTGTACCCTCAAAAAGAATTTGGTCATGGATTATAATCACATGAAGAAACAAGCCGATCAAGGTCACTCAGAACAACAATTTGCTGAACGAGACCAAATATTTCTTTGGCTGCAACCTTATAAGAAAAATTCACTCAAGGTCGAACATTGTCAAAAAATGGCACCCAAATTTTATGGTCCTTATAAAGTTCTCAAGAACATTGGACAGGTGTCCTAACAATTATCTTTACCCAATCATTCTAAGCTCCATCATGTTTTTCATGTCTCTTGCTTAAAGAAGGTGATTGGAACACCAAACTCAAACCAACCTTCCCGAGTTGGATGAAGAAGGATCCATCTGGTTGTATCCACAAGCCATTTTGGACCAGCAAGAGCATCATCTTCATCAACATACCATCAAGGAAGTGTTAGTTCATTGGAAATATACAACTTCAACAGATGCCACCTGGGAGGTCGCTAACATTCTGCAACAATTTCCTCATCTCAAGCCTTGAGGACAAGGATGATTCTAATGGGGAGGGCATGTTAGGGACCTAACCTACCTAACCCCTCAAGTGGGTAGAATAATATATTTCCATGTAATAAAGGTCAATATTAATAAGGCCTATCAATAAGGAGAAATAATTCAAATGTAAGAAGACCTAATAGAATCTTTCGCTTCTAGACGGATCTTCCTCTAGATTGATCTTTTGGATAGATAGATTTAGTATAAATAGGAATAGAGGGTATGATAAGTTTTGTATTGGATATTATTGTAATATATATCTTCTCTACTGGAGGTTTCCCCCTCGAAGAGGCAAGAGAACATTTCTCTCAGTAATCAAAGTTCTCTTTCCGGTGCTATTCTGGTATTATTCTGGTATTATTTTGGTATCGTTCTGGTTATATCATGGTTTCTTTGCCATTTCTAGCTAATTATTTATGTTTTGCATACTGATTTATATCTCGAATACTATAGATTCATTGATCATAAATTTGATCAATGAACTCTACTTTGCTCCCGCCATGAGTTTAATGGGACCAATTGCAATCTAATTCAAGGACAAATATTACAAAACCTATAACCTCAATCTGTCATCCAAAGACATGTTTTTTTTCCACAAATTCTTCAGATATTTGTAGGACTCAAGAAATATCTCAATTCAATGTCAACCATATTCTCCTCATCCTGGAACTTACAATCACACTCGCAAATGAATATATGTACATATATTTATGTTTAAATGATCATACAAAGGTAAGGGTTTACACAATTAAGTTGTTTAACACTCGAAATAGAGTGTATATTGTCTTCATTCATTAATTACACCATATTGTACATCGATTTAAAATACATCCTATCAAAAATTGGCCTAATTACATTCAGTAGGCCTCTCCTCACTCTATGGCCTAATTTATTCGATTAATGGCCTCTCTTTCATTCCTCTTAGGATTACAATTAAAATAAGGAGGATTTTAAACAAATTAAGTTCAAATCCTATAAATCCTCCAACAATCCCTAAGGGTCCTCTCATATCCAAAAACCTCTCACTCAACTCCTATCTCAAGGATCTATAGATCCATAAATCTCTCAATAAAACCTCAAATATTTCTAAATCACTCAACCCTCGTGATTTTTTCTAACAAGGAAGATTTAATTACATAATTTCAATTCAATACAAACTGATTCAAAACATTCTAGAACTCCTTAAAATATATGAATTTAAATAATAAAACAATCAAGCTTGATTAAGGAACTCACTCCCTTAGTAACTCAAGACTCCTTAGGTCTTGTCAAATGAGCTAGGTTTTGGATTCATATTGCTCCTGCATCATAATCCCAAGGAAGAACAATGTTGAAGATCTCTTTATCATGAGTTACTTTACTTAAATCCCCCAGGATTGCATATTATGTGATGTTGTTGTCCACTCATTCTCCTGAACAATTTTCTTCCTCTACTATACTGCTGCACTATCTGCAACTTTCCAGGATCCTATGTCTTGCTTTGCTGCTTTCTCACAACTTTTCTAATTCAATATCCTTCATACCACAATAACTTGTGATTGATTGTTCCTCCAACTGTATGGAAACTCTCTCTGGTTACCTTCTCAATTAGTTCCCATATTTCTTCCATTCCTTCCAGCTCTGTGCTTTGATGGTAGACATCACTAGCATAAGGTATCTGCTGCAATTTTTCAAAAAATATTTGTATGAATAATACCATTACCAGGTCTTCATGGATATTCTCATCATCAACAAAAGTATGCATCCAATGTTTCATATCCTTAAGCTTCAAATTCAATCTACATGATTGGTCCAATAAAGTCTATTCTCAGATTTGGTCCAAAGGACATATTTGCCAGAAACAGTTTATACCTTTAGAAAAGGTATAAATAGTTTATCATTGCTCATACAATAAAACCCACGCAAGTCGTGGATATCATAATATCATACCAAGCGTAGAGAATAATTTTTATTTATCAACTGTCTCCACAAGCACGTGTTGATTTATTATAAGAGAAAATCAAAATATCATAAGAAACCAATATGCGAGTGATTTAGCTTCTGAAAGTAAATTACTCAGATACTAGATGTCATAGAAGATGACCCACCTCCTCCGTATATCCCCTCCTGAGAGAGCTATCATCCATCCTGTCTACAAACATATGATGAGTGTGTTCTACAATTCGTGAAGGAAAGAATGTCCCTCTCTCGTACTCAAATTTGAGAGAAAAGGTACATTTGGGAATCTATCCTAAGGTGCAGTTGTATCAATTGGAAATATTGATGTAGAATCTCAAGGTAGAAGATTTGAGGAGCTGGTCAATGTTACTCTACATTGATGGGTGGTGGTGGATGAGAAGAAATGGCTAGACACCATTTCATCCAACCTTGGACCTCAAATTTGAAAGGGTTGAGCATGTCCAACGCAGTAGCCAAGGACACAATTGATTCATCAAGAAGAATCTCTACATAATATCAATTGGATAAATCAAACAAACCCAACAAGAGCATCAAAAGGTTAACTCTAATGGTAAGAAGTTATTTTTACTCAATAAAAATGAGGTAAAATCAGTTGAAAAACCAGAGGCAGTATGAAGGAAATGACAAGTTGTATCTAGTTTCAAGAAGAAACATTAGTCTGAATGAACGATTTTATTGTGAACAAATATGTCTATAAAGAAATATAAGGAGATCATTTTTAGGGTTGGAACTTTGGGGAATTTAAGAGTCTCTTACAACCATAGTTGTTTGATCACAACCCTCAGGCATAGTCAGATAGTAAAGAAAACAAGCCTCATGAGATTCACCCCTTGCATTATGTTTCAGTCTGCAATTATCCTTTTTGTGCATGTTCTCTTGTAAAATCCACCCCTAGAATTGGACTTCTTGTATCAGATCCCTATTAATAAAATATCAAGAAGCATGTGATACAACATATTCGATGTAACTGTGTGGTGTATGGATATGGCATAGAAGTGATTTCCTCTTAACAAGTGACCACTATATTTTAATTTCTTCATATGTTTGAATCATATGGAGAGGATACCTCCATGCATTTAAATAACTAAAGATTCTTAATTTTTGTAGCATGTTTTGAATGATCTATTATATGGGTTAGAATTGTTGAATCCTTAATTGATCATCATGTTATTCCCATTCCATAAGCTATGATATTCATTCTTTTCAGTCACTCGTATGTTTATCTAGTTATTCTTCTAATTCACCACTTCACTCATCTTTTAAATTTGAATGTATGAAACACTTGCGGACATATTACTCTTCTAGATGCAAGCTTTTCTCATATAGCTCAGAATGATTGAGGCTTGAAAGTTTTAAATAGAGAGAGAAATACTTACCCAATTTTTCATAATTTTCTTTGATGCAAGCATGGTTTTAAGGCTCACCCTGAGTGTTATCCCTCAAGGTGCCTCGAAATTTCTGTATTGACAACCTMGAACATCTCAAGGGATAACAATTTMTTCTTTCTAATTGAAATATTTCAACAATGTTAGGATTTATGTAAATATTGATAGCTCCAAAATCAATTAAAATTGATATGCGTTGGTTATGAATCTTACCTTCCACTTAAATAATGGGGGACTGATATTCTTCTTGTTTTTTTCCCAAGGCTACGTGGATCCTTGCCATGCTTCCTCCCATGTATTCCACTATTTCATCCTCCTAAATGTTGTGGATAGTCCACATTCTTTCTCCTTTGTGAGGGAAGTCCCTATATAAGTGATTTCCCTCACATCCCCAACATTGTATAGGTTGTTTCCTTGGACTTTTCCCAAATGAATCTACCCTCCTAGGCTCATTTTGGGGTTGGATTTCCTTGTTTATTTTCTTATGAGTTGTTACTGAAAAAAGGGTGGCTTAATATTTTTTTTCCTATTCTCTTTCTTACCCTTCCTCTTGTCATTCCATGCTTTTTTGAAGAATGTATTTCCTCCACTCTGCTCATAAAGAAAATTTTATCTCCTTATGGATTCCTTCAAATTATCGAGGTTATCATAGTGTATATTGTCACTGTAGAAGGAGGGTAACCTAGTAAAATATGTTTTTATTTATACCTTCTCATTCTTTATGAATCCCACATACTTCAACAACTCAAATAACCTCTTCTCATATTTGTCCATTTTCATGCTTCCCAACTTGAGTTCAAATAAATATTTGATCTTCATTTCATAGTAATGCTGTGAAAAATATTTCTAATAGAAATGTCCTTTGAATTTCCTTCACGAGACGTTATTTTTGTCAAGGTGTTTGGCTTGCTTGAGTTGATCCCACCACATGGATTCCTTTACTTGAAAGTGGTAGGTTGAAATTATGGTTTGTACCCTTGAGGGGTAATCATGTAGTTGGAAATATTTGTTCATTTACAATAACCATGCTTCAACATATTCTCCCTTCTATGCTCACCATTAAAATTTAGTGTCTTAATTTTCTCAATTTCACCCTACAAAATTTCTGACTTAGGCCTTCTTCTTTACCTCCTGATAAGAGACACACTTGGGATACTCCCTGACCCTAAACTTGCATGAACTATTATAATTGATTGATATGGGAAATGATGGTTCCTTTTAAATAATTTTTATTGTCTTTCATTCCTAAGATGATTCCTTATACTATGGGATCTGGATGATGTCACTTGTCAAGTACTAGCTTCTTACATAGAGTCAGAGTCCTTGTTGACTTACCTATGAAACATATTTAGACTTTATAGAAGATCCTCCTAAGATTTCATGATCTTATCATTATATTCCCTATATCTTTGCACTTCTCTATGTAGGATTATCATATTCACATGATCCTCTCTGCCTCTTCTCCCATTGGACTTTATATCAACATTTCCCATGCTGACATGTAGACCTCTGATATCCTCCTCCTGTTTGTAAGATACTTGGGAATCTTCCATAACTCTAGTCCTCATATAATAACCAAAAAAAATTTCATCAGCTATAATTCTACAAGAAAATGTGCATGCAATAAAATTTATGTTAGAAAAAATATATATACATGGTTTTGGAAAACGAATACATAACTTTTTTGATCTTCAAGGCCACCAATAGTATTATTCTAAGTTGACTTCAAAATTTGCTTTCCCGATATATTTTCTAGGTGCACACAATGATTCTACTTTTCATTATCTTTCCATTGACTACTATTTTCCTCAATTCTGAGCTCTGAGAATAAAATTATGGGAAATTGAATATTACCACCTTAACCCTCTTGTGCACCTTTGTCCCTAGTGCCAAATAATATCAAGCACAAAATTTGGCCACCTAAATAGGTAAATTTGTTTGGAACCAAGGAAAAATTTGTATGGGACACTGATAATAGTGCCAATGCTAAATTCATAGAAACTCTCAGATGATCAAACTGATGCTCCAATAAAAATATGCACCAGTCTTGAAATAACAACATTGTCCATTTTGCACTTTTTCCCGACTTGACAATTTTATCCCTATTTAAGCATCCCTACACCAAATCCTTCGAAATTTTAAATATAATCCCAATTATTTATCTTCATACCTATTTTTTGAATGATCTATCAAAATTTGACCCTTATCCAGGCTCCAAACTAATAGTTATGGCATGCAGAAGTTTTGAATGTTTTCCCATTTTTAGACCTATATGATATATGAGTCTTCTCTCTTGTCCTATATAGTTTCAGGTACCCATATTCCAATTATATCTTCATGGATGTATTCAAGGTTCCATTATATTTCCATATAGCTCTAGCTTTCCCCAAACTTACTTCTGAGCAAGGAGTTATGCCCTTTGGAAGTAAATTGGTACTAAATTACATCATGTACTATTTCAACTATAACTTTCTCATACAAGCTCTATTTTGTGACCAGAATAGCTCAATGGAGAGATATCAATGATTTATTTCATTTAAGTAGTAGAAACCCTTGAAAATGTTATTTAGGCCCTCAAAATGCCTCCACAAGTTGATGTCCTTCTAAATATAAAAAAAATTGTATAAAAACACTGATTTACCACTATAATAGTTCGTTCATCCAAACGTACATGGCTATCAAAATGATTTATCACGGAATTTTCCCATCAAGCTTACAAATGACATGTTCTTAATATTTACCCACAGCCTGCAAGTCGCAAGCCTATCATATTCTTTCTCATGGAATTTTTTCTTTGGAAAGGTCAAGCTACAAGTTTTATAGTTTTGTTCGCAACTAGCAAGCCTATTAGGCTCAACCTTCATAACCTTTTTACCTTCAAGAAAGTTTACCTTAATGACATTTACTCTTGGGGACCTTTACCCTTTATATCATTTTCCCCATGGACTCCTCCTGCAAGAGTCCTCCCCACGATACTCCTCCCAACAAACCTTTTCCCGTATGCTTCTCCTAATGATTCTTCCTTTCGTGGAATTTCTCCCATGAACCTTCTCCCTATAATCCTTGTTTCCACGATCCTTCTCCCACATACTTATTCCCAAATAATTTATCCCATGTACTTTCTCCCACAAACCTTCCTCTCGTGCGCCTTCTCTCATGGACTTCCTCTTGCATACTTTCTCCTACAGAGCTTCACCTACAATCCTTTTTGCTTGCAACCTTGTCACATTGCACGCCATTAAGATCATCTTGTGAGAATTTTCCCACACATGATATTCTCCCTGAAAAACTTCTCTCATGACTTGGTCATCCTGACTGATGATCCCCTATCAATGGTTGAGATTTAATCTTGTTGTCAAATGAATGGTCAAGATTACCCATGATGCTTAGTCCAATTTGGATTCAGACTTATAGGTTCCTCCATAGAGAGATTCCACGGTGTCCATGCCATGGGTAACCTTCCATTATGACATTCACACTAGAACTTCCACACAACCAAAATGTGGTTCCATGTAATCACTATATATAATTTTCCAAAAATTATGAAATTATAAATTTTTTTTAATTTTATAATTTCTAAAAAAAAAATTGTAAGTGTACTTGAAATTTTTTACTCATTCCATAATGAATATTTATCACCAATTCCTAATGTTGGAATGATCCAGGTAATCAAGTTTCCAACTCCTAATTCACCATTCAAACATGAAGTTCAACGTCTCAAGACAAAATTAACTCTGTAATATTCAAATTGACACAATTAATCCTCTCTCTAACTATTATAAGGTGAATTAAACTCGAATATGCTCATAAATTTAGGGATGCCAATACGTTTTCACAATTTCCCCCAAATCCATCACATGTGAAACTCTTCAACAATGAATTTATGTTGAATTTGCATGGGCCTTGGAACATACAAGCTCAATGTTGAACCTTCTACTATGATACTAATATGTAATTTCCCCGATCTTAACTGAGGAACATTCCCTTGTGGAATTATACATTAAATAAAATTTTATGCTAAATTATTATGTATCTTACAAGCTATAGGAATACACACACATTTAACCATTCTTCTATCATTTATTTAAATCCAGCTACAACTTGTTGAAATAAATATGAATGTAGCTAATTAAATTCATAGAACAACATATAAAATCACTCTCATATACATAATTAATACATAGTGGAATAAACCATAAATATAACACAAAACAAGATAAAACAATTGTCTTCTTACAATAGTTATGCAATAAGCTAATTGCGATGGATGTTCCACCCAACAATGGACTTGCTATTCTAGATATCAAAATCAAGTCACCCCCGAGATGGACGTAGGATTTCACAAAAGAGGGAAATCACAACTCAAATATCACATAACCCACTGGTTTTCTCCTACAATAATCTCGATTTCCACTAGCTCTCTTCCTCTTAACCTCCCCAACCCAAGGAATGTACCCCTTCACTAATATTAGTCCATCAAGTATCCCATTCATTTATCAGGGTCTCTCTAGCATAGGAAACTAGGAATATCACTATTGGGACTTCAAGGGAACTCACTAGTAGGAAAAATGATAGTAAAACAATAGAAATCACTTCTTGTTATAGTGCAACTCACATAGGAGATCACTCATCAGGAATAAGAACCTTGTTCTTATACATGCCTGGAAAATTGCTTCTTCAATCTTTAACAACTATAAAAAAACTCCATAATTCACCCTATGTCATTTGTCCATCTCCATGGCTCCTGTTTTTCCCTATTATCCCATTTCTCATGCAAAAAAATGAATGTCCAAAACTATTTGTTCTTCCCATACAAATTTCCTTCCTTTTCCCCAAGCAAGTTGACTCCCAGTCTCCCCAATGTTTATTGTACTTCAGCCCCATTCTCCTAATAAATACGGGATGTGACTTATCACACCCAACCTCTTACATGTATTCAATGTTTGGGCTCTCATACATTCAAATAGAAAATAGAAGGTTTTATACACAATGATAATAAAATTGAATAATGTGGGTTTGGATTAATACCCATAAATAATTTCCACCTTGGACCCCTCTATGTTATGACCTACAGAGGGAATATATAGGGTTAAATGTATATGATATGACCCCAAGGGGGGGCATATATGGGGATAAGTGTACATATAATATGTATATATATGTAATAAGGTCGACCTAATAGTAAAGGGGCCTCATGTGTAGGTGTGAATAGGTATATATAGATATCATATTTTCATTATTGTAGACATGTGAATTGTGATGTATAAATGTATTTGGTTATGTGGAGGAGGTTCTCCTATTCTTTAAGGAGTTATTATGTAACCCATATATCTTATCTATACTGGAGTTGTGCTCCACGCTCACATTTTGTACATGGCGTTTGCTTCTATTATGTGATGATAATTTACGAATTTGATTCATTACATAGAAACTTCCTTCACTTGTTCGAAACTCAGGCCCAATATCTGTCCATGTCCCCCAACAACTAGCTTCACATTTTATTTATTAAAATTTAGAAAATACAATTACGATATTACATTGTTTGGACATAGCCACATTGATAGATACATTATGCATTAATCAAAGTGTGAGATTTTAGTGGGGATGTTACATGTTCCTTGAAAAAAAGAAGCATGCATTGCATACTAACAATATTTTCAATGACTATGACCATATGGAAGTTTATAGCTTGTGTTTACAAGAAAAATAAACAAACTTAGTTTCAAAACAAAGTATACTTCCGAACAAATACAAATGAATATAAACATTCCATCTTTGTGGAATTTACACATGTTGAAGAAAGACAATACATGTTCTGAAACAAGTCATATATGCAACAAATAACCTCAAATAAATTGTCATTTTCTTTCAAATCAATAAAACCATTTTCAAGTTAGAAAATATCTATAGTGCACCTTATGCACAAGTTGAGGATGTGCATCGTCTTGTCTAGACTATAAAAAAATACATTGAACAAAATGGAAAGGCTATAATCACCATAGATTTCAACTTTGACATGTTTCAAAATGGAATAACTCAAAAACGATTTCTCTCATTCATGAAAAGTCATAAATTCAACTTTCATATACCAAAGGAAACAAGTAAGAATGGCTCTATGCTTCACCATTTCTGAAACAATTCCTCAAAAATCTATACTGGATCAGGTATCATTGATGCACATTGGAATGATCACCATGAAGCATTAATTTCAATTCCTATCGAAGCATTTCCTCTATAAACTAATAAAGAGGGTTGTCTAGAACTTATAATTTCTACTCTGTTGGAAATTGCCACTATGTAATATTCTAGATATAAAATAGTATGCAAAACATAAATAATTAGACAGAAATGGAAAATAAACAATGATATAACCAGAACAACATCACAATAATACCATAATAGTACCAGAATAACACCAAAAAGAGCACTTTGATTACTGAGAGCAATGTTCACTTGCCTCTTTGAGGGGGAAACCTCTAGCAGAGCAGGGCTCTATTAAAATAATATCCAAGACAAAACTTCTCATACCCTTGACTCCTATTTATACTAAATATGTCTATCAAAAGAACAATCTAGAGGGAGATCCTTCTAGAAGCGGAAGCTTCTATTAGGTCTTCTTACATTGGACTTATTCTTCCTTATTTCTAGGCCTTATTAATATTAACCTTTATTACATGGAAAAATATTATTCTACCTACATGAGGGGTTAGGTCCCTAACATGTCCTCCCCCTTAAAAACAACCTTTTCCTCAAGGCTTGAGATGAGGAAATTGTTGCAGAATAGTAGATGGTTCCCAAGTGGCATTTGTTGGATTTGTATCTTTCCACTGGACTAACACTTCCTTTATGGTTCATTGATGTATATGATGCTCACACTGGTCCAAAACTGCTTGTGGTTGTAGCCAAATGGATACTTCTTCGTCCAACTTGGGAAGGTCGGTTTGAGTTTGGAACTTAGTCCCAATCACCTTCTTTAAGCAGGAAACATGAAAAACAAGATGGAGCTTAGAATGACTAAGAAAATCTAAATGATATGCCACCTGTCCCACACGCTTGAGAACTTTATAAGGACCATAAAATTTGGGTGCCAGTTTCTGACAATGGTCATCCATGAGGGAAGTTTGCTTGTAAGGTTGAAGTCGAAGAAACACCTGATCCCCTTCTGCAAATTGACATTCAGAGAGACCTTGATCTGCTTGTTGCTTCATGTGATTTTAGGCCATGACCAAATTCTCTTTGAGGGTACGAATAATATCCTCTTGAACTATAAGTGTTTGGTCAAGTGCTTGGACCTTCGAGACACCTAGAAAATATGAGAGAAATGAAGGTGGAATTTTTCCATATACCGCTTCAATGTAGGTAGTTGTATGGTAAGGAGTGTTGTACCACCATTCAGCTAGTGGTAACCATTGAGCCCACTGATTTTTCCTTTTCGATGCAAAACACCTCAAATATTTTTCCAAACACGTGTTGACCACTTCAGTTTGACCATCATTCTGGGGATGATAATATGTGTTAATATGCAATTGGGTGCCTTGGATCTTGAACATTTCTTTCCAAAATTTGCTGGTGAAAGTTGGGTTGCGATCAGAAATAATAGAATGCGACATTCCATGAAGCTTGAAGACCTGATCCATGAAAAGTTGAGCCACAATGGAGGTTGAAAATGGGTGTTGAAGAGCACATAAATGAGCATACTTGGAAAGATGATCAACTACCACCATGATGACTGATTTATTTCCCAATTTAGGCAAGCCTACAATAAAATACATAGAGATATCCCACCAAATACTAGGTGGAATCAGAAGCGATTGTAGTGTGCCAGGAGATTTGACTGTTTCGCCATTGTTGTGTTGAAACACATCATATTCAGCCACAAATTTATGAACGTCTTGTTTCATACCATCCCCCAAAAAAGAACGTTTGACCCGGTCATAGGTTTTGGTAAACCCTGAATTCCCAACTATGGGTGTAACATGAAGCTCATAAAGTACCGTGAATTTAAGTTTTGACTGGGTACTTAAATAAAAACATCCTTTGTATCGAATATCATCATTGAGCCAAGAGTACCCTGAGGAGACTAGATAATTGGACTGCAATTGTTGTATCAGATGAAAACTTTTGAAATCTTGTTGCCATTCTTGGTGAACAGCTTGGAGCTAATCTGGTACAATGAAGGAGAGGGAAAAAAGGGACCCTTCATCTTCATATTTTCTGGAAAGTGCATCAACAACCACATTGTTTTTTCCTTTCTTGTAAATGATCTCATAATCATATCCAAAGAGATTATTACCCATTTTTGTTACTCGGGGGAGGAAACACATTGTTCCAGAAAATACTTGAGACTTTGATGATCTTTCTTAATTTGGAAGTGTTTCCCCAATAGATAAGGGTGCCAAAAATCCACGGCATGCAGAATACACAACATTTCCTCTTCATAGATTAATTTTCCCAAATTTCTCTCTAACAGTTGTTTGCTGGTAAAGGAAAAAGGTCGACCCTATTGCATAAGGATGATGCCAATTCCTTTCCTGAAAGCATCACATTCTAGGACAAAGGTCTTTTTGAAATCAGGAAGGGCCAGGACTGGAGTGGTTCACATAGCCATCTTCAAGGTTTCAAAATCCTAAGCAGATGCAGGAGTCCAAGTGAAAGAATTATTTTTAAGGAGAGCACTGAGAGGTGCCACAATCTTTCTATAATTCTTAACAAAATTGCGATAATAACCTGTTAAAACAAGAAATACACACAAGCTTTTGAGATTCTTTGGGTGAGGCAAATCTTGCATAGCTTCAATATTTTTAGGATCCAACCTGACACCGACCTTGCCAACAATGTGACCTAAGTTGGTTTTGCGAGAGTAGATGGAGAATTTGATCCACATGGGAAAGATGAGATTGCCAAGTTTTACTATGGATGAGAATATCATCAAAGAAAACTAAGACAAAATGACGGAGAAAAGGACGAAAGACATGATTCTTGAGGCTTTGGAAGGTGGAAGGGGCATTACACAGACCAAAGGGCATGACCAAAAACTTATAGTGACCCTCATGAGTTTGAAAGGTAGTATTGGGTATGTCAGCTTCTTGTATATGTATCTGGTGGTAGCCAGAACATAGATCAAGTTTAGTGAAGTATTGAGCACCACTTAGCTCATCCAAGAGATCATCAATGACAAGAACGGGGAACTTGTCCTTGATGGTGAGCTTATTGAGGGCATGAAATTCGGGACACATACGCCAAGTACCTTATTTATTAAGTACCATGACCACAGGGGAAGAACAAGGGCTGTTGTTGGGGTGGATAACACCCTCTTGGAGCAATTCCTTGCACTATTTTCTCAATTTCATTATTTTGGGCAAAGAGGTAGTGATAAGGGAGAAAATTGGGAGGAAGACTGTTAGGAACAAGGGGAATGGAATGATCATGAACACCATGAGAAGGAGGAAGGCCCTGAGGGGTGGAAAAAAGAGCTTGATGTTTGGAAAGGATAGCTTGGAGGTCAAGATGCACAGAGGGTGTCTCAATGGCTTGAATAGAATGAAGTTGAGAAATGATACCGGAGTGGCCTTTAATGAGGAGATTTTCCATACGATGGGAACTAATGATCTCATGAGAACCAATTGTGAGACCTTGGAATTGATACTTTTGTCATTCCTGTTGGAATTGCATGGTTAATTCCTTAAAATCCATAATAATGGGACCCAAAGTGTGTAACCATTCAACACCTAGCACAATGTCACAACCTCCCATGTCAATGGAAAACATATGATATTTCAGTTGGTAATTTCCAATTTGAAGACGAACATTTTCACACCGGCCACCACATTTCATGGACCCACCATTGGCTATCATGATTTGAAAATTATTGACAGCACGAATATAACAATTGGTTTCCTGGGAAATGGGACGATGAATAAAATTGTGGGTGTTACTACTATCAACAAGGTTGATGACCTTCATGCGCTTAATGTAGCCAATGAGCTTGAGCATTTGGGGCGGCGAGAAGCCAATGACAGAATGCAAGGAAATAAGTGGGTCAACTTCAAATGGGTCAGAAGGCTCTTGGATGGCATCGGGAAGGGAGGGTTCTTCAACAAGGGGAACTGTCACATCCTTTTGAGGAACATCTTCTGAGATGGCCATAAATAGTTTTTGTTCCTTACAATTGTGCCTTGGAAAATAATTTTCATCAAAATTATAGTAGATACCCTTCAATTGGACTTCAACCATTTCATCCCTAGTTAGTTTCTGGACCTTGAGGGGAATAACATGGGGGTTAGAATTAGCAGGTCGAGGGCGAGGAAGGAAAGGTTTTTTTTTTTTGGGAAAAAACAACTTGTTGGGCCTCTTTAGCACGTTGAGTAGCTTCCAACCAAGTGGGAGGGTGGTCCATGGGAAATTGGGATAATATTTCATCCTTGAGACCACTGATAAAGCATTCACGGAAGAATGCATCTGATATGCCCTATGTTCGAAATTCCAAATGCTCAAAATAAGTGATGAAGTCTTCCACTATGCACGATTGTTTCAACTTGGTAAAACAACCTAGATAGTGGGTATCAGTATCAAAGTGGGCATATAGCTCGACAACAAACTAGGTCTAGGCAATATACCCCTGACGTGAATTTTTGCACCATTGCCACCATTGCCAACGTTTAGGATCTAGATAGAGGACAACATAGCGAAGTTTGGCCAACTTGTCAGTAATACCATGCAGAGAAAAATAATGATCCATTTGAGTGACCCAACCTATAGGATCGGATCCATCAACTTTATTGACCTCTACACGAGGAATATAGGGTTCACGATGAAATGAGTTGGAGTGAAAATGTGGAGACTGCGAGGAATCAACATCATCAGGTTGTTTTTACGAAGAAGGACCCGTAGGGAGTATCAAAAATTGATTGACAACATACTGGAGGGAGGTCAATTGGGTTGTTAGGTTTTCTTCCAAGGTGTCAATGCTTGAATTGTTGGAATCCAGCTGAGATGTGAGATGTTCGATGGAGAGATGGGCTTGATTGACGGAATTTTGTAGATATTGGTTGCGAGTGGTGCGAATTTGGAGATGGGAAGTGTGGGTAAGGAAAAAATGGGTGGGTGGGACCACAAAAAAAATACTTAGAAGTGATAGGTACCACGATGATTCGTTCTTGAAGGGAAATATAATGGGATAGGCGGAAAAATAGGGAAACTGGTAAGGGGTCGGGTCCACTGAAACTAAAAGAATTAAAAATGAAGGGTATGATTGTGATTAGGGAGAAAAGGGGAATCCAATGGAATAGGTCCCAAATAAGTGTGCCTATGGGATTTATACTCTGGCCTAAAGAATACTGCAGTGACGAAATGCCCAAATGCTTAACAGGAAGAAATGTGTAGTAATTTCGCAGCCATTATGCATAAGATATTATAGCACAAAAATAGATCTTATTGATTCTATTTATGTTTCCTTATCAAGGGTTAGGGTATTCAAGGGTTCTACTCATAAGGGTTTGCCCTGTGTTATAAGTCTCTGATATACGTGCGGGGTCCAACAGTAGTACTCAACCTAATATCTTAGGGTACTAACTACGGAGGCTATACCATACGCATATCCGTACTACCCGAACACCCAGGTACTAGAGAGGATCTTCCTGAGTGTTGTTCTCGGTGGCACTATAGTAGTCAGGAGACTGGTCGATTTATCTATGGAGGGCTTCAGGAGATCTACGTCGATCAGTATACAAGTGTTGTCTGATGCGCTACCACTAGAAGGGGTACCAACAAGGGTTACAAGGGTGGGCAATAGATGTGCGTTTAAGTACCACTTGTATTTCTTGCATGTATGAATCTGTGACTGTGGGTTTATGCGCGTAACGACAAATATTTGTAACTTAAAGACGTCGGAGTACGTCTCTACCCTGAAAAAAAAAATTCAACCCACAATTTTCTGCTAAGGAAGGTGCTCTGATACCACTTGTAATATTCCAGATATAAAATAGTATGCAAAACATAAATAATTAGCGAGAAATGGAAAATAAACAATGATATAACCAGAACAACATCACAATAATACCAAAATAGTACCAGAATAACACCAAAAAGAGAACATTGATTACTGAGAGCAATGTTCACTTGCCTCTTCGAGGGGGAAACCTCTAGCAGAGTAGAGATCTATTACAATAATATCCAAGAAAAAAAATTTCATACCCTTGAGTTCTATTTATACTAAATATGTCTATCAAAAGAACAATCTAGAGGAAGATCCTTCTAGAAGCGAAAGATTCTATTAGGTCTTCTTACATTGGACTTATTCTTCCTTATTGCTAGGCCTTATTAATATTGACCTTTATTACATGGAAATATATTATTCTACTTATGTGAGGGGTTAGGTCCCTAACACACTAGTCAATGATTTTAATATACTTGTATATTAGGTCATATGGAAATTGTTATATAAACTATGCAGCTCAAGTATTTTCCAACAAAAAATGTGCATATAATTTTTTCTATTTATCTTAATGCAAAAAAATTACTATTAACACTTTTTTTTTTTATCATATCTATTTGTCCATCGTGTGAACGAAAAAACCAACCAAAACATAATTTCAAGGCCAAAGTTTCTCACATCCTCTATATATTTCCATGACAAACATCTCTTGCATTCTATGCAATCCACAACTACTACAACAATTCTCAAAATTAAGCAAAGAAAGTGTTCACAAAAATATCAAGATGATATTAGGAAAACATTGGCACAACTTCAAAAAAATTTCATATAGAAATCTTCTACATTATAAGCCAACAATTTTGTCAATATGTATGGAAATCAATGGAATATTTTGATTTCCGTAACTTTGTATTGCAGAACTAGGACATATATTGAAAAAAAAAAATCGGCTATGCCTTTGCACAAAAAAAATCACATTTTCATGCCAACCTCTTACTTTTTTCTTGTTTTACATGAAAAAAAAAATGTGTGTTTTCCAATCCTCATTAAACACTATATAACTATTTTTTCCCCAAACTTTATTTGTTATTTTCATGTTGGACAAATTGTCATAAGATTCTTTGCTTTCATCAACTTTTTTAAATCATCAACCAAGTTTCAGTTATCTTCAACTTACAATGAATCTAAACCATAAAATATCAAACTATGATTCTTCCAATATTTTATTTCCATCTACATGCCCATACACACATACACCATCTATAATATTACTCATTTCTTAATGAAAAGTAACTTACAATTTGATACTTTAGAAACAACTAACCTAAAAATGACAACAAAAATTTGATGTTTATTGCTAAAAGAAATCATAAGAGCATACAATCTATTTCTAGATTCCACTAAGATTCCACCAATAAATTTTTGATCAAAATAGTTAAAAAAAAAAATTAAAAGACACCAAAAAATCTTTTCCACAAGAATAAATGGTATTTTTCTCATTATGGTTTCTCTTTTTTCTTCTTGAAATACATAAGTTTCTATTTATTTTTTTCTCCTATTCTTCTTTTTAAGCAAATAACCATTGTCTTATATCTCGTTACATAAAACTCAAAATACATAAGTTTCTATTTTTTTTTTCTCATGTTCTTCTTTTTAAGCAAGTAACCATCATGTTCTTCTTTTTAAGCAAGTAACCAGTGCCTTAGATCTCGTTACATATAACTCATGTATCAACAAAACCAATTATTTTATTTCCATTTTATAATAGTATTTAGATAATTTTTACATCTTCTTATCCATTTAAAATTAAAATCTATACTTTCATACAAAACAATTATCTATACTAAATAATGGGTATTCAATGATATAATGTAATCTTAAACTTGTTTTACTATCTTCATTTTTTTTTCTTTAAATCACTGGTAGTAACTCATAAATTCTTAGTTATTGTATATTTTGATAATGTTTTATTTTTAGAAAGGAAAATATTGTAGATATCGCAAAACAACAATAGATATTGTATAAATGAAATGTTTTATTCATTCATTTCAAATATTAACTTAATTGCACTTTTCAAAAAACAAATTGGTACATCATTCAAAGTCAATCTACCTCAATGCATTTATATATGAAAGTAAAGAATTCTATTAAAAAAAAAAAAACACTTTTCTATTTTCACTACATTTTCTTTTATTTCTTTAATATTTTTAATACATTATTTGCATTATTTATAAATCGGTCAAAAGAAAATTATTTGTTTAACTTATAGTAAGTTTTGTTTTTCTTGATATATTAGTTAATATTTTCATAGAAACTAAGACAATTAATACAAATATTGAAAAATTAAAAGTAATAGTAATTGAGAAGTGAGATTCTTATGTTATAATTTTAATCTATAAAAATAACTTATTTTTTATTTTCTTTTATATTAGGACCAATTTTTTTTTGGCTAATAGATAGTTTTTTATCTGAAAAATAATAGAATACAACCATAGTAAAAAAACCTCTAATACAACGTTCTAAAAGCACACATGTTTTTTTTTTTTGCCACTCACAATTCCTTGAAACAACATGTTCTTAATTATCCACACACAAACTACAAATATTCTTTGAGAGTGATGTATTTGTCATTTATGTTTGAGGCTATAAACAAATGATTAATTCTCCCACAAAAATATAACTTTCCTTTGTTGATATCATATACAAACATGGACAAGTGTCTATAACAGTGAATGCCAAATTTGATTTGATTCCATAATTTGTTCCTTATTTGAGACTTGGCACGAGTGTTCGGATTAGAAACCTTGGCCTCCATAAAAAAACATTTTTTGAATTGGGAGATGTAAAATATTGTATTGTATTGAAGGTAGGCTCATCGATTGAGAAAATTGTGAAAGTTTCCATAAACATTAAGCTTTCACCGATAACAACTATAGTTTCTCTAATTGCATTTGAAGTGGCATACATAGTCGGATCTTTTGTTGCTATTGTAAAATTTTGGTGTGAAATAACAATCAATACAAACGTTTCCTGAAAGATACCCTACTTGAAAAAAGTAAAGAAATTGTAAGTGGTGTACCTTCTTTATCAAAGCGCTACTTTGCATTCACTATATTTTATTTATTTGGATTGAACTTGTTGTTTAATAGTTTTCTGCAACAATAAAAAATAACATTGTCATTATTTTATTATCATCTAAAT
Source organism: Picea engelmannii (assembly GCA_009831015.1). Taxonomy (NCBI): domain Eukaryota; kingdom Viridiplantae; phylum Streptophyta; class Pinopsida; order Pinales; family Pinaceae; genus Picea; species Picea engelmannii. The sequence goes on along the minus strand of ML786653.1, from coordinate 1,357,765 downwards.
CTAAATCTTCTTACAAGGAGTTTTTCTCTCAAGTATAAGAACAACTAGCTTCCCAAATCTTCTCGATGTTTCTATTCAATAAAATAGATTGTAATGGTCCAAAATTACTTGTACCGTATCGAGTGGAAATTAAAATGTATCCACGTGTTAAATGACTTCCAAAAAACAAACTATGGACTCTTCACAATAGCACACTTTAGGTAATAACATTTAAATAAAGAATCTTCTCTTTGGATTACTCTATTTGCAACAATCTTGAATGTTTTCTCACAAATTTCAACCCATATATTTGTCTTGATAAATGTTCAATTTACATACAAGTCAAAGGTTCCCTAACTACAAAATAAAAAACTATCCTTGCCACCTTTTAAACCTCTTTATAGTGATTGCAAATAGTTACTATGATGTCTTAGTGAGATGTACTCATTGTCAAGAAAACAAATCGTACTTCTCTAATCATATCTTAGAATGCATGCTAAAAACCATGAAAACAAGGATCACTTTCTTCCTATGCAACCTACAATTGCATCAAGTGTTACTTAAATTGATAGCAATGTCCTTTCAATAACATCAAACTGATATTACACAAATGTTGGAACAACTTCAACAATTTTTCCTTCAAAGATCTTTCACACTTTTATTGAACAATTTTATTAATGCTTACACAAATCAATAAGATCATATTCCTAATCAAGACTTGTACAATTCATTCTACACTTTGTGCATACCACTATTTCTAGTAAATAAAAAAAAAAAATCTAATTTGCTATTAAATAAGTTTGTTTCATTAAACAACTACTATTGTTTCTTAATAGTTGAATTCTCTTAAAAATGATTTCTGATTTTATTCTCTTCAACACCATATTTTTACTTACATTTTACATTTTCTTTGTGTAACATATGAAAACTTCATTTTCTATTTTGTATCTCATTTTGTTTTTCATTTCTTAATTGAANAGTTGAATTCTCTTAAAAATGATTTCTGATTTTATTCTCTTCAACACCATATTTTTACTTACATTTTACATTTTCTTTGTGTAACATATGAAAACTTCATTTTCTATTTTGTATCTCATTTTGTTTTTCATTTCTTAATTGAAGCACTTTATACATTTTCTATATTTATTGCATTTCATATTTGACTTTATTACTTTGTACTTCTATTTTTCTATAAATACATTATTAAAAACAAATATGTGTTTTGTTTTATTTGTTAGGAAATTATATATATATATATATATATATATATATATATATATATATGACATAAGCACACATTGACTACCCCATGTCACTTGACTGCTTCAAGAAATACAATAAGATAAAACTCTTTATTTACTAGGCCTACTTATTTACATTTTGAAAATTTTATGAACTTTTTAAAGTTTATTAATAAAAAACATTGCAAAATTTTTATAAACTTTTTTAAAGGTTATTAATTAACAACATTTTTGTTTTTTTTAAATTAGAAAAAACATTTCTCAATACCGACGCATATATGGTCTTAAAATATATATAGCATCAAACCTTTAACCTTTTGATAAATCATATACCACCCTTTGTGATATTATTATGAAAATATAATTACATATGGAATATTTTTCTCTAAACGTCCAAATTAAAACTTTCTTGTTTATAAGCATGGTTTTGTTATCGAACAATAATGGACATTTACTTTAAAACTTTTTTTTTTTATAAGTATGGTTATGTTATCGAACAATAATGGACATTTAGTTTAAAACTTTCTTGTTTATAAGCATGGTTTGGTTATCGAACAACAATGAACATTTACTCTTGCTAGTTAACTTCGACCTTGGACACCTTTCCTTCTACTATTTCAATAATAAAATTAAAAGTATTATTTCTTATTCCTTTCACAATGGACATTTAGTTTAAAACTTTCTTGTTTATAAGCATGGTTTTGTTATCGAACAATAATGGACATTTACCCTTGCTAGTTAACTTCGACCTTGGACCACTTTTCCTTCTATTATTTTAATAATAGAATTAAAAGTATTATTTCCTATTTCCATTCACTTAGAGTTAAATATACTTGTCACCTAAGGTTCATACTTATGCAGGGACAAATCTCTATTTTAATGTGTTCCCATCCTATGTTCTCATTCATAAAGTAGAGTTTATATCAATTTTTTCTCATCCTTTTTCCGTATGTTCTTATTTATACGTCACCTAAGGTTCATACTTATGCAGGGATAAATCTCTATTCTAATGTGTTCCCATACTCTGTTCATATGTTCTCATTCATAAAGTAGAGTTTATATCAATTTGTTCCCATCCTCTTTCCGTATGTTCTTATTTATAAAGTAGAATTTATGTCTATATGTTTATAGATGATAATAATGTTGTAAAGAAAGTATTTCATATATGAAAGGGGATTAGGAAGAATAAGGTAGACTTTATGTTTATAGATGATAATAATGTTGTAAAGAAAGTGTTTCATATATGAAAGGGGATTAGGAAGAAAATACATACTTTTTGAAAGTTAGAAATCAATATGTCATCATTATAGAATCCAACTCAGATGTCATCAATCCAACTCAGATGTCATCTTAGAAGTAAAGGAACATTTAATGAGTACACATTAAGGGTAAATAACATCTACAACTTAAAAATAAGCTCGTAATAAAGGATTAGAAACCTTAAAATATAAAACCATATGTACGCATAGCAAATTATTTGACCCTGCACATTAAAAATCAGTTCTATTTTTTCCTTTTAGTTCTCATCCTTTATCATCCTTCAATTCCATGCTACCTTGAGTTGGGATTGAGGTTGTATGTATTTTTATACCATGTAGGTGAAAATATCTTGTCTTCTTTTATCATCCTTCAATTCCATGCTACCTTGAGTTAGTATTGAGGTTGTATGTATTTTTATACCATGTACGTGAAAATATATTGCCTCCTTTTATCATCCTTCAATTCTATGCTACCTTGAGTTAGAGTTAGGATTGAGGTTGTATGTATTTTTATATCATGTAAGTGAAAATATTGTGTCTCATTTTGCTAACCTATAGGTGCAATTATCTTTTCTCCTTTTTATAAATGTATAACATTATATAAAATCATTATTTATTTCAAAGTTATTGTTTTTAGACATGATGTTAATTGCATTTATTGTAAACGATACTACTAGTTTTTTTTTTAAGTAAAAAGGGGTAGTGCGTGTTATATTACCATTGCCAAAGTACAGAATTCAAGACTGTAGGTGATGCCAGTTGTCCCGCCTGAGCAGGAAACCGGGATAGCGTGGCATCCATGTCCATGTGTCACACTAGAGACAGAGTTTAACAAAAATTGACAAAATTGACGTCCTGCCCGAAGGAAACCAGGACTCATGGTCACATCATGCAAGCTGGTTATTCTATCTAGCGCTAAGACTAACTGGTATCTAGCTAGTAAAAGGCAGAGACTGTAATTACAAGACAAAGACCAGAAACAAGTTTGAAGCATGAGGGAACCTCTGAGCCAAGCTGGTTGTCCTAGACCTCGGAGTGCCTCCATCGCGTCGGGAACGTGTAGGTGCGTGCGCAGGTCGGACATTGCTTTTTGGCCGATGCTTTGGAGTGTGTCGTGAAGAACATGTCCATCCGTTGCTCCATGCGTTCCAAGCAGAAGATTTGGTCATCCAACTTGTGCCTAATTTCAAAGACCAGATCGATATACCCCCAGTCAGCTACCGGTGGCTGCTTTGTGCTGGTGTCCTCATCCGCTTCCTGTGCTCGCTGTCGTCCATGCTCGCTGCCTGTTTCCTTCTCCTCGTTGGTGGTCTCTGGGGGAGCCTCCTCTTCCACGTAGCAGGGGGAGTAAGGTTTCTCCGGGGTGGCAGCAGAGGGGTCGGACACCTTGCAATCAGACTGACATTTGTTGTGGGTGCCAAAGCTTGTACTCGGGTTCCAGTTAACTGGTGCTATGAACAGGGTATGGCCAGGAGGGCTTGGCAGACCAGCTTCCGGTATGACCTCTTCCACGTACGCCATTGGAGGCGAACGTTGTCTAGTCTTTCGCCTCCGAGCTGCAATCGCCATAGCTCTCTCAAAATTCTTCTTTCGCTTACGTCGAGACTCTGCCGCCTCGAATTTTTGCTTCCACTTGCGTCGAGACTCCTCCGAATGCCATGCCACTCCTCGGCGCGACCTCCCTCGAATTCGGGGCATGACGGGGTAACTGTAAGAAGTTTGAATGCCTAACCAGTGCAGTCGTCTCGCCAGAAAAGAAGGAAGGAGGCCACCGCTACTCTGGTTCGACTGCAAGACCAAAGCTTCCCGGAGCAAAATGCGATATGAAGTCGCTGCTCGAACCACGAACGCTGTTATGAACACCACTGCCATTTCCATAGCATTAAACCTTCTCATTAATCGCTGTTGCATAGTTCTCTGGTGAGGGGTACCATTTGCTTGCACGAGGGGCCTCATCGTGACGGTTCTCCTGGTCGAATACATGTGGGTTAATGGCGGAGGTAATGCGAGCAGGTAGATGCATTAATGCAGCGTCCCGGCTCACTCCCACATGGCACTAACGCGCCACTTGTCACCCCATCCAGGGAGTGGAGATCATTTCTGGCTAAATCTTTACACCGGGTGAGGATCTCTGGGGCTGGTGAGCCAGGGCCCTCCCAGTTTATATATTCCTCCTCCTGTTCCACAACTTCATTCGCTAGTCGATCCGCGACCTTATTCACATCTCTTTTCACATGAGAGGTAGTGATGGTGAGATACGGCCGCAGGTGATGACTGAATTCTTCGAGTAGGCTGTATAGTCGCCTACTTGGAGAGATTTTTTCAGGATCGCAGCCATGGATGATTTTGGTAGCGAGTCTTGTGATGATTTGCGAATCTCCTTCCAGGATTATCCTTTGATGACCCCGATGGATGGTCGTTTGGAGTCCTCGCAGGAGTCCTGTAAGTTCAGCTACATTGTTGGTTGATTCGCCAATGAATCCTGCGTCCAGACCTAGGATTTCCCCGCCTGAATTTCTGAGCACTGCCCCATATCCCGCTGGTCCTGGGTTGCCTTTGGAGGCTCCATCGAAATTTACTTTGATGAAGTGTTCTGGAGGGGGAGTCCAGGTGTTTGGGCTGGTGGGTTGACCCGTATGGTTTCTGGTGGGTATAGGGTTGATCAAGATGGGCTGCCAGCTTTGTAAGATATTCTGCTCCTCCGGGCTGCACTGCCAATCCCTCTCTGTCCAAGATTTGCTTCTAATTGTTTCTATTATTTGTGATCTGATTTTGGTCCAGTTGACTTCCGGGAGGGTCGGTTGAGAGTGGAAAATGCGCTTGTTCCGTTCCTTCCAGATTTGCCAGAGGGTGAATCCTGGCAACAGTCCCCATATGAGATTTAGTATGGGGTTGTTGAAAGAGATGTTGTCCCAATTCTCAATAGTGCAATTGATGCTGCTTCTATTTTGGTTGGATTTGCGCATGATCTGCGCTCCATAATCCCAGATCTGCTAACTGTAGCGACATTCATTGAAGAGGTGTTCTTTACTTTCCTCCTGCAGTGAGCAAAGAACGCAGATGGAGGGTCCAATGAAGCCTCTCTTCCTTAGATTGTCCCAGGTTAGAGCTTTGTTGTGCACTACTAGCCACAGAAAGGTGGAGACCTTGGGCCAGAGGGCGGAGTTCCAGACTTTATTCCAGATGGGCTCCTTCCTTGGATTTGCTTGGTCTGCTAGTAGTGAGTAAGCTTCCTTGATATTGAATGTGCCAGCTGTGGTGTAGCCCCACCTCAGGATGTCTGGGCCTTCGCGATACAGTATCTTCCTGCTGGCGGCTTGAGCTTGCCAGTTCTGTAACTCGACGGTCTCGGGAATCCCAAGCGCTTGATGAGAGGTTTTCCATTGGCGCCACCTTTGAGGCAGCGTTTGAGGCGTCCAGAACTCCTTGACTTTGGGAGAGGCGTGTTGGTGAAGGGCTCTTTTGAGGGCCGATAGTGCTTCTATAGTGTTCAATGGCTTGATTTGCTGCCAAGAATCTTCCCAGAATAGAGCACTTCCTCCATCTCTTAGCTCCCAAAAGGCATGGTGTTGTACTAGAGTGCGATTTTGCCATGTTGTGTTCCAGATGTTGGAGCCTTGTATGTGGTTGTTGAGTCGGATTAGCTAATCTGTCGGAGTGTAAGGTGCATATTTCCTTTTCCACAGTTGTGCCCAAGCTACTGCAGGGTTCTTTAACCATCGCCACCAGATTTTAGCTCCCATTGCTTGGTTCAATTTCCCCGAGTCTCTGAGGCCTAGTCCACCTTGACTTTTTGGCATGCAGAGCTTATCCCAATTAACTAGCGCCCATTTCTTGTTGGATTGGTGGCCGTTCCAGAGAAAGTTTCTCTACAAGGTTCTTATAGCTCTGATGACTTTTTTGGGCGCCGCCAGAGCAGTGAAAAGATAGGTGGGCGGAGCTTGCAGAACAGATTTGAGGAGAACCAGACGGGAGGCAAGATTGAGAGGTCTAAAAGTCCAATTGCGCAGCTTGTTTGAGATGGAAAGGAGGAGGCTGTCCCAGGAGATGGCGGAAGCCGCTGCTTCTGTGAGAGGAACACCGAGGTAGTTGGACGGAAGGGAGCTCCTGGGTATTTCCAGAAGTCTAGAAATATGTCGTTGGACAGGGGGCGGAGTGTTGAAAAAATAGAGCTTGGACTTGTCCAAGTTGAGCGACATGCCGGAGGCCTCGGTGAAGTCTGAGAGGATAGAGTTGAGCTTTGTGGCTTCTTGGACAGTGGGAGAATTCAAGAGGAGAGTGTCATCTACAAATAGACTATGAGAGGGTGCGGGTTGAATGTTGTGCAAAGGTAGGCCTTTGAGGGAGCCGTCATAGACAGAATCTTTGATGTAGCGCCCCAAACCTTCCGCTAAGAGTATGAAAATAAAAGGGGAGAGGGGGTCCCTCTGCCGGATACCTCTAGATGGCGAGAAAGGTTTTGATGGGACACCGTTCACAAGGATGGAGAAGAAGGTGGAGGAGGTAAGATTCAAGATCCAACTAACCCAGTCCTGATCAAAGCCAAAGGAGTCTAGGACAGCTTTGATGTAATGCCAGCTAACTCGATCAAAGGCCTTCGAAAGGTCAAGTTTGATAAGCATACCTGGAGTTTTTGAGGTTTTGAGGGAGTGTACTACTTCATTAGCCAGAATGACGCTGTCCATGATCTGTCTCCCTTCTACATACCCTGACTGTTCCTTGGAAATGAGGAAAGGCAAGATGGCCTTGAGCCTGGTTGCGATGACCTTCGTTATAACTTTGTAGATGACATTGCATAAGGCTATTGGTCTGAATTGTTTAGGATTGGTGACCCTTTCTTCCTTTGGGATGAGGGTGAGGAAGGTGGCATTGAGAGCTGGAAGTACCACGCCTGAAGCTCTTGATTCTTCAACTACCTCCCAAACATCCTGTCGGATCAGATCCCAGCAATGGTGAAAGAAATCCATGGTAAACCCATCCGGACCTGGGGCTTTCCCTGTCGGCATGGCTTTGACAGCTTGATCGACCTCCTATTGGGTGATAGGCCGAGTTAAGGCTGCATTCTGTTCTGGTGTGACTAAAGCTGGTATGTTTCTGGTTACCCTCCTGATTGCTTCCGTTCTGTCCCTCTGAGGTTCCGTAAGGAGGTCTTGGTAGTAATTGAGCAGCTCCTCCTCTATTTTGCAGTGCTCCCTGACTAAGTTCCCCTGGCTGTCCTCGAGGTGAGTGATCCTGTTGATGTGCCTTCTGTGCATCATAGCTCTGTGGAAAAATTTTGTGTTCTTTTCCCCTTCCTTGAGCCATTGGACCCTGGATTTCTGCTTCCACAGGATTTCCTCCTGCTTCCTTCGCTCCTCCAAATGTGCCTGAAGTTGTTCCTCTTCCTTCATTAGTTCAACAGTTCGTTCTCCCGAGATGAAAGTTTGTTGAATCTCCGCAAGTCGACCTTCTATCTCCTTTATGCTTTGCAGTATATTGCCAAAGCTGTTTTTGTTCCATTGCTTAAGCCGCTGCTTGAAGTTTTTTAGCCGCTGCTGAAACCTGTACATGCAGGATCCGTGGTCTATTGCCGCTTGTTCCCACCAGGACTTGGCTAGTCTCTTAAAGTCCGGGTGAGCTAGCCAAAATTTCTCGAAGCGGAAAGGTTTGTATCTGGGAGGGTCTCCCAGGTCCATTTGCAGAGCCAGGGGCCAATGATCAGAGCCTGCTCTTGGTAGGATGAGGCTTTCCATATGTGAGCTTGAGTCCATGATTTCCTCTGCTGCCAAGAAGCGATCTAATCGACAGGCGATGTGCTGGGTGCCCGATCTGCGATTGGACCAAGTGAAGGTGCCAATGCTATTCTCAATATCTACTAATTTTAACTGATCAATGAGAGCGTTAAACTTACCGCTGTCTTGCTCGAGTCTTTTGATGCCTCCAGTTTTCTCCTCCAGAGTCAGGATCATGTTGAAATCGCCTCCTAAGATCCAGTTCGGGGTGGCCACTAGGGTCTTGATCAGCTCGAGTCGTTGCAGGAATTTGTCTTTGTCCTGGGCGCTGTGTGGCCCATAGACATTTGTGATGGCTCCTTCGTGGTTCGTGCCCATAACTGCAAAGTGAGCGGTTATGGTACCAATTGTTGTGAAGGGTTTGCTTAGAGTCACATTGCCTGGATTCCATAAGATAGCTAGGCCCCCTGAGGCTCCTATGGAATCAATTGTTATAGAGTTGCAGTCTCTCCATATACGTTGAGAGATTGTTTCCGCCTCTGCCCCTTTGCATTTGGTGTCCTGGAGCAACATTATATTGGGTTTCTCTGCCATTATGCAATCTCGGAGGATCCTCTGTTTTGATCTTCCATTCATACCTCTGATGTTCCATGTGATGATCTTCATCATTAAGAGGGGGGTGCTGAGTGTAGGTATCCCTCCGAAAGTTTGTGTATCTGGCCTGAGTTTATCATGAGGTTGCCAGCTTCCTTGATTAGCTGATGTGCCGATTTCCTTCCTCTACTTTTGTTTTCACGGAGGATTCGTGTCGTGCCGGAGTTCGGGTCCATTTCTATACCTAGGCGTGCAGTGGAACCTGCAGAGGAATTGAGAAAGACCTTGTGCACTTTGTGAAGTTGTTCTTCAGGGAGGGTCTGCAGGTCCTTCTGGTTCAGAGCCTCCTCCAACTTTTCTAGATCTATCCCTGCCAGATCTCGATTATCCAGCAGCATTGGAGTATCTCCATCACCTTCTCCTTTTTCTTCCATTGGGGTTTCTTAAGTGCGCTTATCAGGGTCCGGATTCATATCGTTTGCTTGATGTTGCTATGGATTTTTGTGTGGGTTCTGGACCTCCTCTTCCTCTGGTAGTTGCTCCAGGATTTCATAGGTGTTCTTTGTGGCAATGTTTTTCCCCGGAGTTGTGGTTTGCTTCTTGGGAGGGTTTCGCCTTTTTGAAGTTACCGTGGTGAATCCATCTTTTTGTAGGGTTTCAGTTGGTTTTGCAGCTTGCTTGATGAGGGGGCATTCTCGGTACAGATGTCCATGTTCGTGGCATCTTCTACACCTAAATGGGATATGCTCGTAGTCCAAAGTTTGTTTCCAGTCCTCATCCTGATACTCGAGGGTTACCGCTCCCGGGAGTGCTTTGGATATGTTCATGTACACGCAGATCCTGGCGTAGGAGGTGTATTTTCGTTGCCTTGTAGCTTCAGAGGCTTTCACATATTTTCCAAGGGTATTTCCTATGCCCATTAAGATCTCTTCCAACCAGAACTCTTGCGGCAGGGAGTACAGGCGTATCCATACAGGGGCCATGGTGAAATCCTCTTTGTCCGGGATAAATCTCTCAGTCCAAAAGCGGAGGAACAGTCCCGCCGAGTTGAAGAAGTATGGCCCATTTTCAAAGATTCTGTCTTTGCCCTCCAGATTATATAGAATAATTGTGAAGAAACCCTTGGAATTGAGTTGCAGCTCATAATCCCCCTTGGGATGCCACCAGTATTTGATCCATTTGTGGAGGTCTCTTTCTACCGGCCAAAGCCCCAGAAATTTTCCTATAAGGGCGTGCTCTCTCATAAATTGCATATGCTCTCCAACCCGGGTTGAGCTAATGAGGTATCTGGGTGGCTTCTCCATTTGCGGAATACATTTGCTTGGTTCCCAGCTTCGTGGTGGCTTTGGTTGAGAGGTTCCGGCTTCAGTTTCCATCTCCGTTCTGAGGCTCTATTCCCTGGCGAGCAGTTGTTATCTCACCTGCGGCGGTGGCTCGAAGGTGGGTCACGCCGTTCTGGCTCCCATCTTATCATTGGCTGCTACATTGCGGTATGAGGGGGGTTTTCCCCCCTCCGCGACGGCCATACCCTTGTGAAAGTGGAGGCCGGGTGATTGTCTGAGGCTTTGGCCGAGTATCGCTGAGGAGGTCTGCGCTTGCGATTCGTCAGTCTTCTCTACGAGGAAGCTAGGGTTTTGCAGGGCCGCGCGCTGCCGTAAACGATACTACTATTGAAAGAATGAATCTATTAAAATTATTTTATTTGTATTTTTAATTGTTTTTTTTTTCAACTTTGATTTTATCATAATTTTTATACAAAATGTGAAGTGCTACCATAGTATCCAAAGTCAACAAAAGTAAATTTCTTAGCATAAACATAGCTTTTTGTCTTTTTAATTTTTAATTTGATGAATGTTTTTATATTTATTTAATGTAACATAGTATTAGAGTTGTATGTTAATTGTGGAACTATGTTTCTAACACATGACAAAAAAAAATGTCCTTTGTCTCTTAGTAATAGAAAGTTTGTTTATATATCTACCAATTCAAACAGACATCTGATAAAGCAATTTGGAGGTATTTTTTTCACCTTGTGGAGTTGTAAGATCTCAATTTTGTTAGAAGATAGAGAATTGTAGAGTATAGTAGCTCACATTGATTCCAAACCTACATAACAAATGAAATTGGATTAGTAGAGAAGAAAAGGTTCATACTACAATTGTATTAAATATTGAGAACTCAATAGTTTATCGAGTGATAAGGGATAAAACTACAGAAGATAAATTTGTCAAGTTAATAAATCTATATGAAACAAAAACCATAATTTTAAAGTTCACTCTTCATCGACATCATGTCTGATTAAAAATAAAATAAGCAAATATTCTATTAACACATGTCAACCAAATAAAAGATGTTATTCATTAGTGTGTAGAGATTGAGTCAAAAGAAACAACGAGGGATATGGTATTTACATTCTCTTGAAAACGTTTTCAAGTTCCTTTGAAAATTCCATCATTTACATCAATAACCAAAGTAACTTGAAGCATGATGATATTGTCATTGTAATGTTGCAAGAATAATCTACACAAAGGAGAACAAAAGAGAAGGTTAAAGAACAAATGCATTTAGTAAAATTTCAAGAATTAAATCATTGAATACAATTAAAGAGTGCAATTATGGTTCAAAATATGGAGGAGTAATTTCACAAGCTCAATCAATCAACCAAGAACAAAAATCTAATCAAGTGCAACCATTGTCATAAGAAGGGGCATAAAGAAAAATATTGACAAGTAACTGAAATAGAAACAAGCAAAATCAACTTGCAAATTTCATTGAAACTAATAAAAATACATTGTTGATGTTAACATCTAATCAAAAATATGTTGTTTATTGACTATTATTTGATTCTAGAGCAATGAAACCTTTTCTTTCTTAGAAAGCATTCTCTCTCAAGACTAGACTATCATAACTTGAAAGAGCTTATGTCAAAATTACACTTGAAATACTCTGAATAAAAACGTTTAAATTTTTATTTAAAAAAATGTTGTTTATTGACTATTATTTGATTCTAGAGCAATGAAACCTTTCCTTTCTTGGAAATAGTTCTCTCTCAAGACTAGACTATCATAGCTTGAAAGAACTTATGTCAAAATTACACTTGAAAGACTCTGAATGAAAACGTTTAATTTTTTATTTAAGGGAAGTGTTGTAAGAGTGAACAAAATCATTGAGCCAAATGAATAGAAAATCAACTTTAATTCTTGCCATGTTAAATCTAACTCTAAATTTATAACTAACTCTAAATTTCTAAATTTAAATTTCTAACTAAATCTAAATTTCTAACTATTTGTTCCTAGATAATCAATAAAATTATACAACTATAACCTAATATATGATATGATGATTGATAAATTTTATAAAAAGGTTAAAAATAAATATTTCAAATGAGCCTTTTTTTTTTTTTTTTAACCAAGAATTTTCATGTCATTATATTAAGAATTATCAATACTATTATACTAATTTTGTGAAAACTAAAAAATAGTTTAAAATAAATTTATTTAATATATATGTTTTAAAATTTCAAAAATACTTACTATACAAATTTTATTAATTTTAAAATACATAATGTTTTTTT
>ML786653.1:1322259-1332301 GCA_009831015.1 Picea engelmannii | reverse complement strand
TATTTAAGCATCCCTACACCAAATCCTTCGAAATTTTAAATATAATCCCAATTATTTATCTTCATACCTATTTTTTGAATGATCTATCAAAATTTGACCCTTATCCAGGCTCCAAACTAATAGTTATGGCATGCAGAAGTTTTGAATGTTTTCCCATTTTTAGACCTATATGATATATGAGTCTTCTCTCTTGTCCTATATAGTTTCAGGTACCCATATTCCAATTATATCTTCATGGATGTATTCAAGGTTCCATTATATTTCCATATAGCTCTAGCTTTCCCCAAACTTACTTCTGAGCAAGGAGTTATGCCCTTTGGAAGTAAATTGGTACTAAATTACATCATGTACTATTTCAACTATAACTTTCTCATACAAGCTCTATTTTGTGACCAGAATAGCTCAATGGAGAGATATCAATGATTTATTTCATTTAAGTAGTAGAAACCCTTGAAAATGTTATTTAGGCCCTCAAAATGCCTCCACAAGTTGATGTCCTTCTAAATATAAAAAAAATTGTATAAAAACACTGATTTACCACTATAATAGTTCGTTCATCCAAACGTACATGGCTATCAAAATGATTTATCACGGAATTTTCCCATCAAGCTTACAAATGACATGTTCTTAATATTTACCCACAGCCTGCAAGTCGCAAGCCTATCATATTCTTTCTCATGGAATTTTTTCTTTGGAAAGGTCAAGCTACAAGTTTTATAGTTTTGTTCGCAACTAGCAAGCCTATTAGGCTCAACCTTCATAACCTTTTTACCTTCAAGAAAGTTTACCTTAATGACATTTACTCTTGGGGACCTTTACCCTTTATATCATTTTCCCCATGGACTCCTCCTGCAAGAGTCCTCCCCACGATACTCCTCCCAACAAACCTTTTCCCGTATGCTTCTCCTAATGATTCTTCCTTTCGTGGAATTTCTCCCATGAACCTTCTCCCTATAATCCTTGTTTCCACGATCCTTCTCCCACATACTTATTCCCAAATAATTTATCCCATGTACTTTCTCCCACAAACCTTCCTCTCGTGCGCCTTCTCTCATGGACTTCCTCTTGCATACTTTCTCCTACAGAGCTTCACCTACAATCCTTTTTGCTTGCAACCTTGTCACATTGCACGCCATTAAGATCATCTTGTGAGAATTTTCCCACACATGATATTCTCCCTGAAAAACTTCTCTCATGACTTGGTCATCCTGACTGATGATCCCCTATCAATGGTTGAGATTTAATCTTGTTGTCAAATGAATGGTCAAGATTACCCATGATGCTTAGTCCAATTTGGATTCAGACTTATAGGTTCCTCCATAGAGAGATTCCACGGTGTCCATGCCATGGGTAACCTTCCATTATGACATTCACACTAGAACTTCCACACAACCAAAATGTGGTTCCATGTAATCACTATATATAATTTTCCAAAAATTATGAAATTATAAATTTTTTTTAATTTTATAATTTCTAAAAAAAAAATTGTAAGTGTACTTGAAATTTTTTACTCATTCCATAATGAATATTTATCACCAATTCCTAATGTTGGAATGATCCAGGTAATCAAGTTTCCAACTCCTAATTCACCATTCAAACATGAAGTTCAACGTCTCAAGACAAAATTAACTCTGTAATATTCAAATTGACACAATTAATCCTCTCTCTAACTATTATAAGGTGAATTAAACTCGAATATGCTCATAAATTTAGGGATGCCAATACGTTTTCACAATTTCCCCCAAATCCATCACATGTGAAACTCTTCAACAATGAATTTATGTTGAATTTGCATGGGCCTTGGAACATACAAGCTCAATGTTGAACCTTCTACTATGATACTAATATGTAATTTCCCCGATCTTAACTGAGGAACATTCCCTTGTGGAATTATACATTAAATAAAATTTTATGCTAAATTATTATGTATCTTACAAGCTATAGGAATACACACACATTTAACCATTCTTCTATCATTTATTTAAATCCAGCTACAACTTGTTGAAATAAATATGAATGTAGCTAATTAAATTCATAGAACAACATATAAAATCACTCTCATATACATAATTAATACATAGTGGAATAAACCATAAATATAACACAAAACAAGATAAAACAATTGTCTTCTTACAATAGTTATGCAATAAGCTAATTGCGATGGATGTTCCACCCAACAATGGACTTGCTATTCTAGATATCAAAATCAAGTCACCCCCGAGATGGACGTAGGATTTCACAAAAGAGGGAAATCACAACTCAAATATCACATAACCCACTGGTTTTCTCCTACAATAATCTCGATTTCCACTAGCTCTCTTCCTCTTAACCTCCCCAACCCAAGGAATGTACCCCTTCACTAATATTAGTCCATCAAGTATCCCATTCATTTATCAGGGTCTCTCTAGCATAGGAAACTAGGAATATCACTATTGGGACTTCAAGGGAACTCACTAGTAGGAAAAATGATAGTAAAACAATAGAAATCACTTCTTGTTATAGTGCAACTCACATAGGAGATCACTCATCAGGAATAAGAACCTTGTTCTTATACATGCCTGGAAAATTGCTTCTTCAATCTTTAACAACTATAAAAAAACTCCATAATTCACCCTATGTCATTTGTCCATCTCCATGGCTCCTGTTTTTCCCTATTATCCCATTTCTCATGCAAAAAAATGAATGTCCAAAACTATTTGTTCTTCCCATACAAATTTCCTTCCTTTTCCCCAAGCAAGTTGACTCCCAGTCTCCCCAATGTTTATTGTACTTCAGCCCCATTCTCCTAATAAATACGGGATGTGACTTATCACACCCAACCTCTTACATGTATTCAATGTTTGGGCTCTCATACATTCAAATAGAAAATAGAAGGTTTTATACACAATGATAATAAAATTGAATAATGTGGGTTTGGATTAATACCCATAAATAATTTCCACCTTGGACCCCTCTATGTTATGACCTACAGAGGGAATATATAGGGTTAAATGTATATGATATGACCCCAAGGGGGGGCATATATGGGGATAAGTGTACATATAATATGTATATATATGTAATAAGGTCGACCTAATAGTAAAGGGGCCTCATGTGTAGGTGTGAATAGGTATATATAGATATCATATTTTCATTATTGTAGACATGTGAATTGTGATGTATAAATGTATTTGGTTATGTGGAGGAGGTTCTCCTATTCTTTAAGGAGTTATTATGTAACCCATATATCTTATCTATACTGGAGTTGTGCTCCACGCTCACATTTTGTACATGGCGTTTGCTTCTATTATGTGATGATAATTTACGAATTTGATTCATTACATAGAAACTTCCTTCACTTGTTCGAAACTCAGGCCCAATATCTGTCCATGTCCCCCAACAACTAGCTTCACATTTTATTTATTAAAATTTAGAAAATACAATTACGATATTACATTGTTTGGACATAGCCACATTGATAGATACATTATGCATTAATCAAAGTGTGAGATTTTAGTGGGGATGTTACATGTTCCTTGAAAAAAAGAAGCATGCATTGCATACTAACAATATTTTCAATGACTATGACCATATGGAAGTTTATAGCTTGTGTTTACAAGAAAAATAAACAAACTTAGTTTCAAAACAAAGTATACTTCCGAACAAATACAAATGAATATAAACATTCCATCTTTGTGGAATTTACACATGTTGAAGAAAGACAATACATGTTCTGAAACAAGTCATATATGCAACAAATAACCTCAAATAAATTGTCATTTTCTTTCAAATCAATAAAACCATTTTCAAGTTAGAAAATATCTATAGTGCACCTTATGCACAAGTTGAGGATGTGCATCGTCTTGTCTAGACTATAAAAAAATACATTGAACAAAATGGAAAGGCTATAATCACCATAGATTTCAACTTTGACATGTTTCAAAATGGAATAACTCAAAAACGATTTCTCTCATTCATGAAAAGTCATAAATTCAACTTTCATATACCAAAGGAAACAAGTAAGAATGGCTCTATGCTTCACCATTTCTGAAACAATTCCTCAAAAATCTATACTGGATCAGGTATCATTGATGCACATTGGAATGATCACCATGAAGCATTAATTTCAATTCCTATCGAAGCATTTCCTCTATAAACTAATAAAGAGGGTTGTCTAGAACTTATAATTTCTACTCTGTTGGAAATTGCCACTATGTAATATTCTAGATATAAAATAGTATGCAAAACATAAATAATTAGACAGAAATGGAAAATAAACAATGATATAACCAGAACAACATCACAATAATACCATAATAGTACCAGAATAACACCAAAAAGAGCACTTTGATTACTGAGAGCAATGTTCACTTGCCTCTTTGAGGGGGAAACCTCTAGCAGAGCAGGGCTCTATTAAAATAATATCCAAGACAAAACTTCTCATACCCTTGACTCCTATTTATACTAAATATGTCTATCAAAAGAACAATCTAGAGGGAGATCCTTCTAGAAGCGGAAGCTTCTATTAGGTCTTCTTACATTGGACTTATTCTTCCTTATTTCTAGGCCTTATTAATATTAACCTTTATTACATGGAAAAATATTATTCTACCTACATGAGGGGTTAGGTCCCTAACATGTCCTCCCCCTTAAAAACAACCTTTTCCTCAAGGCTTGAGATGAGGAAATTGTTGCAGAATAGTAGATGGTTCCCAAGTGGCATTTGTTGGATTTGTATCTTTCCACTGGACTAACACTTCCTTTATGGTTCATTGATGTATATGATGCTCACACTGGTCCAAAACTGCTTGTGGTTGTAGCCAAATGGATACTTCTTCGTCCAACTTGGGAAGGTCGGTTTGAGTTTGGAACTTAGTCCCAATCACCTTCTTTAAGCAGGAAACATGAAAAACAAGATGGAGCTTAGAATGACTAAGAAAATCTAAATGATATGCCACCTGTCCCACACGCTTGAGAACTTTATAAGGACCATAAAATTTGGGTGCCAGTTTCTGACAATGGTCATCCATGAGGGAAGTTTGCTTGTAAGGTTGAAGTCGAAGAAACACCTGATCCCCTTCTGCAAATTGACATTCAGAGAGACCTTGATCTGCTTGTTGCTTCATGTGATTTTAGGCCATGACCAAATTCTCTTTGAGGGTACGAATAATATCCTCTTGAACTATAAGTGTTTGGTCAAGTGCTTGGACCTTCGAGACACCTAGAAAATATGAGAGAAATGAAGGTGGAATTTTTCCATATACCGCTTCAATGTAGGTAGTTGTATGGTAAGGAGTGTTGTACCACCATTCAGCTAGTGGTAACCATTGAGCCCACTGATTTTTCCTTTTCGATGCAAAACACCTCAAATATTTTTCCAAACACGTGTTGACCACTTCAGTTTGACCATCATTCTGGGGATGATAATATGTGTTAATATGCAATTGGGTGCCTTGGATCTTGAACATTTCTTTCCAAAATTTGCTGGTGAAAGTTGGGTTGCGATCAGAAATAATAGAATGCGACATTCCATGAAGCTTGAAGACCTGATCCATGAAAAGTTGAGCCACAATGGAGGTTGAAAATGGGTGTTGAAGAGCACATAAATGAGCATACTTGGAAAGATGATCAACTACCACCATGATGACTGATTTATTTCCCAATTTAGGCAAGCCTACAATAAAATACATAGAGATATCCCACCAAATACTAGGTGGAATCAGAAGCGATTGTAGTGTGCCAGGAGATTTGACTGTTTCGCCATTGTTGTGTTGAAACACATCATATTCAGCCACAAATTTATGAACGTCTTGTTTCATACCATCCCCCAAAAAAGAACGTTTGACCCGGTCATAGGTTTTGGTAAACCCTGAATTCCCAACTATGGGTGTAACATGAAGCTCATAAAGTACCGTGAATTTAAGTTTTGACTGGGTACTTAAATAAAAACATCCTTTGTATCGAATATCATCATTGAGCCAAGAGTACCCTGAGGAGACTAGATAATTGGACTGCAATTGTTGTATCAGATGAAAACTTTTGAAATCTTGTTGCCATTCTTGGTGAACAGCTTGGAGCTAATCTGGTACAATGAAGGAGAGGGAAAAAAGGGACCCTTCATCTTCATATTTTCTGGAAAGTGCATCAACAACCACATTGTTTTTTCCTTTCTTGTAAATGATCTCATAATCATATCCAAAGAGATTATTACCCATTTTTGTTACTCGGGGGAGGAAACACATTGTTCCAGAAAATACTTGAGACTTTGATGATCTTTCTTAATTTGGAAGTGTTTCCCCAATAGATAAGGGTGCCAAAAATCCACGGCATGCAGAATACACAACATTTCCTCTTCATAGATTAATTTTCCCAAATTTCTCTCTAACAGTTGTTTGCTGGTAAAGGAAAAAGGTCGACCCTATTGCATAAGGATGATGCCAATTCCTTTCCTGAAAGCATCACATTCTAGGACAAAGGTCTTTTTGAAATCAGGAAGGGCCAGGACTGGAGTGGTTCACATAGCCATCTTCAAGGTTTCAAAATCCTAAGCAGATGCAGGAGTCCAAGTGAAAGAATTATTTTTAAGGAGAGCACTGAGAGGTGCCACAATCTTTCTATAATTCTTAACAAAATTGCGATAATAACCTGTTAAAACAAGAAATACACACAAGCTTTTGAGATTCTTTGGGTGAGGCAAATCTTGCATAGCTTCAATATTTTTAGGATCCAACCTGACACCGACCTTGCCAACAATGTGACCTAAGTTGGTTTTGCGAGAGTAGATGGAGAATTTGATCCACATGGGAAAGATGAGATTGCCAAGTTTTACTATGGATGAGAATATCATCAAAGAAAACTAAGACAAAATGACGGAGAAAAGGACGAAAGACATGATTCTTGAGGCTTTGGAAGGTGGAAGGGGCATTACACAGACCAAAGGGCATGACCAAAAACTTATAGTGACCCTCATGAGTTTGAAAGGTAGTATTGGGTATGTCAGCTTCTTGTATATGTATCTGGTGGTAGCCAGAACATAGATCAAGTTTAGTGAAGTATTGAGCACCACTTAGCTCATCCAAGAGATCATCAATGACAAGAACGGGGAACTTGTCCTTGATGGTGAGCTTATTGAGGGCATGAAATTCGGGACACATACGCCAAGTACCTTATTTATTAAGTACCATGACCACAGGGGAAGAACAAGGGCTGTTGTTGGGGTGGATAACACCCTCTTGGAGCAATTCCTTGCACTATTTTCTCAATTTCATTATTTTGGGCAAAGAGGTAGTGATAAGGGAGAAAATTGGGAGGAAGACTGTTAGGAACAAGGGGAATGGAATGATCATGAACACCATGAGAAGGAGGAAGGCCCTGAGGGGTGGAAAAAAGAGCTTGATGTTTGGAAAGGATAGCTTGGAGGTCAAGATGCACAGAGGGTGTCTCAATGGCTTGAATAGAATGAAGTTGAGAAATGATACCGGAGTGGCCTTTAATGAGGAGATTTTCCATACGATGGGAACTAATGATCTCATGAGAACCAATTGTGAGACCTTGGAATTGATACTTTTGTCATTCCTGTTGGAATTGCATGGTTAATTCCTTAAAATCCATAATAATGGGACCCAAAGTGTGTAACCATTCAACACCTAGCACAATGTCACAACCTCCCATGTCAATGGAAAACATATGATATTTCAGTTGGTAATTTCCAATTTGAAGACGAACATTTTCACACCGGCCACCACATTTCATGGACCCACCATTGGCTATCATGATTTGAAAATTATTGACAGCACGAATATAACAATTGGTTTCCTGGGCAATGGGATGATGAATAAAATTGTGGGTGTTACTACTATCAACAAGGTTGATGACCTTCATGCGCTTAATGTAGCCAATGAGCTTGAGCATTTGGGGGGGCGAGAAGCCAATGATAGAATGAAAGGAAATAAGTGGGTCAACTTCAGATGGGTCAGAAGGCTCTTGGATGGCATCGGGAAGGGAGGGTTCTTCAACAAGGGGAACTGTCACATCCTTTTGAGGAACATCTTCTGAGATGGCCATAAATAGTTTTTGTTCCTTACAATTGTGCCCCGGAAAATAATTTTCATCAAAATTATAGTAGATACCCTTCAATTGGACTTCAACCATTTCATCCCTAGTTAGTTTCTGGACCTTGAGGGGAATAAAATGGGGATTATAATTAGCAGGTCGAGGGCGAGGAAGAAAAGGGTTTTTTTTTTTTGGGAAAAAACAACTTGTTGGGCCTCTTTAGCACGTTGAGTAGCTTCCAACCAAGTGGGAGGGTGGTCCATGGGAAATTGGGATAAGATTTCATCCTTGAGACCACTGATAAAGCATTCACGGAAGAATGCATCTGATATGCCCTATGTTCGAAATGCCAAATGCTCAAAATAAGTGATGAAGTCTTCCACTATGCATGATTGTTTCAACTTGGTCAAATGACCTAGATAGTGGGTATCAGTATCAAAGTGGGCATATAGCTCGACAACAAACTAGGTCTAGGCAATATACCCCTGACATGAATTTTTGCACCATTTCCACCATTTCCAACATTTAGGATCTAGATAGAGGACAACATAGCGAAGTTTGGCCAACTTGTCAGTAATACCATGCAAAGAAAAATAATGATCCATTTGAGTGACCCAACCTATAGGATCGGATCCATCAACTTTATTGACCTCTACACGAGGAAGATAGGGTTCACTATGAAATGAGTTGGAGTGAAAATGTGGAGACTGAGAGGAATCAACATCATCAGGTTGTTGAAAATGGAGGAATGGAGGCGATGAACCCTAGCGCACCGACGAACCCTACGCGCTGAAGCACCAGGCCCTGTTTCTAGTTGATGAGTGCTCTGACATCAGAGCACTGCAACCTGCCCTGCAGCCCTGTTGATACGCGCGTCACAAGAACTCTGCACCATTCACAATGAGCACAGGTGAGGGGGGGAAACCCCCCTCGTACAGCGACATAGCCGCTAACGACAGAACTGGCACCCGGGCCAAGAGACCCGCCTTCGAACCACCGGTACATCTGAGGGAGGAGCTATTCTCTCAGGAACAAATTCTAGGCAAAGAGATGGAACTCGACCCCAGCTCATCTAACTCGCAAACTTCCAAAAACTGGCTGCCAGGTAAGTGCATCCCACAACTGGAAAAACCTCCTCTTTATCATATCAAATCGACCAGGGTGGGGGAACATACCCAGTTCATGATGGACCATGCGCTAATAGGTAAAKTCTTGGGACTTTGGCCCACCGAGAAAGACTTAACGCGCTGGATAAAGGACTGGTGGAACCCCAAAGGGGATTACGAGGTACAGCTCAGCTCTAAGGGCTTTTTCACAATTATCTTATATAGCCTAGAAGACAAGGATAGAATATTCGGTAACGGACCATACTTTTACAATTCAGCTGGCCTATTCCTAAGGTTCTGGACTGACAGATTTAGCCCAGAGCAAGAGGACTTCTCAAGAGCCCCGGTCTGGATACGGCTGTACTCCTTACCTCAGGAATTTTGGCTGGAAGAAATTTTAATGGGTATAGGGAATACGGTGGGATAATATGTTAAAACCTCAGAAGCTACAAAGATAAGGAAATACACCTCATATGCACGTATTTGTGTCTACATGGATATTTCGAAAGCTCTACCAGGATCCATCACACTGGAATACCAGGATGAGGACTAGAACCAGACAATTGATTACGAACATATACCCTTCCGATGCAGAAAATGTCACGAGCATGGTCACCTGTTTAGGGATTGCCCCTTGAACGCCCCAGCCTCTAAGCCAGTTGAAGCCAAGCAGCAGGATGGCTTTACCAATGTCACAGGAAGGAGTAAAAATATGCAAAAAAAACAGAACCAGAGTTTAGCTCCAAAGGCCCCTGGCAAGAATTCTACCGAGGCTATCAATCAGGCTCAGAAAGAAGTGGAAACACAGACCACCACACCCCTTCAAGCATCAATGCAAGCGAAAGGTAAAAGCAAGGAAATCCAGCATATAACTCATCCAAAGGTAATCGCTCAGCCAACTCAAT
>ML786653.1:1265745-1306447 GCA_009831015.1 Picea engelmannii | reverse complement strand
TGTTCGACTCTTTGGATGGTACTCCAGAAAAAACGTTTTTCCCAACCTATGGAAAAATATTTGTCTTCACTTAGATATCTAATCGATGCTTGGGTTCACCACTTCTCTATCCTATTTTATATTTGTATATCAAGAACCAGTTTTAGATTTTTGTTAGTTTTGTATGTCTATGGTGTATGGCTTCCATGTCTTGTTGGATGGTATAAGTTACAGTCTTGGATGCATGATATTAGGCACGTCACACTTTTGATGCATGATATTAGACATGTAATATTTTTTAAACACGACACTTGTCATGTCCTATTTCATAGTTCTTCTAATCTATATGTAAGCCACCTGTTCCGGTTTCCATGTTGTGGCGGAATAGGTGGCGAAGCATGATATTTGTACTGATTCGATGTTTTTGAGGTAATATATATAGTTTCTTTTTTGTTTACAAAAAAAAAACTTAAGATAAGATGAATTTATTTTGTATAGTTTGAGTAAGATTAATGGTTAAGAAAATGGTTTTCCTAAGAGCTTGCATATTAAATTCTGGAAGGGGGTAGAGTATGTATATCTGAACAAGATGTTGTTTGTGGATATTTCTATAGTGCTTGAAAGGTACTAGCAAGTTCAATAATATTGTTTTTAGTGATGAGAGAAGTGTCTATATTGGTCCATAAATTGTTTTTATATGTGATATTTTAGATAAAAGATTATTTTTAGCATCTACAAAATAAAATCTCATTCTTACAAATGAAATTGCAATATTTTTTCCAAGAAAAATTTAAAAAAATGACATATTTATCAAAAATTGGTAATTAAATTTACATAAACTTTATCTTGAAAAAAAACAATCAATGACAATATAAGAATGGTTTATGATATGTACTCATTTATTAAAAACCCTAATTTGCAAAATAATCATCCTTAATTAAAACTAACCCTATTAAGACGGTTTCATGTGTTCTCAACAAATTAAAGTATTAAATTCTACTGAAATTGAAATGTTGTGGTTGTAATTACAAACTAGAATAGCCATAGATGATCTGTGCTCATACTAGTGGAATTTCTGGTCCAAAAATGGTAAGTCAATATGAAAAAGATATTATATTTAATTTGTACATCCAATAAATAATTTGTTCAAAATGTTTCATATTTGCAAGGTTTTTATCCATAATTTATCATTTCAAAGAAAGCGTGCAACCAGGTGCAAGGAAGGAAAAATATATAATTTTTGAAATGAATATTGCATAAAGCTGAAGGTGAAAGCATAGAAGCATTCCACCTACCAAACCCAAAATCGATACAACCGTTGGTACCATTATTTGGGTGGGGAGGAGAAATCAGTACGGGTGGCCTCAAGGATTTTGGGTGTAGAGGAGCGGATGTCTCCCAGTTCAGGAATCCTTGTCGAGATCATTGGTAGGGATGAATCCATCGTGTGAGTCTCTTCCTTATCACAATTGCATTTTTCATCCTTTCTAATGAAACCATAGGCGTTGTATATTTCTTAATTTTTCTCTGCAACTAAACATTCTAGATGTAATTGTATTAGTAAATGAATTTAACAAAGTTTTTATTGAAAACCAAAACCAGATTTTTCTTTGCAACTAAACATTCTAGATGTAATTGTATTAGTAAATGAATTTAACAAAGTTTTTATTGAAAACCAAAACCAAATATAGTGAAGTTAAGGAAAACTTATATTGCTTTGCTTCTAGTGTGTTTACATTTGTGTGTTGATGGCATTCTTTTCTTTGTATTTATCCTTGTAATTTGAGACACCAAACAAACATTTCATTCATGCTAACCTTTGTCCTGTACATATGGAGTTTGCAGGGATTAGAGGAAATGGATAGTTTGGAGTGGCCAGCGTGAAGAAAGAAACGAGAGGAGGATGTTATGTGTGTCCAGGTGTTTTTCTATGGGACAAAGAACCAACACGTTTGCAAGATGGTTTGCATAGTGGTGTAGGTGTCAACTAGATATCAACTTAATAGAAAAAGGATATGGACTATGCATTGAGAAAACATTTAATGTTAAAAAATAATGCTAGACTCATCTTTAGTATTACTTTGTTTGGAAAAATGAGTCCACAAATATATGATTTAAAGAAAAGATAACCTAAGATATCTTCCTCTATACCTGGAAGAGGCCAAATAAAAAGGAAAATCCGAAAGTTGAGTTAAAATTTAATGAATTTCCAACTTAGATTGCATGAACCTCTAAAACTTTTCTTTAAAACAAACTAAAGTCATTAATCTTCGTGTCAAACTAATAGACTAAGTAAAAATCAATTACTAATAATCCCTATAAACCCTAAGGACATGGACCAATAATGAATATATTATCTTTTGTAAATCTCAAAATGATGTTAAGAAAATAAGAGGAAATGCAAAATTGTAACGAAACAATATTACACTCAATTTTGTTTTATTAAATTTAACAACATTTTTTATCTTTTCCATTCCAACTCCATATCACTTACACCTATTTAGATTTTATATCAAAACAACTTAAATTTTTTTAAACAAATTTTAAATTTACCTTTTCATCTAACTAAACATCACATCAAAGTACAATGACATTGCCACCATACAACTTTTATTAACCTATATTACCAAATAACTTTCCAAAAAACAACCATCCGAATTCAATCATTGAAACAGTTATGTAAACCCAAGTAAGCGCACAATAAATAAATACCATGAACACAATGTGATGTCCTTATAGATTGCACAATAAACAAAGACCATCAATACAATATGATATCCTTATGGGTTTGAATATAGACTCTCTTTTTAAATAAAATTATGAGCTATAATTTTTCCATTTGGATTTTTTAACTTTATATGAAGTTACCACGAGAACTTTTTTTAAGGTGGTTGTTACAACTCATCTTTTAACAATAGTATCTCCAGAGAACTTTAACTTTTTCCTTTCCTTTATATATATATATATATATATATATATATATATATATATATATATATTAAATTAAATATTTTATCTTTTTCCTTAGTTTATTTTTTGTTTTTTTATTTTTATACATAGTAAATTAAATGTTTTATTTTTTTATTTGTATGATTCAATAAAAAGAAATTGAAAAATTGTTATATATGTTAATTGTGTTAACTTTTAGATTTAATAGAAAAAAATTAAAAAAATTATTATATATATATATATATATATATATATATTAATTAATTAATTGTGGAGATTGTACATCCATATATAACAAGTACGACATTGGCATTTGGCATGTGTTATACCTACTCCACGAATTCTGTAAGATAGGTCCCACTTTTGACAGTTTGCATTAAAAAAACAAGAAATATTTATTACAAGAACATTGGGGGAAGTGAAGGAAGCAATAAGCCTTCAAAGTGTTTGGCCAATAAGATATCAAATAAATGAGATTTAAAATTTAAAATAAATCATTATTTTTTAAAACTTTACATAAAGGGGTGTATATTTTATGGTCAACCATGAACTAATAGAAAGTCAAGCCTAACTCAAAGCTATATACCATGCCTATCCGCACGTATAATAAAGATTTTTAGGGCATTGGATCCATTATAACTATAATTTAAAAAATGAAAATTTACAATTTCACCAACAATTATATAGCCAAATTTCTAATAATAATTGCTGAAAAAATAAGAAAAATAATATATATATATATATATATATATATATATATATATATATATATATATTCTTAGACCACATCTTTTACAACACACTCTTAATTATTTTCAATGGTGTTGACACCTAATATATTTTAGTATGATGTCCTCCCACAAACTTTGGGATTAGAAGTGATTACTAGTATACACATGGCATTTTATATAACAAACTTTTGTGTTTTGATATTGTACTCTTCATCATAAACACATTAAAATCCAACTTAAATTAAGGGTCATACATTTTTATCTTAATTAATTATTCGATTTTCATTCATAACCAATTTGTGAATGGTTATAAATTGATCATTATATCATTGTTGATGATGCAAAAAAATGCACAGGAATGGGATGATAGTCGAGCTCATCCATTGTGTGGAATCTTTGGAATGACAAAACAAATTGTTGATTTCAATGGTTTCTAGTGAAAAGCAATGGGGGCATCATTCATCTTGTAAAAGGTGATGGATCATCTCACAATGACATAAGGTGGAGCCTTGGGTTCACAATATGGATGGATGATTAGGTTGTTAGCACTCTCAAGTCTTATGGTTTCTCTCAGGACAAGTTACTTTTAGACTCTTAAAACTCATGTGAATGGTTTGTTGATCATAAAGATACTATTATACATAAAATTAATATCTTAATTAAAATTCTTAATTAAAAAAAAATGCAAAAATATATTAAAAAAATGTCATTTGTATTAGATATCATTTGTATTATCCCATATGTCATATGTTAAAATATAATTTATAATCTAAAAAGAAATGAACATGTTTGAACCAGTAATTTTTGTTCCAAAACCAATTAATAATCGTTACTTTAAAATTTTATAAGTGTAAGTGATGAAATCAATACTCTAAATTACATTAAGTTTAAGTTTAAACGATAACACATATTTAAAATGAATATGCGTGCAAAAGCTACTTCAAACAAGATTGAAACATAAAATAACATACTTTAAAGTCATAAATATTATATATATAGAATCCACATAAGTTAGTGGACTATTGCGCAACCACAAAGTAAACTCTAATTTTTGCGAACCGACTTGTGAGAGAAACATACCATTGCAATACAGGGATATTAGCTTTGCAATCTGAAAATAAAAGACTAAAACATTAAAATTAATAATAAAATCTAGGTAAGCTACCCAAAGCATATAGCACCATTAATGCATTGTATGTGATCTTCATTTAATTTTTGTATACAAAATTGATCTCAAAACAAAATGGGAATTCGTTGAATTGAAAGTTTTAAAAATCTTTACGCTAGATGGTTGAATTATGGAAGTAATCACATTTTCAGTGGTTGAAAAAATGAAAGAGGTTTTTTTCCGTGTAAATATATTTTAAACGTTATCAAAATATTATTGACATATAAAGGAGGACCTTGAGATTAGTGAAATTCAGTTGGTGAAGATGCGGTGGCATTCTTGCTTGTCAAAGCATTTTGCATTAATGAAGTGTAGGAAAAAGTAGAGTATTTTATATATGGCAAATTAAACACATATGGCTTGTCAACACATATGCAAATTAAACATAATGAATTAATTGTTATATATGGCTTTGTTTACTTTCTTTCGTTCAATTTTGGGAAGTAGGTAATAGTTAATCCCTTTTAATAATATTTGGGAGGTAGGTAATTGTGATCCTTCTTCAACCATAGTTGGTGATAAAATTCAATAATTTGTTCCTTTTTTTTGAAATAGCAACGGTGGTGTATTATCAAGATTTATCACTTTTTTATTTAACTATTTCATAACAACAAAAATAGAAGGAAGTCTACTATGTTCAAGTAAATGAAAGCAATCAATATTTGTATTTGTAAACGATCATTCGATCATTCATGATAACTCAAATTAACTTAGTTATTGTTTACAATTAAATAGACTATTATGTTAAGTTACACATATAATTATTTCAGTAATTAAAAACTTAGTTCTAGTTTAAAATTAAATGGATTATGGAAAGATTGATTAATGTAGTGAAAATGTAATAATAGAGCATTATATATCATTTTAGTATTATATATAAATATGATTAACTTTTTAGTGGACATTAATTATCATTATCATCATATAAATAAATTAGCTAATAGTACTTCAAGCATTATAATAATTCAAACATATAATTAACTGAATTACCCTCATGTTATTTTATAATTACAATTCCACTATTGAATATGAACCTAGTGAATTTGAATAAATCTTCAAGATAATTGACTTTGTTCAAGTTTGACTTTATTATGGAGATTATTTTTCTAATTGACAAGTTGATATTATTCTAGAAAAATCACATAACACTATTTTGCAATTATAATTCCACTTTCTAATATTAAACTAAACTAGTAAACTTGAAAAGATCTTCAAAATAGTTACTAAATAGTTAGAAAAATTGTTCAAATCTAACTCTGATATAGAATTTATTAATTTATTTTAACTGATAAGTGGCTAACACCTTACAGCATAAAAATATGTAGTTTTAACCAAAAGAAACTTACAAATTATGAATAGAAACACAAGCTCAACTTGATATATAACTTGAATGAAAAACATATGCATCTGTATATATAATTTAAAGTATTATATTTATGGAATGTAAATAAAACACACACAAAAAAATAACAATAGATAATCATCAAAGTCTTTTTCATATTCATTTAGATTTTTATTTTATTGACCAACACAATTCGTAATTCCTGAAACTATTGGTAATTCCTCAGTTTTTGAAGTTGTTTGCAAGAGTCATCCCAAAATAGCATTGTCTATCCATTCCTAATTTTCTAGAAGAAATTATCTTTTATTAGTGATCGATTGTTCCATGCAACATTCCATATTAGTGAGCTTGAGACATTTTCATGTAATCTTATTAGTTCTTCCTCAATTATTTCTTTGGCATATTTTGTCTCTATACGTTTCTCCATAATGCTTGACTTCTTGTTACCCATAGCCACAAAATTTTGGCTTCAAGAGTAGATATTACAATTTTGGTGTCCCAAAGCCCCATACCTCCTTGTAGCTTTGGTTCGAAAAAAAAATCCCTTGCCACAAGAGCCCACTTGCATTATGTGTCTAAGCCTCCCCAAATGAAGGATTGTTTCATGTTGCGAATACCTTTCAGAATATACTTGGGAGAAACAAGAGCCAAAAACAGATACAAAGGAAAATCTCAAGGAATTGATTTGACTAGAACCAACCTTCTTGCTATTGATTTGTGTAGCTTCGGGCAGGTATTCTCACATGGCCCTAGGTGTTGGGCATGTGGGAATCGTCATGGTCTAAAACCACATCACACTTTGGGTTTGGTGAAAAAACCCTTGGAATAAAGTTGGGGCTTCACGGATTTGGTGATGGGCTTTGTGGGCTTATATAGGGGCTTCACACCCATATAAAAAGCCTAATTTGATGTTGACTTGTGGGGGAGATTATGTGGTGACCCCTAAGGACTGTATATAAAGGAGAGAGGTCATTGTGACATTTCATATTGTGTAGATCATGTGTGAAGACATGATGCACCTAGTATAAGTGAGTCTGCACTTGTGTTAGGAGGTTTGGTGATCTCAGCAAGGGAAATTCTGTATGGTGGCAAATAGGGCCTAGAGGAAGTGAATTCGTAGGGAGAAAATTGTACAGAAGTGTCTGTACATGTTTTCATGCATGTACACAGATTTCAGTGGGAACAATCATGTACGTATGTGGGTTGAAGTGGGAGCAGTTGTGTATGTTCATGGGTTGAAATGGGTACAATTGTGTATACACAGGTTGCAATGGAGCAAAGTATGTATGTACACAGGTTATACTAAGGAAAATCAGATACATTGTTTTCTAGGAAGGAGCAGGTCTTTATAGGCTGACAAGTGATGTCATCAGGTTGTACAGGTGGTCTGGAGTAGATTGATGGAAATAAGATATTTCCAGGATAGTGTTGAGGTTTGGTTTTATGACTTGTATGGTTATTGGAGGACAAGGTTGTCCTCATATTTTTAGTGATATTTGTATTAGCTAAGAGGTCAAGGTTGTCCTCATATTTGGTGATAATGTAGTGGTTCAGAGGGATGTTTTTTCCCTCTTAAATTCTGGATTTGATAAGGTTACAAGAACAAAAATATTTTGTCTCATATGTGTTGATGATTCATATTTCATATTTTTTGTTTCCATTGCATGTAACTTCATTCAATAATTTTAAGTGCAAAATTGTTCAGTAATAATAGCTAGGGTTTTTATATTAGACCGCTAGGAAGCAATTTTCAGATCTAAAAAATAGTCACATGGAGTTGTATGTGAAAATTGGCATGGTATCAGAGCTTGGGATGTGAAGACAAGGGGATTATCCTAGAGAAACATAGTTGCTATATTTGGTTGTAGATTTCTTGTTTTGTTCTCAAAAGGTCATGATGGTGAACACACTGAAACTTGAGGATAAGTTCGAAGGGGAAAAAAACTCCTATACTTGGAAGGTCATGGTTCTTCTCTTGTTGGAGGGTAATGACCTCAAAGAGTATGTTGAGGAAGTGGTTCCTAGCCCAAATGATCTAGTAGATTTGGAATTCAACAAGAAGAGGGAAGTGAAGGACAAGTGAGTGTTGCTATAGTCCTTGATGGATCACTTGATTCCTCACATTGCTGAGAAGACATATACCAAGGAGATGTATGATGCTTTGGTAGGTCTATACCAGAATGTGAATACGTGAAGGAAGTTGCATTTGAATCATCAACTTCAAGTTGTTAAGATGTCCAGTGAGGACATAGTTGTGAACTATCTAATGAATATTACACAGATCCAAGATTAGCTTGTGGCCATCAATGATAAGGTGGATGATGTTGAGTTGTTGAATGTGACATTGAGAAGTATTCATAGGTATTGGGAACAATTTTTGCAGGGGATCAGTGCATGAGACAAGTTACCAAAATTTGATAGACTGTGTACTAATTATATCCAAGAGGAGACTTGGTTGGTGTCCATGGATGATATGGATGGTATGGTGAAGAGTAGAACTGAAGTGAATTGGGACCTTGCAGACTGTAAAAGGAATGGAAAAAGAAGTTCTCTAGGAAGAAGAGGCTCTCCTAGGAGAAGGGATTCTCCTTAGAGAGAAGCATCTCTATAACTGAGGCAGAGGAAGGATCTAAGTAAGATCAGATGTTTTCAGTGTCATGTATTTGGGTATTATGCTTCATAGTCTCCACACCAGAGAGGAATGGGAAGAAGGAAACAAACATCAGCAGTAGAGGTTGATGAGGTTACATAAAGGTTCCAGAGGGAGTTCTTGTTGGTCTTCTCCCTTTCAGGTATGGTCTCCACATGACAAGTGGTAGAGATTTATTTGACGCTTTCACGTAGACTCGCATAAACTTGTGTGTCGATCTTGGAACTACAACTAAGCATGTATTATGAGGACATCGTACAATATCATTCCAATTGGAGACAAGTGAGGTTTTGAGGGTGTTGAATGTGTTATGGGTGCCAGAACTTAGGAGGAGTGTTCTCAGAGTCTAGGAGATTGAGAAAAAGGGTTACCACATATATTTTCAAAAAGGATAGGTGTTGTTTGTTCCCATGTGATCTAGCTTTATATCAGCATTGATTCTTGGAATTAGTGAGGGGAACCTATATATGATGAGGGGAAAACCTATGTGTGTTGTGACCAACAGGAATAGAGAGACACATGAAGAGGAGCAGGTGGCTCGATCAGTGGTGAGACAGGTGGCCCCACCAGTAGAACTAGTTCAGAGGGAACAGGTAGCTCTACAAGTGGCGAGGTTGGTGTCCCCACTAATAGTGTTGGCTCAGAGATAGCCAGGTTTCATAGGGAGTTATCTCTCAATATATAGTGGGGAGGCATAACATCCCAGGATTGTTTACAGGAGAGTGGATAAGGATCAGGTAGCTCCAGAGGTTTTGTATACTTAGAGGGAGTCCAACTTTAGAAAGAGTTAGGAGACTCAAAGGGAGTTAGGAGGATTAGAGGGAGAGTCACTCACTTAGTGGGATCCAACATTAAGGTCCTAATGGGAGAGAGGCATATTCCAATATTATCAGGAAGGTGTCATGGGTAGAGGAGGTCAGACAAGAGGTTCAAGGAAAGGAGGATTCTTGGAGCAGTGTGTCTTCCGGGATGGGATCATGCCAGACAAAAAAATCTTCAACGACTGAGGATGAAACAATCAAGAGGACTGGAGAACAAAATTTTCTTTGATAATAGAGGGAGAAACCAATCAGGTGGATTGGAGAGCAGTTGTAGTAACAAATCCAATGCAGAGACATAGTTACTTCCATATGATTGTGGAGTGTGCTGAGAATACCTCCCTTGCTAAAAGGGAGTGTTGATTTTTATAGCTTCAGGAAGGTATTCTCACATGGCTCTAGGTGTTGGACATGTGGGAATCGTCGTGGGAACCACATCACACTTTCTACTTGGTGAAACTTCCCTTGGAATGAAGATAGGGATTTATGGGTTTGGTGATGGTCCTTGTAGGATTGTGTAGGGGCTTCACACCCACAGAGAAAGATTAATTTGATGTTGACTTATGGAGGGGCTTCTATGGTGACCCCTAAGGATTGTATATAAAGGAGAGAGATCATTGTGACATTTCATATTGTATAGATAATGTGTGGAGACATGATAGAGCTAGTATAAATGAGTTTTCACTTGTGATAGGAGGTTTGGTGATCTCAACAAGGGAAATTTTGGATGGTGGAAAATATGGCCTGAAGGAAGAGAAGTCACGGGGAGCGAATTATACAAAAGTGTCTATACATTTTTTCATGCATGTATGTGGGTTTCAGTGGGAACAATTGTGTACATTTGTGGGTTGTAGTGGGAACAGTTGTGTACGTACGTGGGTAGTAGTGGGCACAATTGCGTATATGCGGGTTGTAGTGGAGAAAATTGTGTATGTACATGGTTTTCACTAAGGAAAATCACGTACATAGTTTTCTAGGCAGGAGCAAGTCTGTACAGGATGATAGGTGACGTCATGAGGTCGTACAAGTGGTTTGCAACAAATTTGTGGGAAGAATATATTACACAAATCTAAGATCATATTGTGGCAATCTAAGATTACACAAATCTAAGATCACACAAATCTAAGATCACACAAATCTAAGATCACACAAATCTAAGATTACACAAATCTAAGATTACACAAATCTAAGATCATATTGTGGCAATCGGGGACAAGGTGGAGGTTGTTGAGTTGGTGAATGTGGCATTGAGTGTGCATCCTAGGTATTGGGAACCATTTCTGCAAGGGATCTTTGCACAATACAAGTTGTCATACTTTCATAGACCATCGATTGATTTTTTCTAGGAGGAGACTTGGTTGGTGTCCAAGGATGATATGGATGGTATGGTGAAGAGTAGAAATGATGAGAACCATTCCCTTGTAGCCCACACCAGGTAGAGAAAAAGAGGTTCTCCAAGTAGGAGAGGTTCTCCTGGGAGAATGTATTCTCTCGAGAGAGAAGCATCTCCAAAATCGAGGTGGAGGAAGGATCTCAGTAAGATCATATTTTTTGAGTGTCAAAACTTTGGGAACAATGCTTCACAATGTCCACACTAGAGATGAATGGGAAGAAGGAACAATAGAGGTTGATGAGCTTGCAAACAGGTTCTAGAGGGAGATCATGTTGGTCTCCATTGTTTAAGGTATAGTCTCTAGCAGAGAGACTTGGTTGGTGGATAGTGGAGCATATTTCCACATGTCAGGTGCTAGAGAGTTATTTGACACTTTCATAGAGACTGGCTCAGACTTGTGTATGGATATTGGCATGGGAGCCAAGCATGTGGTACGAGGATATGGTATAGTATTTTTCCAATTGGATTCATGAGAGTTGTTGAGGGAGTCAAATGTTTTATGGGTTCTAGAACTTCAGAGGAGAGTTCTCTAGGTCTCATATATTGAGAGAAATTGCACCACATATTTTTTTGAAAGTGATAGGTGTTTTTTGTTCCCATACGATCTAGCTTCAGATCAACGGTGATTCTCAGAGTAATGGAGGGAAACCTATATAGGATAAGGAGCTATCCTATGTGTGTTATGGAAAACATAAGCAGAGAGATAGATGAGGAGGAGTAGGTGGCTCCACCAATGGAGAGGCAGGTGGCCCCACCAGTGGCACAAGATCATAGGGAGAAGGTAGCTCCACAAGTGGTGAGGCAAGTGGTCCCACTGGTAGTGTCGAATCAGAGAGAGCCATAGTTGAGAGAGAGTTAACCCTCGGGATATAGTGGGGAGGAGTAGCATACCAAGACTATGCATAGGAAAATGGACAGGGAGTAGGTGTTGATTCTTGAATTCGTTAGGACTGAAATGAAAACCTCATGAGGATATAAATCCCCTTGCATTTTTATAGAGGTGGTACTCCTCTGTTATGATTTTTGTGGGACTCGAGATCTTTATAATGTGGGAC
Organism: Picea engelmannii; assembly: GCA_009831015.1. Taxonomy (NCBI): domain Eukaryota; kingdom Viridiplantae; phylum Streptophyta; class Pinopsida; order Pinales; family Pinaceae; genus Picea; species Picea engelmannii. The sequence continues at coordinate 1,294,362 of ML786653.1, read as the reverse complement.
TTTTATAGAATTTTGTCATGGTAATGAAAAGAAACTAAAAATATAAAAAATGGAAAATGTTTTATTTTATTTTTAAAGAAAGTTCCTGAGAGTGGAAGAGGAACCACACACATTCACACATTTACAACAAATAAAATAAAAATTCCTCGCATCCATCATGGTAGGGCTAAATATTTTTGATCACATAAAAAAGTAAAAGAAAATGATCCACTTGCATAAGATAACTTTGACAGAGTGATACATGGGCAGATCAAATAAACATAATGACAGATCAACTTGAAATACTTTATATTTAGAAAACTGGGTTACAAAGTACAATCAAGATTGTTTCCAAAATAACTCTCTTGGAATTTGTAAAAAATATATAGTTCATTATATATTCTCTAAAATTTAAATGCGTTTTTCATAATGACTGGGATTGGGGCTCCCGCAAACCATAAAGAAAATATTTATAAGAATGCATTTTGTAGAAGGAAGAAAGTGGGTGGTGGAAGACAATAAGACCTGGTTAGAAGAAAAAGGAAATTATCAGTCTTTGGTTAAACCTTTTTGTTTAAAGAGGTGGAGTAACTGGATGAAGAACTTGATAAAGACATAAGGATGTGATTAGTATGAACTTACTATGATGGTATCTCCTCTCCTTGTCACTTTCTCACTGATATCCTTTCATGGATTTCATCGACGGTTACAGGAACCGTCTCAACTGCCTTTTTCCCTTCATCGGTAAGTTTTTTGACAAGCTTTTTAAACCACTCCTTGATGTAGCTTCTCATCGGTGCCACGTTGATTTCATGTCGTATTTTTACATTGAAAATAAAACCCTCCAAGTCCCTTATATCAATGGAAATATTCCGCAAAGCTTCTTCAATATCTTGATTTTTCATTGAATAGTCGAATAGCCAGTTCTCCATGTCATCTTCACTGTACTCAAGAATGGCATAGATTTTTTCAAATGATAACCCTTTAAATATATCAACTTGTTCATCAAAGGATTTCTTGGTTAGGAACAATGAGTTGAGAATCAATTTGGGGTCTTGGACCTCATTGGTGCTCCTGGCTAGGTCTATCTCAGACAACCTTTTGAATAATTCTTCTCTCCTAGTTATGGCTTGGCTGCATGCTTGCACAATAATATTCAAGTTCTTAACCTTTTCCTTCTGGCATGTGTTTAGTTGCTTAATCCAGTTCGAAGAAGGGAGATCGTGCTCTCTTCTTCTCAACTATGTCATATTGGTAACTTTAAAACCGAAGGGTCTGACTGCGTCGAGGTAAAAACCTTCTTCCTTTTTCAGATATGCATGTAAATATTCATGGAAGGCATGTGCCCTCGTTCCAAAAGAGACCATGCTCTTTGAAATATCCTAGGCCTATGTAATTAATTCCATTATATTCTTAATGTTATTTTCCACATAGCCCTTGGCCGATGTGAGCAGGCTTGCTGATCCTTTCAATTTTCCTACAGATGTGGTAGGCCCGATCATTACGAAAGGACTATAAATTACTGGAAGAGGCATTAAATATTCTTCCAATTCTTTGATTCTTTCTTTTAACTTGACATTCTCTGCTTCAAGGCCTCCAATAGAATTATCTAGAGAATCTCTAGTTGCTCGGTGAATTTGGGAAATTAGGGAAGGCCACATGTTCCGTAGGTTAGTCTCTCAACGTTATTTCCCCTTTTTATTCTTTAAATCTCTTTTCTCAATAATTAAATTTTTGGATTGACTGTCGAAAACAATGCTCTGAAATACAAAAGACTCTTCTTCATCGAAGGTCTCTCTCTCAATTATTTCCAACAGAGGATTCTGGTAAGCCATGTTCTCTGGTTAACCAACGTTGGGCAACACCTTTTCGATGTCAATATAGAGTTCCATATCCTCAATGGAGAGGTCGTGGATGTCTTTTTCGCCTCGAGGTCCCTCCTCTTCTTGCAAAATACTTTTTCTTTTCTTCCTCAAGGGAAGCTTATGGGAGCTTTCAATTTTTCATGAAGAAGGCTTCTTATCTCCTCCTTCGCCTGAAGAACTGTGGGTCACTTTCTTAATTTGGTGGGTTGTTGGAGCACCTCTACGAGATGTTGTACTCTTTGGAGTGATAGTTGGGGTTTGGGAACTCTTATCTCCAGGACCTTTTCCTTTCTGTTTGTACGCCTCATTGGTGTTGAGTATTGTTTCCAAGTCGCCAGTGTCACAAGAAGTAGTGCCTGATTCATTGTCTGCATCTTCATTCAGAATAGCATTAATAAAATAATTTTTGAAGCCAATTTCCATTAGATGTTCTACAAAAACTCCACTAGGGTTGAACCCTTTTACCCTTTTAGCATCTCTTAGATTCAAGTCGTGGAAATGGCCTACAAATTCATCAAACTTTTTAATATTTTTGAATATGAAGTCCCCAACTTTCCAAGGAAGAGGTATGAATTTATTTTTTCTCTTTTCATGGAAAAAATGCAACCAGTAGTTGTACTGCCTTGCTATTTTAGTAACAAACGTTTTTTCATATATGTGGCATGGAAGGAAAGAAGGATTTTCCTTGGAACCGAAAATCCTTATGATGTTGTAATTCTCCATTTTCTCCAATGTGACTTTCCTATCCATGAACTTACTCACCTAGTCAGACATCCGGGGAGCATCCTTTTGAACTAGAAAGCCTTTAAAAACTGAGACAAAGTAGTTAAAAAATTCATAAAAATGTTGGGAGGCTTCGTTCCTCCATAATGTTTGATACCGGAAGGTTACTGGGTCGAATTCACAGTTTACCTTCTTACACATAGATAATCTCAAAAACTGACAGCAATGTGCTATCGCAAAATCCAAATAAGATGACATAAATAATTTCTTCTCCTTCTCGTATTGTGAAAATTGGGAAGATATTTCAATGGAAATCAACTTGCCCCAATCGAAGATGGCATGTTCCTTGATCGTAAAGTATAAAATGTAAAGAATAATGTGGGAGATGTTTGTTGTAGGTTCTTGTCTTTCTATCCTCGTGAAAGGCCAAGCAATTTCCTGGAAAGGATTTTTGAATTAGTTAACCTGCAATCTCATGATATCCTTGAGGATGGACATTGGGTTCTCCAGGAACACATGTATGAGGTCCAACCCATTATTATGCTTCTTTAATAATTCTCTGCAATATTCACCCTTGAGTTTAAGCATTGGCTTGGGAAGTATCAACATCTTATGAAATACCTGAGGCAACAAAGAGACAGGGGAATGATCCCGCAATTGATTCGTTGGCTTGGAATATATCTCTCGTCACACCAGGAGACCAAATCCTTACAGTCAAAGCATTTTGGGACACAACCCGCGTGTGCAATTCCAGACATCCAGATTACTTCCTCCTGGGCATAAGGGGATGGGTAGTAAGAATATTCTCTGGACCAATGAAATCTATGGTCCTCACGCCCGCCCGAAAATGTTCAATGTATCTCCATAGAATTGTTGTTGAGTTTCTGCCATAAATTGAGTAAAACATTCCTTTTCTCCAGATAATGTTTAAAATGAATTCTTGAGAGGGATAATATAATCTTCTGTAAATCCTGGTTTAATGTGTTTTAATAGGAGATATCCTTGATCCCTTCGCTTATTAATGAAAATATTTATGAACCTCCATGATGAGTTGTTAGCATTCAAAGCATACTAAATGCACATTGGGAAGAGTGCGAGAGTGGTGAGGACAGACGAGAGTGAAATAGGATTTGATACTTTTGTGAACCCACGAACCCACGACTGTGGAAGGTTCAAAATCGGCTAAGTATAGAATAACACGACGGTTAGTCGGACTCATCATAGAAGGAATGAGACTTGGAAGTTCGGGGATTATGGGGGTCAAAATGTAGATCGTGAAACTTTTGGATGCAAAATGTATACCGCAGAACATGGGGTATGAGAGTTCGACCTCGTCAACCCGGGAACCCGCGATCACAAAATCAACTAAGTATAGAATAGTGTGATGGTCGGTCAGACTCCTTATGTGAGGGTATGGATGGAGATGAGGATCTTCATGTCCACCAACCCTGGAAACTGTCGTTTTGAAAAAACAACTAAGTATGGAACTAGAAAAGGAAAGTAGAAGGGAAAAAAGAAAAAGGGAAAAATGGGTAAGTATAGAAGAGGGAAAATAAAGGGAAAAAAGAATTTGGCAAAATAGAAAAGGGGAGTGAAATTTCAGAAGCGGGAATTGATCCAACTATGGGATGATAACCCCTTGTGAGTCGTCAAGAATTCAGAATCTCTCATGACTAGGTGCTTTCGCCCATCGGGCTATGGAGTTAGAGTAAGAATATACAAACTAAACAAAAAAAGAGTATATACAATGAGAATGAAAAATTCTTAGGAGAAGAAACCTTTCAAATGTTTCCCATTGATAGGAAGAATTAACCTTTTTCCTTTCATGTCTTGGAGCATATAGGAGTTAAATCTCAATATCTTCTCGACGACATATGGTCTGATCCAGAGTGCTTCGAACTTTGTATGCATGGATGGCTTCTCCTTGGCCTTGTTCCAAATTAGCACCAGTTCTCCCTCCTGGAAGTTCTTCATAGTTGTGCTTTGATCAAAATATCTCTTGACGCTTTGTTGCCTCTAAGAAGTTCGATTCAGGGCTTTGCTTTGTTCCTCTTCCAACTTCAACAATTGTTTGATTCTCTTCTGGATGGGTGAACTATCTTTTGTATCCTCGGTATTAACCATAGAGATCAATGCATTGATCTTGAGGATAATAAACATTTTCACCTCTTTCCCATAAACCAATAAATATGGAGACATCCTTGTGCTATGCTTCGAGGTTTTTTTGCTTTCCCATAATGCTCCAGTCAGCTTCAAATGCAAATTCCTCTGGTTGCTATCAATGTTTTTCTCCAGTATCTGCATAAGTGTTTTGTTTGTGGATTCAGCAAGGCCATTTCATTGTGGGTAATAATTCGATGATTGAACTATGATGATTCCATCTTGTCCGCAAAATTCTGTGAACTTTGAATCAATTAATATTGAACCATTGTCTGTGATAAAATTATCAGGGACACCAAATATCGACATAATGTTGTCTTTGAGGAATTTAATTAGTTCTTCAGTATCAACATTCTTTAGTGCCACTACTTCTAGCCATTTCATGAAATAATCGGTAGTTGTTAGATTGTACACATGCCCCTTTCTACATTTTGGATTAACTGGCCCAACAACATCTAGTCCCCATTGGGAAAATGGTTGTTCTACCACAATCGATTGCTAAGTTATTGCGGATTTCTTCATTTTTCCTGAAAAATGTTGGCATGAAAAACATTTCCTAATCATGGAATACGAATCTCTGAAGATTGATGGCTATTAAGATCTTTCTCTAATTATTTTGTGGGTTGTTGCAGCAGGTGAAAAGTGTCCACCACATATTCCCTCATGGAATTCTTTAATCAGTTCATGGGATTGATTTTCATCGATGCATCTCAGCAGTATACCATCAAAATTTCTTCTGAACAATATGTCACCAATCAAAACTTATTGGTTTTCCTTCATCTTCAATGTCCTTCTCTCCTTGGGATTCATTGTGACAGGAAATTGCTTGGACCTTAAGTAGAATATAATATCTACATACCATTCTGAACTAGCTAATGGTTCTCTGAATGGGATTGAAATCATTGCATCGACCGAGTCCTCATTCGCGATGAGCTTGCATAAACCGTGTCCCTTTATTCCCTTTGAAGTTTTAATCTTGATATCATATTCTTCAATCTTTTCGAACCAGTTTGCCCATTTTCCTTCTCTCAAGTGTTGATTTAGAAGCATCTTCACTAGTGATGAGGGGACATAAGCTATAACATGGGAGTTTAATATATACATTCGAAAGTGTTCTACTTCTTTTACAAGAGACAAGGCTTTCTTCTCAAGTTCTGAATACCTCAACTCATATTCGTGTATGGTTTTTCTCATAAAACATATTGGGAGTTCTTCTCCTTTTCTATTTTTCTGAGTGAGTAAGGACGCAACAACTGTCTATGTAGAAAATGAGTAGATGATGAAATCTCTTTGAAAGTTTGGACTAATGAGGACAGTAGTAGTGGTGATTGATCCTTTGATATTGTGGTATGCATCCTGAGTATATGTTGTCCATTCAAATCTCTTCTCCTTTTTCAGTAACAAATTGATCGGCTTTACAATGCTTGCGTGATCAGGAACAAATCTTCGCACAAAATTGATTTTCCCAAAAAATGATTGGAATGCCTTCTTGGATGTCAAGGGGTTGATCTAATTTATTTATTTAACTTTTTCCAGATCTATGTAAATCCATTCCTTGCATAAAATATGGCCCAACAACTTGCCTTGAGTCACAACAAACAAGCATTTCTTTGGATTCAAAGAAACGTCATATAATCTACATCTTTCAAAAACCTTTATTAAATGATGGATATGATCCTCCCTTTTGTTTGAATGCACCGTCAATTCATCTTGATAGTATACCATAAACTCTCCTATCAACCCATTGAACTCATGATCCATGGCCCTTTGGAATGTGGCTCCAACATTCTTCAAACCGAAGGGCATTCTAGCATATGCATATGTCTCCCATGGTGTGATAAATTATGTCTTTCTCTATCTTCCTCATCCACTGAGACCTGATTATATCCATAGAAACCATCCAACACGGACATCCAAGATGATGAAAAGGAAAATTATATTTTATGCCTGCTTTGTTAAGATCGTTGAAGTCAACACACACCCAAATTTCCCCAGTATTTTTCCTTACAATGACTGGATTTGAAAGCCAGTATGAATGTCTGATGGGATAAATTATCCCTTCCTTCTTCAACTTCTCCAGTTCGATTTTTATGAGAGGTTTCATCTTGGGATTCATCATCCTTAATTTTTGTTTCACTGGTTTCACTTCTTCCCTCAAAGGAATGATATGTTGGAATATCATTTTATCATAGGCTTTCAAATCATCATAGGTCCAAGATAAAACATCAATATATTATTTGAACAAGGGAACATATTTATCGACCTCTTCAGTGGTGCAATCAACTCCCAAGTTGACATATTTCAGGGATTTGTTCATTCCAATATTGAATTTTCTCATTTCTTTCACCTTTCGAACTGAAACTTCTTCAACGATATTCTTGGCATGATCATCTTTTGTAAACAAATATTCATATTGTATACAGTATTTTGGGATGGCAGACGAGCTATCATTTTCTTCATCATCATCTTTTAACAAAAAAATTTCCAATTGTTCATTGTTCTCAAACACTTGTAAGTACTCAACATTATAGGGCACGGATGGTCGAAAAGCTCTTTCTACCTGGAAAGACATTTTTCTTTGGACATCATCTGGGTTTGATAATGAGGTCGCCAAGGCTAGTGAATCATTCTTCTAATTATTTTCCCATGGAATGAAAGAAATGTCGAAGGAGCTGAAAGATTCCATAAGTTTGTTAACTTGTTTGAAATACAACTTGAGTCTTTCATTTTTTATTTTGTACCTTTGGGTAACCTGATTGATGACCAACTCTGAGTCTCCAGTTACAATGATATTTTCTACTTTCATTTCATTTGAAAGGATCATCCCCTAGATCAGAGATTCATATTATTCCTTGCTATTTGTGGAGGAAAACTCCAGCCTTATAGCATGGGGATGCACAGTCTTATTTGGACTCAAAATAACAATTCCAACTCTGTTCCCAGATTTACAATAGGCTCCATCGAATGACATCCTCCAGTAGCCTTGAAACAAACATTCTTGACCCCCCAAGCCCTGAAATCGCTCTAGGATTTTGTTGTGCTCCATGTCCAAGATAACATAGTTTCCAATCTCAACATCTATATAACTTCCATTAATTCACTGTCCTTCTTCTTGAAGGAGAAGGTTTTTCTGGGCTCATGGGGTACTTTAATCATCTCTCCCTCCTTGCCTGGTAGCATCACACAAATTCTGTCATTCATTATATATCCATTGATCATGGATGTCCAGTCTCTTCCAAGCACAACCTCATATGCAGGAGGAAGGTCTACCACAATAATATTGAAAATTGTGACGATATGGGGAGTTGTTGTAATCCAAGAATAAAAATTCCTTATTTCTCTGTATGCTCGAAATTTTCTAGAATCAATTGCATATATGCTCTCACTGGTTTCATAATACTTAGTGAAAATCATGCCCAATGCCTCCATGACCGCAAGCGACATTATATTATTTGTCGCACCAATGTCAACTAAATAGTTATGTAATGCAACATCATGATTTTCAATTTAAATGTACAAGGACATATTTTTACCTCTCATCTTCATAGTTCACAGGCTCTGGCTTTGTTCTGGACTAGTAACGATAGCTCCAGTTCTATCTGATAGATCATCCAACAAATTCAAGATGTTATGTCTTTGCTGAGGAATATTTACCACTTCTGTAAAAGGCAGAGTTATCCTCAATTTAATTAGGTCCTCCACGACATTATACATCAATTGAGTGGAGCTTGACGCCATGTGTTGCCTTTTGGTTCCATCTGTCATTTTCTCATTCGACACTTTTTCATTTTTTTTCTTTTTCTTTTTGTTTTTCCTTGTCAAAGTCGCCTTTATTCTTTGGTCTATTTACAAAACCTCTTGTCTGGGCGACATTTTCTTGTGAGTTAGGATCGTTGTCACCCTCTCCAAATATATACATGGGTGTCACATATCTTTCCATATGCATAGTTTTAGTGCTTTCATCGGGTAAGTAATAATTTTCTTGCTCGATTATTTACTCATCATAGACATCATCTAGAACAATCCTGTTTGGAGTAGGTTGTCTGGGAACCCTTGATATTTGTGGGTCATCATTATTCTTGAACCTGACTCTGTTTTCAAGGGGAGGGTTCCTCCTTTGCTAGGGAATTGACATTCTTTGGTTTGGCATGTAATTATCTCCCCTTCTCAGTTTGGTTATCGCGTTCTGCATCTGTTTGATGGTTCTATTCATCTGTGCAATTTCAAATATTTTTTTTGTTTCTTGTGTTGCCACTAGATCAACCTTTACGTTAGGTATGGTTCCTTTAAAAAATCCTCCTCCCGCCATTTGATTATGATTTGCTCGAGGTTTGAATTCTTCGTTATTTATTGAGATGGAAGCTCCTTGATTATCAATATCCAATCCCCCCATCTGCCTTTGTACTCTTCCCAGTATAATTTCAAGGTCGACACCCGTCTCAATCATAACTTCTTCCATCTCAATGGCCTTAGTCATGTACTCCTCCAAAGTATCCATTTGGGATATTCTGATGGCATATTTTACATTCGGGGGCATTACATTCTTATAATAACCGATAATGACCGAGTCATTTGGTATTTTATCTTATGGAATTCTACTCAAGGTATTATTGAACCTGATGTTAAAATATCGTATCCTTTCATTCTTCCTCAACCCAATCTAGGTGAATTCTGTGAGGAGGGTATTGTAGGAAATTGGAAGGGAAAACATAGTTAGGAACATCGCTTCAAGGTCGTTAAATGAGTGAATGGATCTACTAGGAAACAATGTATACCATTCATAATCTCTTTCTGATAAGGTTTGCAGAAACAACCTCACTGTGACGTCGTCATATTAAACTCAGTGAAAGCCAAAAATGTCCAAAAATAAGTGCAGATGCCTAGTTGCATCGATTGTTCCGTCTGCAGAAAATTCCTTTAATGTGCCCCTAGGGAGAAACAAAAGCTCATGTTTTTCACCTATAATATTAAGAGGGGAATCTCTTACCCTCCTTCTATTTCCAAACCCTCTCATTCCTTGATTTCTTATGACATCTCTTCCACCACCTTGTCTCTCCTCATGATGCTCATCCCGGGGCTATTTGTTTCTTGCTGCCATGTATGAGGAGACTTCAGGGCTATAATTCTAACTTCTAAGGACAAAGAATTTCTTACTTTTACATCTGGTAATGGGTCCCTTGTATTTGTCCAACTTCAATCTTGACCTTGTTCTTGTGCTTCTTTAGCTAGCCTTTGATTTCTTCGATCTTGTCATTCTTCTCTCCTCTGTCTTCGAATGATTTTTCTTTATTCTTATTTGAATAATATCTCCTAGGACCTTTATAACTCTTCTCGAGTATGGGTTATTTTTATTACCAGATTATACAACTCGTGTAAAATGCTTCATTGATTATTCAATCCAATTTCTAAATGGGGCTGATAACCCTGAGGTAAAGTCATATATTCTTTCACAAAAGTTTGGCCAGGTTCCAAATTTTCAATTCATGTCCATAGTATGGTCACCAAAAATGTTAATGCTTGAATCCGTTAGGACCGAAATGAAAACCTCACAAGGATATAAATCCCCCTCCATTTTTATAGAGGTGGTACGCCTTTTTAATGATTTTTGTGAGATTCAAGATCTTTAGAATGTGGGACTTTTATAGAAATATGTCATGGTAATGAAAAGAAAGTAAAATAAAAAAATGGAAAATGTTTTATTTTCTTTTTAAATAAATTTCTTAAGAGTGGACCAGGAACCACACACATTCGCACATTTAAACCAAATAAAAAAAAATTCCTCTCATTCATCATAGTAGGGATAAATATTTATGATCACATAAAAAAGTATAAGAAAATGATCTACATACAGAAGAGAAATTTGACAGAGTGACACATGGGCAACTCAAATAAAGATAACGATATATCAACCTCAAATACTTTATATTCAGAAAATTGGGTTGCAAAGTGCAGTCGAGATTGTTCCCAAAATAACTCTTTTGGAATTTCTACAAAATATATATAGTTCATTACATATTCTCTGAAATTTAAATGTGTTTGTCATAATGAATGGGATTGGGGATACCACGGACCATAAAGAAAATATATATAATAATGAAGATCGTAGAAGGAAGAAAGTGGGTAGTGGAAGACAACAAGACCTAGTAAGAAGAAAAAGGAAATTACCAGTCTTTGGTTAAACCTTTGTATTTAAAGAGATGGAGTAAATGGATGAAGAACTTGATAAACACAGAAGGATGTGATAAGTATGAAATTACTATGATGGTATCTCCTCTCCTTGTCACTTTCTCATTGATATCCTTTTATGGATTTCATCGACAATTATAGGAACTATCTCAACTTCCTTTTTCCCTTCATCGGTAAGTTTGTCGACAGCCTTTTTAAACCACTCCTCAATGTAGCTTCTCATTGGTGCCATGTTGATTTCATGCTGGATTTTTATATTGAAAATCTTGTCCTCCAAGTCCCTTAGATCAATGGAAATATTCCACAAATCGTCTTCAATATCTTGATTTTTCATTGAATATTTGACTAGCCAGTTCTCCACGTCATCTTCGTTTTACTCAAGAATGCCATAGAATTTTTCAAATGATAACCCTTTAAAGATCTCAACTTCTTCATCAAAGGCTTCCTTAGTTAGGAACAATGAGTTGAGAATCAATTTGGGGTCTTGGAACTAATTGGTTCTCCCGTCTAGGTCTATCTTAGTCATCCTTTTGAATAACTCTTCTCTCCTAGTTATAATTTGGCTGCATGCTTTGACAATAATATTCAAGTTGTTAACATTTTCCTTCGAGCATGTGTTTATTTTTTTTATCTAGTTCGGAGAATGGATATCCTCCTCTCTTCTTCTCAACTCTGTCATATTGGTAACTTTAAAACCAAAGGGTATGATTGCGTCAAGGTAAAAACCTTCTTCATTTTTCAAATCTTCCTATAAATACTCATGGAAGACATGTGCCCTCGTTCCAAAAGAGACCATTCTCTTTGACATATCCCAGGCCTTTGTAATTAATTCCATTCTCTTCTGATTGTTATTTTCCACATATCCACTGGCCGATGTGAGAAGGCTTGCAGATGCTTTCAATTTTGCTGTAGGTGTGGTAGGACCGATCATTGCTAAAGGAATATAAAGTATTGCAAGAGGCATTAAAGCTTCCTCCAATTCTTTGATTCTTTCCTTTAACTTGGCATTCTCTATTTCATGGCCTCCAATAGAATTATCTAGAGCATCTTCAGTTTCTTGATGAATTTAGGAAATCTTGGAAGGCCGCATGTTCCATAGGTTCATCTATGAACGCGATTTCCCCTTTTTATTATTTACATTTCTTTTCTCAATAATTAAATTTTTGGACTCATCTTCGAAAGCAATGCTAAGAAATACAAAAGGCTCTTCTTCATTGAATGTCTCTCTCTCAATTATTTCCATAAAAGGATTGTTGTGAGCCTTGTTCTCTGGCTGATCAACATTGGGGAACACCTTTTTGATGTCAATCTTGAGTTCCATATCCTTGAGGGAGAGGTCGTGGGTGTCACTTTCACCTCGAGGTCCCTCCTCTTCTTGCACAATATTTTTTGTTTTCTTCCTTAAGGGAAGCTTATGGGAGCTTTCAATTTTTCCCAAAGGACGCTTCTTATCTCCTCCTTCGCCTAAAGAACTGTGGGTCACTTTCTTAATTTGGTGGGTCATTGGAGCATCGCTCTGAGATGTTTCACTCTTTGGAGTGACAGTTGGGGATTGGACATTTTTCTCACCAGGACCTTTTCATTTCTATTTGTACACCTCATTGGTGTTGAGTATTGTTTCCAGGTCGCCAGTGTCACGAGTAGGAGTTCTCGAGTCATTGTCTTTGTCTTCATTCAGAATAGAATTAATAAAAGAATTGTTGAAGTTGATTCCCAGTAGATGTTCTACAGAAATTTCTCTAGGGTCGAAACTTTTTTCCCTTTCAACATATCTAAGATTCAAGCCATGGAAATGGCCTACAAATTCATCAACATTTCTCATATTTATGAATATGAAGTCCCCAACTTTCCAAGGCAGAGGTATGAGTTGCTTTTTTCTCTTTTCATGGAAAAAATGAAACTAGTAGTTGTACAACCTTGTTATTTCAGTAACGAACATTTTGTCATATATGTGGCATGGATGAAAGGAAGGATTTTCCTTGGAACAAAAAATCCTTATGGAGTTTTGATTCCCCATTTGCTCCGGTGTCCCCTTCCTATCTAGGAACTTACTCGCCTGGTCAGACATCCGGGGAGCATCCTTTCCAAACAACAAGCCTTTAAAAACTGACACAAAATCATTAAAAACTTCATAAAAATGTTGGAAGGCTTTGTGCCTCCATAATGTTTGATACCAGAAGGTTATTGGGTCAAATTCACAGTTTACCTTCTTACACACAGATAATCTTAGAAACTGAAAGCGATGTGCTATTGCGAAAACCAAATAAGATGACATAAATAATTTCTTCTCCTTATTGTATTATGACATTGGGAAGAGATTTCAATGGAAATCAACTTGGCCCAATCGAAAATGGCATGTTCCTTGACCGTAAAGTATAAAATGTAAAGAATCATTGAGGAGATGTTGGCTTTAGTTTCTTGTCATGTTATCCTCATAAAAATCCAAGCAATTTCCCGAAAAGAATTTTTGAATGAGATAATGTACAATCTTGTGATATCCTTGGGGAAGATGGTTGGGTTCTCCAGGAACTCAGGAAAGAGGTCCAACCCATTGTCATGCTTCTTTAAGAATTCTCTGCAATCTTTTCCCTTGAAGGTAAGAATTGGCTCGGGAAGTCTCAACATCTTAAGAAATACCTGAGGCGACAGAGAGACATGGGAATGATCCCGCAATTGAATGATTCGTTGTCTTGGAATATATCGCTCAATGCACTAGGCGACCACCACCTTACAGTCAAAGACTTCCAGGACACAACCTGCACACGTAATTCCATACGTCCAAATTACTTCCTTCTGGGTAGAAGGGGATGAGTAGTAAGAATATGCTCTGGACCACTGAAAGATCTGGTCCTCACGCCCAAAACATTTCAATGTATGTCCACATAAATGTTGTCGAGTTGATTCCATAAGTTGACAAAAAATGTTCCTTTACTTCAGATAATGTTTAAAATGAACGTTTGAGGGGGATAATATAATCCTTTGTAAATCATGTTTTAATGCGTTTTAATAGGAGATCTCCTTGATCCCTTCGCTTATTAATGAAAATATTTACGAACCTACATGATGAGTTGTTAGCATTCAAGGCATACTAAATGTGCATTGGGAGGAGTATGAGGGTGGTGGGGATGAATGAGACAGAAATAGGATTTGACACTTTTGTGAACCAGGTAACTTATGAACCGCTGACTGCAGAAGGTTCAAAATCAGTTAAGTATAGAATAGCGTGGTGATCGATCAGACTCATCATAGGAGGAATGAGACTTGGAAGTTCGGGGAATCTGGGGTTCAAAATGTAGATCGCGAAAATTTTGGATGCAAAATGTATATCACAAAACATGGGGTATGAGAGTTCTACCCCACCAACCCGGTAACCCGCGATCAAAAAATCGGCTAAGTATAGAATAGCACAATGGTCGGTTGGACTCGTGATGTGAGGGTATGGATGGAGATGAGGATCTATAAGTCCGCCAACCTGGGAAACCATCATTCTGAAAAAACGAATAAGTATATAACTAGAAAAGGAAAGAAGAAGGGAAAATATAAAGAGGGAGAAAATGAATAAGTATAAAAGAGGGAAAAGAAAGGGAAAAAAGAATTTGGGAAAATAGAAAAGGGGAGGGAAATTTCAGAAGTAGGAATTGATCTCAATAGTAGGTATCTCTGGAGGCTATGTATACTCAAAGGGAGTCAGGAGATGTAGAGGGAGTCTGATTTTAGAGGGAGTAAGGAGGCTCATAGGGAGAGTTAGTCCCTTAGTGGGAGCCAACCTTCAAGTCCATATGGGAGAGAGGGATCTTCCAAGAATATCAGGTAGGTGTCATGGGTTGAGGAGGTGAGACAGGAGGTTTAGAGGTAGGATGATTCTAGGATCAGGGTGTCTTCCAGGATGGGATCATACCAAACAACAGGATTTTCTTTAGTGACTGAGGATGGAATAGTCAGGAGTACTAGAGAGCTGGATTTATTCGGTGAGAGAGGTAGCAACAAATTATGTGGATTGGATATCAATTGTGGTAGCGTATCTAGTACAAATACAAAGTTACTTCCAATTGATTGTGGATTATAATGAGAATATCTCCTTTTCTAAGAGGGAGTGTTTATTTTTGTAGCTTTGGGAAGGTATTCTCACATGGCCCTAGGTTTTGGGCTTGTGGGAATCATAGTGGGAACCACATCACACTTTTGGTTTGGAGAAAATTCCCTTGTAATGAATTTGGGGCTTCATGGGTTTGGTGATAGGATTTGTGGGCTTGTGTAAGGGGATTCAGACCCACAAAGAAATCCTAATTTGATGTTGACTTGTGCAGGGGCTTATATGGTGACCCCTAAGGATTGTATATAAAGGAGAGAAGTCATTGTGACATTTCATATTTGTATATCATGTGTGGAAAAATGATGGAGCTAGAATAAGTGAGTATGCACTTGTGTTAGGAATTTTGGTGATCTCACCAAGGAAAAATCTGCATGGTGGAAAATCTGGCCTAAAGGAAGAGAAGTCATAGGAAGCGAATTATACAAAAGTGTTTGTACAAGTTTTCGAGCATTTGCGTGGGTTTTAGTGGGAATATTCACGTATGCACATGGGTTGCAATGGGAAAAGTCACGTACATATGAAGGTTGCAGTGGGAACAGTCGCATATATGTGGGTTGTAGTGGAGAAAAACACGTATGTAGGCACGCTTCATTAAGGAAAATCACATACATAATTTTTTTTGTAGGAGGAGGTCCGTACAGGATAATAGGTGATCTCATCAAGTCGTATAGGTGGTCTACAATAGATTTGTTGGTAGAAGATATTTCCATGATAGTGTTGAGGTTTGGTTTTCTTATTTTTATGGTTATTGTAGGACAAGGTTGTCCTCAAATGTTTTGTGATATTTGTATTAGCTGAGAGGACAAGGTTGTTGTCATATTTGGTGATATTGTATTGGTTGGGAGGGATGATTTTCCCCTTAGAAATTAAAAATTTTATAAGGTTACAAGAACATAAATATTGTGTCTCATATGTGTTGATGATTCATCTCTGATCTTTTGTGTTTTTGTTGCATGTATTTTCAATCAATAATTTCCAGTATAAAATTGTTCAATGATAACAACTAGGGTTTTACCCTTAAACCACTAGGAAGCAATTTTCAAATATGAAATTTAGTCACATAGAGTTGCATGTGAAAATTAACACCTACTAAATTAAGTGTTGAAAATGTCCCATTTCATAGTCGTTTTTCCATCTTAGTTAGTAACTCTTTGCAGGTGGCATTGCAAAGGGAATTCTCAACTAGGGGAACCCCTAAATATTTAGATGGAAGGGAGCTCCTATGAAAACCAAGAATTTGAGAAATGTTGCATTAAATAAAGGGAGGAGTATTGAAGAAAAAAATGGGACTTCTCTTGATTACTATATGTTATTGAGGCTTCCATGAATTGGTTTAGAACTTTCTTTATTGTTGTCACTTATATGAATGATGTTCGACCCATTAACATTGTTTCATACATGAATTGGATATGAGTGGAAGGTAAATCATCCATGTCAATTTGTAATCCTTGAATTCGTTTTTCCTCCACTACTGCATTGATGCTTCTGACAAGTCCTTCTGCCATGAGGAAGAACAGGAAGGGGGAGAGGGGGTCGCCTTGCGAAATTTGTCTATAAGGGGAGAAGGTGGAAGAGGGTAAAACATTGATTAATATGGAATATAAAGCTAATTAATTCAGTGATAGGATCCATTCATTCCACGTAGAGGACAATCCAAAGGACAAAATTGTTGGTTTTGGAGCCTGATTATCTTCCTAATTAATAGGTCTTTGTTTTCAGCCATGTTTATACCCAATGAATACTACACACCCCAAAATACTGTTCACCCCTCTATGAAAGGGGGTCTTGCCCCCCCTGTGGGATCGGGGGGAAAGAGGGCCCCCGATGGGTGGTTCATGGGCGAAGCCCCCGAAGGAAAAAATTCCTTGTAAATGTATATTGTAATTTCATATTGAATATGGACCAATAATTATAAGTTCATAGATATGATGGTATAAGTTATGTTAGGTTTTTGTTTCCTAGAAGGAAACCCTGTTTCATGGGGGAATTGTATTGTGGCTGTGTATTATTGTGAATATTGTATTCTGAGAGAGGAGACTGGGAGAGAAAGAAGAGGAAGTTACAACAGGTGTGTTTTAGGTTGTATCCCTTCATTTGTTGGATAATAAAAAGGAAGAACCTGACAATTTCTCTAGTGGGCATATCCCACACTAGGTGAACCAGGTATATATGTGTCTCTATTGTATTGTGTATCTTCTGTGTTTTATTTCTACATTTTATTTTATTTTATTGCTCTGCGATCCTGTTTTTCTAACAACTGGTATCAAAGTGAAATGTAACTCATAAGAACAGAGGGTTCCTAGTTCGAGTGGGAGAAATGGTGGAATATGGAAAGTTTAGGGTCAATAAATTTAATGGCCAAAACTACCATTTATGGAAGATGCAGATGGAGGATTATTTATATCAGAATCATCTATTACTACCATTAGGTGGAATAGAAAAGAAGTTGATGGCCATGAAGGACGAATAATGGGAGGTTCTTGAAAGAAAGACACTAGGAATGATATGGTTTATCTTGGCAACATCGATGGATTTAAATATTTAGAAAGAAAACACAATGAAGGGGATAATGGACGCATTGGATAAATTGTATAAAAAACCCTCGATGTCTAAAAATGTATTTCTAATGAAAAGATTATTTAATATGAATATGTCAGAAGGTGGGTCTGATGCATATCATTTAAATGAATTTAATACAGTTATTAAGGAGCTAAGTTCTATAAAATTGGACTTTGATGATGAGGTTATGAATCATCTAATCTTGTGCTCATTACCAGAAAGTTGGAATGACTTGGTCATGGTTGTAAGTAACTCTATCTCTGGTTCAAACACTTTAAAATTTGATGATGTTGTTGGTGCTATCCTTAGCGAGGAAATGCAACGGAAAAGCATAGGTGAGACATCAGGTAATGCACTAAACATGGATAATAGGGGAAGGAAAAAGGATAGAGGAAAGGGCTCAAGGAACCATGAGAATTATAGGAAGGGAAGATCCAAATCAATATTGGGAAAGATAGAGTGCTAGAATTGTGGGAAGAAAGGACATCTAAAGAAAGACTGCAGAGCTCCAAATAAACAAAGAGATGGAGAGCAGGAGAAAAATTAGGAAGCAAATGTAGAAGGTAATGCGTTACAAGATGCCTTTATTCTTTTTGTAGATAATATTTTTGCCATACCCCATAGGAAACATTTTATATATTATGTTCAAGTTGATTTTGGAAAATCTCATTTCAATGATGATGCGCCATGCAAAATTGTTGGAATGGGAAAGGCAAAAATAAAGCAAAGGAATGGAAACCAATGGTTTTTGAAAGAGGTAAGACATGTTCCATATCTAAGGAAAATTATAATTTCAATAGGGAAGTTTTCAAGTGAAGGTTGTATATCCATATTTACAGATAAGGTGTGGAAGGTCACCAAAGGATCACTGGTGATAGAAAAAGGAGAGAAGGTAGGTACATTGTATTTATGTACTGGTAATACTGAATCTTCTATCTCTTTAGCTTCTACAAGAGTGGATACAACACTGTGGCATCATAGCCTTAGACACATGAGTGAGAAGGGGATGCAGATACTTCACAAAAGAAATTTGTTTCCATATCTTAAACAAATTGATTTGGATTTATGTGACCATTGTGTTTATGGAAAACAAAAGAGAGTCTGATTTCTCAGAGTCGGAAAAGAAAAGAGGAGTGAAAGGTTACAGCTTGTGCATACAGATTTAAGGGGACTAGGTCAAGTATCATATCTTGGTGGCACTCATTATATGTTACTTTTATTAATGATGTAACTAGAAAAACTTGGTTTTATTTGATTTGAAAAAAATCTGATGTTTTTGATACTTTTAAGAAATGTAAAGATTTGGTTGAGAATGAGACAAGAAAAAGGTTCAAGTGTCTCGGATCAAACAATTGAGGTGAATATTGCAGCAAGTATTTTAATGATTATTGTTCATACCATTGGATTTGTAGAGAGAATACAGTTCTAGGAACACCACAAGAAAATGATGTGTCAGAAAGGATGAACATGACAATCATGGAGAATGCAATGAGTATGAGATTGCATGTTGGGTTTCCCTTAGAGTTCTGGGAAGATGTTGTAGATATTTTTGTTCACTTAATAAACAAAGTAACTTAAAGCTCTTTGGATGGTGGAATTACAGAGGAGGCATGGACATGTAAAAAGGTAAACTATTCTTTTTTGAATACTTCCGGTTGTGAAGCATTTGTTCATATTGATAAATAAAAAAGAACAAAGCTTGAGGAAAAATCCAAGAAGTGTACCTTTATTGGATACGGTGTTAATGATTTTGGTTATCCCTTACAGGATTATGAAAATTACAAAATCATTAGGAGTATATATTTCATATTCAATGAGAAGGTCATGTACAAAGATCAGTTGTAGGGAAAGAAACAAGAAAAAGAAAAACCAGAATACACAGTGCTTGATGAGATCACTGAAAAATAAATTCCAAAGGTACCAGAAAATCAAAATGTACAACAACAGGAGAAACAAGTACCTCAAACTCCTGCAAGTATTGTTAGAATATCTACCAAGTTAAGTATACCCCCTGAACGATACTCTCCTTCATTGTGTTATTTATTGTTGACTGATTCTAGTCAACCTGAATGTTATGAAGAGGCAATGCAGGTAGACACTAAAAACAAGCGGGAGAAAGACATGAAAGAGGAAATGGATTCCTTGGTAAATAACTAGACTTGGGATTTGGTTTAGTTTCCTACATGAAAAATAGAATTGCATAATAAATGGGTTTACAAGTTGAAGGAGGAAGATGGAGGCAAAAAGAGGTACAAGGCTAGACTTCTTGTAAAGGGGTTTACACAAAAGAAAGGTATAGATTTTGATGAAATATTTTCTCCCATTGTTAAAATGACTTCAATTAGTACTATTTTAAGTCTTGTGGCAGGAGAATATCTACATCTTAAAAATTTAGATGTAAAAATATCTTTTCTCCATGGGGATTTGGAGGAAGAGATTTATATGTAGCAGCCGCAGGGGTATGAGGTCAAAGGGAAGGAAAATTTGGTATGCATGTTGAATAAGAGATTGTATGGACTAAATCAAGCTCCAAGGTAGTGGTATTTGAAGCTTGACAAGTTTATGAGAGAAGAAGGTTATAGTAGATGTCATTTTGATCACTGTGTTTATTTTGAAAAGCTAGAAAATGGAAGATATATTATCTTTCTATTGTATGTAGATGACATGCTTGTTGCAGGGTCTAATATGTAGTATATAAATGTTCTCAAGAATAAATTAGCTAATTCATTTGTGATGAAGGATATGAGAATAAAAAGAGATAGGAAAAATTGCAATTTGACATTGTCTCAGGGTGAGTACATAGAGAAGCTGTTGGAGAGGTCTAGAATGTAGAATGCAAAACCAGTTAGTACACCTTTGGCCATCAATTTCAAATTAACCAAAGAAATATGTCCCAAGACACATGAGGAGATAGACTACATGTCCAAGGTCCCTTATTCATCAGTAGTTGGGAGCTTGATGCATGCGATGGTTTGCAAAAGAATAGATATTGCACATGCAGTGAGAGTTGTGAGCAGTTATATGAATAATCCAGATAAATAATAATGGGAGGAAGTAAAGTGGATTCTCAGGTATTTAAGAGGTGCTTCTACTCATGCATTATGTTTTGGAGGTTCATACATTGTTCTACATGGATATGTTGATTCAAATATGGAAGGTGATAAAGATAGCAGGAGGAGCACCACAGGGTATGTTTTTATTGTAGGTGGAACAACACTAGGTTTGATTTCGAAACAGAAAAAGGTTGTTTCACTTTCAACAACAGAACCAGAGTATGTTGTTGCTACAATGCCTAGTAAATAAATGATTTGGTTACAAGGTATTATGGAAGAATTAGGAAAGAATATGGAGAATAGTAGGTTGTACTATCACAGTGAGAGTGTCATTCATCTTGCAAAGAAATCATCCTTCCATTCAAATACTAAGCATATACATCTTAGGTATCATTTCATACAATCTTTCTTGGAAGATGGACGTTTCAAGTTGGAAAAGATACATACAAGCCATAATCCTGGAGACATGTTAACAAAGGGAGTAACCAAGGAGAAACTTAGTTCATGCTTAGTTTTAGTTGTTATTCAAGAATGAAGGTGAAGATGATAAATTTTCCAGGTCCAAGAATGATCATATTCCAACAAATACATCAGCGGTGCAGTTGTTTAGATCAATCTCCAAGTGGGAGATTTTTGGTTGTGGAGCCTGATTATCTTTCTGATTCATAGGTATTTGTTTTCAGCCATGTTTATACCCCATTAAGACTATAAACCATGAAATACTATTCACCCATCCATGTGGGGGGCTTGTAGGGGGGCCTTGCCCCCCTACGGAGTCTGGGGAAAAGTAGGCCCTCGGCAAGGCTTCGGGGGCGAAAACCCTGAAGGAAAAAATTCCAGATAAATGTATATTCTAATTTCATAGTAAATCAGGAATGCTCATTATAAGGTCGCAGATCCGATGAAAGAAGTTATGTTAGGTTGTTTTTACCTATAAGGAAACCCTCTTTTATGAGAAAATTGTATTGTGAATGTGTGTTATTGTGAATATTGTATTCTGAGAGAGGAGACTGGGAGAGAAACAACAGGAAGTTACAGTGGGTGTGTTGTAGGATGTATCCCTTCATTTGATGGATAATAAAAAGGAAAGACCTGGCAATTTCTTTGGTGGATGTATCTCACACTAGGTGAACCATGTATGTCTATGTATCTATTGTATTTTGTAGCTTCTATGTTTTATTTTTGCATTTGTTTTTATTTTATTTCGCCATGATCATGTCTTTCTAACAAAAAACACTAGCTTAATGTAACTCCAACTTAGCTTGTCAAAATCTTTGGACATATCTAACTTTATTAGCATTCCTGGTTTCTTGGAAATTTTAAGTGAATGGATAATTCCTGTGATAGGATGATTCCATCAAGTATTTTCCATCCCTCTACATATCATGTTTTCATAGGAGAAATCATGAGAGGAATAATGGCATTGAGGCAGTTTGTGATGACTTTAGTAATCATTTTGTAGGCCGAATTACAACGTGAGATTGGAATGAATTTGGTAGGAGTGTTGGCTCTTTTTTATTTGTGGATAATATTTAGGAATTTTTCATTGATAACATAGAGCACCACTTCTATATTCCTAGAATACTCCACAATTTCAAAAACCTCATTTTTTCATTCCCCAACAAGCATGAAATAAATTTTTGGTTTCACTGTTACATTTTGTCTCCTAAATCATAATTATTGAGGGAAATTTATTTGCCAAGATCTTATTATGAAGTATCATATCTTTTGTTTTCCCATTGAATCCCATAACATTCCATGATATTATTTTCATTGTAAACTTGAGGAAGGGTCGAGCGGAAACTCATTTGTCATTAAGGTGTTTTTCCCTTAGTTTAGCAAGTGTTCTCCAATTTCCTTAAGGGGTTGTCTACTTATTTCCCTTCTTCTTTCCATTTATTCTTTGTGGAATTATTTTGTTTCTTTATATTCTATCACCTATATCCATAAGAAGGAGGAGGTCATACATTGATCTAATCATGTTGTCTTATTTTCCTTATTTTTGAGGAGCGGTTCAAGAAGCAATTTTAATTGTTGATTGGGGATTATAATTGTCTCCTTTCATTTAAAATATTTTTCTATTCTATCAAGGTTTAGATCACCCAGATCCATGTCTTCTCCCTCATCTAATTCAACATTTTCCTCCCTTTCCTCTATCATTTGGATATCCTCATCCTCTAAATTGCTAGAGGGTTTTCCTTCTTTTAATTATCTCATCATTCCCAATTTCATTGCTACTTTTACTCTATTATTCTAGGTTCTTGTGAGTAGCAATAGTGAAGTTGAGTCGTCTTGGATTCATTCCCAATTTAGGGGTTTAAAATTGTTTGCAATTTTGATTCCTTTGGATGGATCTAGGGTAGGAGGGTTTTTTTTAATTTTCCCTTTTATTGGACACTTTCAATAAAACCTTGGAGTCTTTTTCTTCCACTAGTTGAGGTGGAGTTGTTGGGGCATTGAGTGGACAATGTTTGAACAAATGACCATGTTCATGGAAATTCTGGCATCTAAATTTAGTATGTTAATAATATATTGTTTGTATCCATTTTATGTCCTCATAGCTAAGGCAGATTGATTCCAGAATCATATCTAATACATTCATGTAGATGCATATGCGTGCATATGATGTGTATCATCATTTTTTTGTGATCTTAAAGATATTGACAAAACATCCTAGAATATTACCAATCCTTATTAGTGTTTTTGCATCCCAAAATTCTTGCGGAAGGGACTATAGTCAAATCTAGACTGACACGTATGTGAAATATTCCTTTTCCAAACTAAATTTTACTTTCCAAAAATGCAGATACAATCAAATCTAATTGATGAAGTATGGGCAATTTTCAAAGACTTTGTCCCCATCCTCCAAACTTGAAAATATGGTTGTAAAAAAACCACTTGATCCTAGCTTCAAGTCCACTTGTCCTTTTAGTTTCCATTTAGTATTAATCCACTAGATTAGGGCCTTCTCTATTATACAAATGCCCATAAGCTTTCCTATTATAGCATGGTCTTGCATATATTGTATGTATTAGCTAATCTTGGGAGAAGTGATTTCATACCTTGGTATCATGTCCTATTTTGGTATACATTTCCCTGGTCCTCTTCCTTTATCGTGTGTGGGTAGGATACTTGTTCTTTGGTATAAGACACAAAATGGCTTTTTTTTTCGCTACCCTTCTATCTCCTCAAGGTTTCGACGTCATCTCAAATTATTGTGGCAAGTTATTCTTGTGACCTAATTTTTTTGTAGATGTAATCATTCTTCCATACAAAATAGCACTGAAAGAGGGGACATATCCCCCCCATCTCGACTATGTCATATTGTCTACATAACCCATCAAAACTTGTATTTACTTCAAACCCTATAAAAATCTAGCTCAACTCCATTCTTCCAACATAAATCAAGATCGCCAAAAAGGAGAAAAAATTAATCACCAAACGATCTATCTTCACTTAAAGTAAAAATAAATAAATAAATTAAAAAAAATTCAATTATGTTAAAATATAAATAAATGTAAAAATATAGTTGAAATTAGACATCTATTTAAGAGAATTTATTTGTAGAAATGTGAACACCATAAAATACACAACTCCTTCAACACATCATAACTTTTCCTTTTACTTGGAGCAATGACTCTCTTAAATATTATAAATAACTTGTGACATAAAAGGTGAATTAACAAGTTTCAAAATATTATTATAAATAAATAAAAGGTATTCAATAAATATAGGGAGAGTTGGGTGTATGAGCAAGTAGGTAAGTCGGGATGTGACTTAGTCGAATTAATGTATATTTATGCGTTGAGTTGTGACATCCTCTTTGTAAGCATTGTAACAACATGTTTATAGTAGAAGACTTATACTAGTGTTAGGCACGATTTTTTCTGCCCAACCATACTTGTCTCTTCTTGTGTTGAATTGTTTCATGTTCTTGGTTGCATAATTGGATAAGTGTAAGAACTATGTAATTGTTTAAGTAAAGAACACAAGTGTCATTAGAACGATTGGCTCAAGGCAAAGTATGGGTGTATCTTGAGCGAGGAATAGTCTGGATGAAGTAATTTTATTTTAGTGAAGTTGTTGGAATGAAACATTGCATTATCGCACAAACCGATGTGTCAGGTGACTTGGATGGACCATGTTGATTTGGATCCTTGGGAATACCATGGGCGCATGATCCACCGAAAATATATTATTAGGGTTAGACACCAAAAGGATAAAAATAAATAGAAATTTGAGACACTTTGGTTCCTTTCTTGGAACTATTGGGTCTTTCCCTGGAACACAGGGCTTATAGTAAGTTGGATCCTAAGTGAAATTGATATTATATTTATGGTTGAAACTTGGGAGCATGAGTAATCTAAGGTCCCTAACATAGATAGATTCATATTGTGCTCAACATGGAGCAAGAAATCCTCACATAGAGGGGTTGGAGGCATACCTTGTTACATAAGAACAAACATTTCTCCTCACCTTCGTCTTCATAACAAATACAATCTCAATTAGTTCATTTGGGTGGATATTTCAAATATCAATGAGGCAATAAGAAGATGAATATAGAAATTTGTTATTTTGTATTATTAATTCTACATTGTATACAAAAAAAATCTAGAGAAAAATTGTCCCGATAAAATATTAGAACAAGATATTTACAGTTCAAGAAGTGAAGGTAGTATCTTCTTTCTACGATACACTAATGCTAGAAATGCAACCAATCAAGTCATTATCTTAAGCAACAATTCCAACCCTAATCCTATGTGGATAGACAAGGACCTTGTTTTAGCTAATAGATACAAGATAAATTATGAAGACTTGACCGGGAATTTATATGGTACTGAGCTAATCAAGATTTGTGGCTCTAAATATCTAATCATTTGCAATGGTCCAATGAAGTGGTTGAAATCTAACTAGATGACTTGTATCCATGGGATGGGTAGTAGTGTTATGGACTATGTGATATCAAATATCCATATTTACAACTAAATATTAAATTTTAACCTTTTAAATGAGCATGATCTTGACTCTGATCATAGACTTTTAACCCTAACTCTAAACTTTATCATGCACAAAAACACCCTTGAAGATAACTCTGGTAGCCAAAGGCATCCGCTTTTTGAAAAAAATAAAGATGATATCTTTATAAAGGACTTAAACACCGAATTAAATATTCTATCATGTAAAAACAATATTTAACACATCTATAATAATTTTACAACAACCCTCTCTACCTCCATAAAACAATTCTCTATCGAAGTGTTGTGCAAAAAGAAGAATAGAATTTTCAACCCTCGGTATGATAATGAGTGTAATCTTGCTAGAAAATGCATTAGGGATGCATGTAATGAGTCTTTGAAATATGATAAGATTAATAGATACAAATCCCTAATTAAAAGGGAAAAAAGCACTACATAAATAGAAAGCAAGAGAATATTTTTCACCTTTCTAAGCTAGATCCAAAGAAATTTTGTAGGTAAATTCTCACTTGTAAAACTAAAGAAAATGTTATGATTCTCTTGATAGGATGGAATTCCTACCTTAAAAATATTTACAAATATCGTAATGTCCTGAACAAAATTCCAAAATTTTCTTTAGAAGATGATTTTTTTTTCTATAGAAGACATAAAGTTTGGGGTTAAGAGACTTGCAAATGAGAAAGCTAAGGACATCGAGGGCTAGAAATTTGAAATATTAAAAATTGGGGGGGTATTCTGATCCCTCACATACACAAGCTCTTCAATTTAGCAGTCAAGTAGGGCTTCACTAAACCTTGGACTCAAAGCCTCGTTGTACCTTTTTTTTTAAGAAGGGGTAAAAGTCATCTCTCTAATTACACAACCATTATGAGTATCCCTATTTTATCCAAGATATATGGAAGTATTTTGTGAAAGAAGATAATCATATGGATAGAAAGCTATGGAAAAGGAGCTAAAGGTAAAGCTAATTTTAGAGGTTATCATTCAAATGTGGACCACATTATCAAACTTAGGATCATTGCATAGGAGTGTCACAAAAATTAAACCAATCTCCTTTGTTCCTTCGTTGACTTTAAGAAATATTTTGAAACTGTGCCTAGGATCAACCTTTGGAATAGGTTAGAAGAGATAAAATTTCCCTTCGAGTTGAGAGTTGTAGCACTAAGGTTGTATGAGAACATTATTTCCAATTTTAGAAGAACTGGGGGTTGATCAGAAGACATTAACTGCAATATAGGAGTCAAGAAAGTTTGTCCCCTATCCCCTACCCTTTTTTGCATTTACATTGACAAGTTAGAAGATTGTTTAAAAGCCACAAGTTTTGTTGGACCAACTCTTTCTAGTATAATAATCATCCTTCTTCTCTATGTCAGTGATATTGTTGTTATGGAAATGAATACCTATGACATTAATAAGTAGGTTAGAATCCTCAAGGAATTATGCTCTAGTACTGCTATGAATGTGAACACTAGAAAAATGAAGGTTATGATCATTAAATCCAACAAGATCACCTACAATACTTTTGTAAATGACAACATTATTTTGGAGGAAGTGCCCTTGTACAAGTATATTGGAATTGGTATTCATCACAAGCTCAATCATGTAACGAACCTCCTCGTTACGACAACAACTCTGAGAACATGTGCAATTTTTTTTTTTTTTTTGTTTAAGGTGTGTGCGCGTGTGTGGAAGTAACAAACACACTTGACTCTACGTCTCCAATCGACAACCAACAAGACGCAACCACGAGGTTCAACACAAGAAGACTAAAGGCACACAACGAGTAACTGCAACAATATATGACCCTAGGCATAAGGCGCACAACACAAACATTAAGACATACTGGGGTTGCACAGTAAGAACACAGAGGGAAGAATCCAACAGTAGAGTTTACTATTTCTACACAGAAAAGCAAGGATTTTAGTCTTATGTCTTCTCGAAAGAAGATTAGACAGGCTCCTGGCCGACTGCTCAGGCAGAAACTAGTAAATCTTTTAGGGAGTCGCAGTAGTGGAACTGTGCCTTTAAACAGCCCGAGACTACTGATACGGCTCGGAGGGTGTCGCAAGAGTGGAAACTGTGCCTTTAAACAGCCCGAGACTCTTGATATGGCACTGGATTCCTTATACCGGAAATACACACAGACATATCTACTAAGCTACAAGAGGTGTCTATATCCCGACCGACACAACCGACCAAGCAACCAAATGAATACTATTAAGTACAACATAACAAGAAGGACGACTACTTCCTTTACGGAAGGTGCACGACCAGAAGGGCTCCGACAATGAACACCCCAGTTCCACATAAATTTAAATTCAACAACTTTCCTCATTTGCTAAACTCAAAGTAATTTGTTGGCCGTGAGTCGAGGTTATTGCACCATAGGTGTTATTAACAACAATAAAATTTCCAAGAGCACTGTCTTGAATTATTAACCATCTTTCACTTATTTCGCATATCCGGACCATGATTCTAAAATTTCAATACCTCTTATATGCTACAACCCCAACATTTCAGTGACCTTACAAGATAAAAACATTTCAGTAAACATGAGGAGCTCTCAATTCGATGTCATCTATCATCATAGGTTCCAATAATAATGCAATAACATCATATTTCCAAGTAATCTCATATTTGAAATTAACAATATAACAACATACTTAGAAATAAAAACCTATTTACAAGTAACATCATAGTTGAAAAAAAATTACAATAAGATCATATTTAGAAATGGCAATATATAATGATTCAATCTCTAAAATGACAAGGGACAAGATTTGAACATGACATATATCAATATCAATTGACAATACTTGTAAATATCCATAGCTAAAAAGGTCAATATATAGAATTGACAATTACATATTCCAAGTAACGTCATAATTGAAATTAACAATATAACAACATACTTAGAAATAACAACCTATTTACAAGTAACATTATAGTTGAAAAATTACAAATAAGATCATATTTAGAAATGGAAATATATAATAATGCAATCTCTACAATGACAAGGACAA
>ML786653.1:1188916-1263670 GCA_009831015.1 Picea engelmannii | reverse complement strand
CTAGTTTCTTTAATTCTATTATTTAATTCTCTCTTGTTATTTTTATTTTTAAACCCAAAAGATAAATGCGCTTTTTAATCTTTTCAATATATTTTTAAATTCCTAGCTTTTATACTCCCACACTTTAATAAATTTTATTTCTTATTTATCATTTAAAAGCCATGGGTTTCACTTAATTTATTTCTCTCATTACTTTACCCCCCCATTATTTAAGAAGACTTTAACTAACACTTAGGAGGGTTTTAGTTTACGCCCTTATGTTTATTTTTGTAGGATCTTTTCTTAGGGCTTATTCAAATTTTATCTTTGAGATGTTTTAAATTTAGGTTTAGATTGAACTGGGCGACAATTCATTAGGGGAGTCATTTTGAGAAATTCTTAAGGCGTTAAGGTCTTAGGGTCATCTAGGTTGTCTCATCATCCTCATCAATGCGACGTGCCCTTCAGGACGCACTACATGCTCCAAGGGTGTCACTCGCCTCGTTTGTCTCTGTTGCGTGACGTGCCCTTCAGAATGCACCACGTGCTCCAAGGGTGCCACTCGCCAACTGGTGTTTCTTTTACGCGACGTGCCCTTGAGTATGCACCACGTGCTCCAAGGGTGCCACTCGCCGACATGACTGCTTGGTAGACATCTATAACCCATGGAGTCAACACTCCGCCAGGTGAACTTGTGGGAGACTCAGGGCTCTAAGGAATAAGGCCCCCGCCTTATTGCGTGCCCCTTAGAATCATCGTGAGTGACTATCTCATTCTACCCTCACGGCATCGTGGACCCTCTCGAACTAGGTAATCGTTAACCTACAATTCGAGCCACGGCGGGAGTGCAAGTAGGCTGTGGCAGGGCTGTTTTCCACACCTCTCCCTCAACCTCTCTGGAACTCGTGTGTGGCCCCTTTACTCCATATGTGAGTCTGGTCGGCAAGTTATCGTCAGCCTGCATCATCAACCATCATGTCAGAACATGTCAACAACATATCATCAATCAATAAATATCATGGTAAATAAAACAACTCAAATAGTACACTCCCTGACTCAATCTGGATTCCAAGGGTTCCGTCGATGCCTCTGCATCCTCCAGGTCAAAAACCCTGCACACTCAAATAAACTGAGTCAATAGCACCTGTATACATCAAGTAGTAAAACATCATGTCGTCTATCAGAACGCACCATAATCAAGCATAAATGTATTACTATCAGAAAAGTCCAAATCACTTGCGAGCAAGTGTCCTCAAAGAATAAGTTTGTAAGTGTGCCAGAGCGGGATGTTACAAATCAAAACTATAGTATTGAGAAAAGGATAAATCGAGGGTGGAAATCTTATTATGGGATTGGAAATAATTGTAAATTGGAAGACCTTTGGCTATGGGATAAGAAAAATTTCCTCTTTGAGAATCTTGTCACTCCTATTATCTTATATGGATGTTAATTTTCGGGATGCAGTATCTCTCGAGAATCCTGAGAAATATAGATAAGATCCAAAAGAATTGTATAAGTTGTAATCTAAAAATTAAGGGAAATGCACCCTATCCTATCCTCGTAATCGAAGTGATCCTTTCCCCCATTGAGAGACCAACTATGATTAGGTACTTAATGTACAATAAAAAGATAAACAACATGGATAACAAGAGGCTCCCCAAAATTTCTTCAAACTCTAGCCAAAATCACCAACAACTCCAGCGACGATGGAATAATGATGCCAATTCTTAGCTAAATCATTGAGGAATAAAAGAAGAAGTTATTCTGCAAAATACCGATGATATTAAAAATATTCTACAACATAAATTTAATGAGAATATATGGTGTGATAAAGAATTAGAGGATAAAATAAAATTAAGATATTATAAGGAGGTGGTTAACCCTAAGCTTGAAGATAAAAAGTATCTCTATGTTTTGACAAGTGTAAAGAAGAGAATCAATATTGCTAAAATAAGAACTAATTCTCATGAGTTGCATAGTGAAATTAGGTATTGGGCAATCCCCAAAACAACATGGCAAGAAATAATTTGTCACCTTTGTGACACCATGAGGGTTGAATATGAAAAGCACTTTATCCTAAAATGTCATGTGTATACCCAAATTAGATCCCAATTTCAAAATATCACAATATTGACCTTCCTAACATTTTGAGTCATCAAAACTTTAGTGATCTTGGAACACTTCTCCTAATGCTTTTCAAGCATCAAAATAACATTTTAAAGAAATCCAAGTTATCTTTTACTTTTCTTAAGGTGTGATAGTCCAATTTTGATCTTAGTGGACATTAACCATCATCGTCATCATAAATTATTTTTAAAATAATTTATTTGTATATTATACAAATAAATAATTTATTTTTATATTATATAAATACATTTTTTGTTTTTGTTTAAACACAATTGTAAAATTAAATTTGAAATAATATTTTTGATTCTTAATTTGTTTTAATAATAAATAAATATATTTAAGATCAATTTTACAATAAAAATTATATTTATAATTATTTATTAAATCTTTTCAATATTTCAATAAAACTTCCGAGTCTTTAAAATAATGTGTGTATAATGTATTTGTTTTATCTTTTAAATATTTGGATAAAAATAAAAATTTATTAACGATATTAATTAATGATTTGTCAGAAAAAGACATTTAATTGAATAATTCTTGAGATGAAGTGTCCTTCCACTCATGAGATTTTTTATAACTATTTAATTGGAACTTATTTTATCAAAATAATGATAATATTTAATTTTATAATTTTATTTTTTTCTAATTATATTTTAAAAATAATAATTATATGATATATATATTTTCTAAAATATATTCATTAATATTGTTATAATAAAAAAATTCAACAAATATATAGAATTAATAAAAATTGTATCTACTTCTTGCTCATTTTTAATAATTAAAAATAATTATGATTTAAAGTAAATATTATTTATTTATAGTACAACAATTATGTTTTTCCCAAATGAAGTGACAGTTGAAGAGGAGAGAGAAGTTGAAGGTGGCACCAAGTATCAAGCACCAAAGCTTGTGTGCATGCATTCGACTGTGTTTCCACGAGTTGTCCCTTTCCCTTGTACTTCCCCAAGTGAGCACGATCATGTCTTAGATAGTTTGGTCTTGATGAAGGAAATGATGGAGGTGGGTTGGTACTTCGTTGATGCGTCCTACATATTACTAAGTTTTCATTCATCGTAATGTCCTCCACTCATGTACTCGTCCTCGCATATCCAATCCTTGTGTACATGGTCGAAAAGGTAAGTATGGCTCTCCAAAGAATTCTTGTCATGATTAATGGTTTCGGTTTGGATCTTGCTAGGGCGATTGGGATATTATCTTTTTGTGTTATCCCATGGCTTATTGAGCTTAATACAGAGATTAAGTTTTTCCCTCTACTCAAGCCTCCATTCATCTTGTCGAGGAAGATGTCACAGTTATCAGGGATTATCATGAGGATTAAGACATTGACTAGCAGGTGGGGGATCTCGTGTTCCAGAAAAAATAGGGACATGAAATTCCACCTCATTGGAAGTATATTGGCATACCAAAACTATGGTTTCCGAAGAAATTCTTCCCAAGGAGAAGGATTGCATGAAGTTTGGTCAACGACTTGAAGATCTAGAAAAGTATAATAGGATGTTTCTCATGCTTGTCTTCTGGCTAGTAATGAAGAATGGGGGTGCTATCAAGGTGACACATAAAGCTCCATGATTGTTGACCCATCTAGATTCCCTCAATTGTAGGAGTTATTGTTAGAATACCTTTTGTATTTCCAAGATTTCCTCCAAGTTCCTCCCCCTCCACCCCCTATATTTATGAGATATTCACTCCCTTTTCTTGTTTTACTCACACTTTATTTGGTTCCTAGTCTATTATTTTTGTTCTCTAGCTATGTCTTACTTTAATCCTTTCAAAATTTCATCTTAGCTACTTTTTGATAATTATGCAATGCTACAGTTTATTTTTTAAGCGTGTCCTAATTTCCCTTTGGGCACGACAACACATTTCATGAATCTCAAAACCTCCAATGGACATTGATGTGCCTAGGGAATCCATGATATTTCCAGAAATTCTGTATATTTTGTTTATATTCTAAAAGATATTTCTTCTTACTTACAAAAAAAAACACTAATCATATTTAATTTAATAATATTTATAATAATAGAAAGATGGCCTAGAGTTGCAAAAGGACACAGAGGAAATTTATGAGTCCCTCTAAGGAAAAAATACTTCTTATTTCATGAGTCATCGATTTAACATTCTCTCATTTTTTAGTGATGATTTAGAAAAATATGTCACGCCAAATATGGTTCTAAAATTCTTCTTTGAATGCTTCAGGGTTATATTTCTTTCTATGATAAAAAAGTTGCTCATGAATACACGTCAAGTTGCTTTTGTAAAAAACAGCTTCAAGGGTGATATGATATTCCCAATTCTCATATAGTCTTATAAACCATTAGATCATGCTTCCTCACAACCTAATTATCAAAATCAACCAATTTTCTATTATATAGAGAACTTTGGTACATACGTTTTTTGACCCAATAGAATATCACTTACGGTGTTCAACTCATGTAATTTTGTTGTCTCTAATAAAATTACTATAATTTTTTTCCTTTAAAAAACATATATATTTATTGTGCCAAGAGGCACTCTATAGCCCAGCATGAAGGAGATGTTGTCACGTTACACTACATAATGTAACATTAGATTTAAAAAATAAAACAATACAAGTTGGCTCCTTTAAACTGTGCATGTGTGTGTGTGTGTGTATAATACAATTATCCATCCCAAAAATTGAAATTGGAAGAAGAGAAATCGAGAAAATTTCCTGAGAGAAGGGGAAAGATTAACTCGAAACTGGAGGATGTATTCCCATAGGTCAACATGGATGTATTGTGTGAAGGATCTAAGTGTGTTACATATGTTGTTGAGAGGATGTGAGGAGATTTGAGCTGGTGCTAAGAATGAGATAAGGAAGAGCTTATGCAAGTAACTGTGTGGGTGATTAACCATGAAGACATTTATTTCAAGGAAGCGTTGGAGAACTCATCCATTACAGTGTTTGAAAACCATATTAAGATTCTTTAAACAACTATATTTTCCCAACAACTACACCTAGTAGCAGGCCCTAGCCTTCAATATCCCTGGGTGTTTTCCAGATAAATTGCTTTCAAGTAAAAGCATCTCATGGTAATGGAAATCCTTTTGCAGGTGATTTGTGTTGGGATTATCTACTCTATCACTAAGGGGTTGAATACCTAGGGTCTATCAAGATTTCACCAACAAAACCCCAAGGCGCCTACATATTCAATCCTCAATGTAGGACCAAAGAAGGTCTCACTTGAGACACCATGAGAATAACAAAGACCATTAGTCTTGTTTGGGATGCGAAGGACCAACACACACAGGAAAAACTCTTGGGTATACAAACATTCATGTATTCATAACTAAGTAACATATCACTATGCATCAACAAAGAAGATATACATTCAATCCATAACACACATGATATTGAAAGGAAAAAGGACTTCATATTTCATTCATTATCTTCAAATGCATTTAGATATAAAATATCATAACAAAGATATGCATCAAGTGTTCTAGATTCATACAACATACATAACATACATTCATGCTATGATCTCTAGCCTCTTTTCTTCATTCCTACCCATTGTTTCTCTCTGTTACAGACTCATGCAACACTTCAAAAAAACTGGACATGGAACTCTCTCTTATGTTCCACTCGACTCTCTGCTATAGTCATTTTATTTATGTTTCTCTTCTCCATTCTCTTGAATGAACACAAGTCTCACATGATTTACGTGTCTGAATGCATCCCTAAATATTCTTAGGGAGTGGAAATCCTAACTAACCTTCCAGCTCATCCATATCCTTTCCCATGATCATTGAGATAGTTAAGAAAATCATTTAGAAATATCGCCAAATATACGCTCATATTCGTTGCATTTGTTCTTCTTTTGTAATCCTTGCGCATAGTACAAAATTGGCTTGGCGTGCATGATATTCCTTGGTTCGGCACTATGACTAATTCTTCCTGGCACCACATAGTGTATCTTCATGGGAGCGCATGTAGTATTAATTTTTGGCACATGCATACAACTTCGTAAAACCATTAGGTGCCAACAGGCCCCCAATAATATTAGTTAGCTCATCCTCAAGCAAAAAAAGATGCTTATGGTTTCACAGAAGCGTTTTATGGCACTATTGTCAAGATTTCTTAGATGAATTGCCGAAGGTGGCCATCAACATCATTAAAAGTGTTATGCAGTATTTTTGTGAGCTAGAAAACTCCTACTGCATTACTTATTATAACCTCTAGAGAGTGAAGGTTGATCTGCTCCATCTATGTGATCATTGGAGCTGCTACCAAGTGTTTCACTGCTAGTTGATTGTAATATGTCTAGGCCTTGTTGACTGTGTCTAGTGCGATGCTAGAGAATTTTTGGTGTTCCGAATGGGATGCAATAATTTTCCAAAGATTGTTGTTAATCATTGTCATAGTTTTTTTTCTTTTAGTTAGAGGTAAGGATCAAAGTTCCTTCTATTGTTGCATGACCAATGCTTCTTTGGTTCTGATCTACTCGTCCATAGGACAGACTTCTGGTGGATTATTGAGGTGATTCTAGAGCATGAAACTATACTCAATGAGTCCTCTGAAGTTGTTCATGTGTGCTTAACCCTTTTCTAAGGCTTCCTTGACCACTTCTATCTAATGTTGAAACTCCTGGTTTTCTTGGGGTAGGCTTCTTTAGCTTCTCACAAAGCTCGAGATTTTGAGTCTCTAAAAATTGGACATGCTCCCTAACGACATGAATTTCATGAGGAGAAAGTATGTCTGGCCTATTAGCCCATGTTTTGGGTATCAATGCATAAAATTCATCCACGATGTTGATGACTTCTTTTTGGACTATGAGCATTGTTTCGTGTTGGTATTTTGATTAAGCATGCGTAGTGACTTTCACAACATGGTGTCCTTTGAGCTCATAATGTGCAAGCTCTACCTCTTGATGCACTTGCACTTCTTATTGATGATTAACTTAAGTGTTTTTGTGGGAGGCAACCTATAGATCATGTTGTTGTCACATTTTTTCATGCGATTGGATTAAGGCTGAGTGTTTATCTCCAAAATTCATCATGATTGTAGTCATAAAAGGTTGTAGGTCCTATGTAGGTACTTGTGCCAGTTCGATCTC
Organism: Picea engelmannii; assembly: GCA_009831015.1. NCBI lineage: Eukaryota > Viridiplantae > Streptophyta > Pinopsida > Pinales > Pinaceae > Picea > Picea engelmannii. The sequence goes on along the minus strand of ML786653.1, from coordinate 1,256,465 downwards.
GTCACTAGCCAAGTCAAAATAAATAATGGCCAATGGATTGAACCACAATACTATTTTTTGTCTATTTCCACTAGCTTTGGTTATATGTTGTTCCCGAGGGTGTGAATCAAATGGAAAAGCAATGGCCAATTGGTGACATAGATTATCGAATTTTCGTGCAACTTATTTATGTATTATCTATTGTATGATCAGTTGTCCTTTGGTCTTCTTGAATAATACTAAGATGGTTTTGGTAGTTTTCCCTTCTTTTTTTACATAGGTACTGGTATCCATTCTTTTATTTTAGTTACTATCACCTCTTGTTGGAAACATGATTGGGTGACATGGTGTATTGCATGGATGGCACAGGTAATTTCTTTGTGATGGGGGTAGAAAATACTAGTTTTAGTGTGTGTTCTTCGTGAAGGGGGTAGGAAAGATGAATATGATTTGATTGGTGTTGTCCTTTGTGGATTTGAGGGATGTTTCCATTTGGGGGTCATGTTTTTGTCAGCCTCAGGCTCTGCCTTAGTGCATGAAGGCTCACCCATGGATTTCTTGGATTTTCCCTTGGGGGTGCATGCCTATTGCTACTTATATCTTGATGCCTTTTCTTTCTATAGGGTTGTTGTTGCAACTATTTTCTTTTCCAGGTTCATGTTTGTCCTTGTTTTGAGCTACTCTTGATCATCATCGATGATAGGGTTAAGGTCATCATCCCATTATTCGACACCCTACTAGATGTCTTCTTTCATAATAAAAAATGGAAGTATGGTAGTTGTGTCTTGTTGGTATTAACTTGGATAAATAAAAAAATTATGAAAATTAGATTCGAATTGAAGGTAGGCCTCGTACCTCGTTATGATATTTTTTGGAATGTGTAGCATTGAATTAGTCGCTTTAATAAGTTGTGTGTACCACTTCCCAAATAATTTGTGAGGTGTGACCTAGACTTCCTCTTGTTCCTTTGTAAACTTAAGTGTAAGAAATTTGGGAGTAGTGAAGGGTGGAGCATCGGTTGTATCCTCCTCATGGCCCAAAGGGGTATTGCATAAAATCATGGAAATTAATAAAATGACCCAATTATAATGAAATTCATTGTCAAAGTCATGGGCCTCCAAACAATCATAAACAATTTGGTTTAAGATATAGCATTCCCATGCCATTAGAACTCTTGCAACACATCACTCTATACAAATGACAACTCCAATTGGACATTCGTCCTTGTGGAACTTATGGAGTAGATTGCAGGAAAGAACTATGTCACAAAAATAACTCTTTGGTCATTTATCTATGTAATTACTACCATGTGAGACCCTGTGCACATGCCATAATTAGAATAAATTTCATCTTGGTCTGCATCCTTGGCATTGAGTGATTTGGTTGTGTCTTCACCCTATGTTGGCATGCTTTAAATGTGATACATGGTGTGTTCATTGATTGGGTATTTCTGATTGAGCCATAGAAATACATCATTCAGTTGATTAAGTAAGAAAAGAACACATGCCTAGACTGGTGGGCCTCGGAAAAAGTATTGTCACTCCATCAAAGTTAGTACCCCAGATTATCAAAGGTTCCTGGACCATTTCTAGGTGAGTACCTTCTATTTCCCACTGCCCCCTGAACAAATTTCACATATCGATCAAATTACAACTTGGGAAATTGGGCCCGATCTCAAACATTGTAGTCTGCATATCACAAGACGGGAATTTTCCTCAACCAAGGGCCCATGAAGTTGACATTGGAAGGGATGACAAGCTCAGGCATATGCTACTCCTTACTAGCCTTCACCTTTCATCATGCATGTGGCTTACTAGTGGAATACATTCTCTTCTGTGGATAAGAAACACCTTTATGTGCTCTGAGCTTCTTGATGGGACAACTGTGGTGGTTGATATTCCTGAATTTTTATCACTCTAATACTTAAGTATATTTTTTACCTCGTCTCTATAATCTCTCTAGTCTTGTTTGGTGGAAATGGTGAGTTGAACCATGGATATGGATTTTTAAATATATGAAGGGTGGCATATCCTTAACGATGTTGACTACCAAGTGATTATAAATTTTGATTATGACTAATCCACCTCAGTGTACCTGTCACATGTTCCAATGACCTTATTTCCATAACTATTTTCTTTTCCCCAAGTTGTCATCACTTGTCCACTAGCTGACAAACCACTTTCCCTGTCGCCATATTTTCCCGCATCTTGGCAAGTGGATAGAAACAATTGTTACTTTTTCCATTTGATTTTAATTTGACATTTAATTCTTAATATTTTCTTAAATGGTAATAATCATCATCGATCTAACATATTGTGTCCCACTTTATTATGTTGAGCTATCTATGCCTCATATTTATTACATTGATAAATACTACACAACCCATGCTCTAAGTCCTATCCTACTAGAGTGTAGGACATGGTTACTACACACCCCTACCTTGTTTTGGGTATTTCATCCTATCACATACGAACCTGGAAGGTTGCGACACTTCTTTACTCGAATGATGTTCATCAACCCTTTCCACAGAGAGTCCTTCATTCTTTTTGTTGGGACTAGGTGAGTTTATTTCCTTCCCAATGATTGGTTTGGTTCGAAATATGGCATATTCCACTCATATACCRGTGCAATCTTAATCAAAGGTACTTKAAGGATGGGGATTTTTKTCGATGTAATGCATTTAGAAGTTGGACATATCCCCTTTACATTCAAACTCTTCTTATCTAGCCAACACCTTTCACAAGAACACATATGTTCTTGGGGATTTACCATAGGATCGAATGTTTCCTTGATTGACTCCACCATMTGTTCCCATTCTTGTATATGTTCATGGTTTGTCACCCACCATTTCAYAGATATTCCTTCAAATACTATGTCAAGGTCTTACATTTTCTGGGTCATGGGAATTTTTTGGATCTATGTAAGGAATGTGTCCATTAAGTCTATTCTTTCAAACCACTATAGGGTATAACGTCCTATTCCAATCTTGCACACTTTTTTGGTGACTCACATGCATATTCTAACAAAAAATTGATATATCTTGTTCTACCATATCTCCATAGAACCATATCAATCTGTTTCATATAAGTGCATGCTTCTCCATCTTACCTCATTGTATGTTATATGATTGACATAATCTTCCCTATGTGCTATAATCTGATAGATGTTTTGAATAATTGAACTATGTGCATCCTCATTCATGGGCTCATTATACCTATCTCCCTCATTTTCATCCAATGGCACAATGATGCATAAGGTATTTGTTTCAAAGGACATTTGTCATTTCTTCATATTCAAAACAACATTGTTGTCAAATTCCCATTAAATGCCAAGTAATGCAGGGTAAGGATTTGAGCCATCCATGATCTTAATCACCTCAAAATCTACTTTAGTTTTCACCCATTTAATATTAACCTCCACTTGCTCCAGCCGACATATGGGATATATTTGGTATTGGTTAGCCAAACTGGGTTGGATGGGGTGCCACACCAATTTTTTATTACCCCTAAACTCTCAATATGTCTTCAATAATATGTTCACGTCAGAACCCATGTCCAACATGACACCATGGACCATCTCATAGATTCTGAGTTCAACTATCATTTTGAACTCTTTTCTTGTCCTCTTATGCTTTCTCACCTGATGCACATCCCTTTTTGGTAGTAGGGAAGATATGGCCACATTTCTCTCTTCTTCCACCATACATCTTGTCAAATTATTTGTAGCCTTAGGGTCACTTAACATTTTCAGAAAATAACTCAATAAATTACTTACGTGATCATATTTTTTATCCTCGTGATAACTTTTACATTGAGTTTCTTCTCAAGTCGTGCATTGCATATCTTCATGAACACATTCCTCTATTTCCTTTTGCTCATTGTTGTGTTGGTTTTGTCCCATGGGTGAGCAAAACCAAAACACTTGCATGATTATTTAAGTCATCTAAACAAGACAAAAGTTTGTGAGTTGATTAGATAACTAAAAACAACTAAGAAATAAATGTTAGAGAATCTTGAAAGAACTAGAACCATGAAAAGAAAAAACTGACCAATATATATCTACCAATGGATCAATATTTTGATAGACTAAACACCATAGAGAATGGCAGGTACTTATGAATCCCCTCTTCCTCCTTGGGAGGGCTCTTGAGCTCCCTAATAGAGATCTCTTCCCTTCATGCAATGGAAAGTAAAGATGGTGAATAAATACAATGCCAACTCCCTCAAGAGGTGAGTGGAATGGCCCTTGCTATAGTGCTTGAATGATTCAAAGAGAAAAGAGGAATCTCCAAGAAGAATTCTTGCAGCATAAAAATACCTTGAATTTCTTATTTTTCTAGCACACCCATGGCACATATTTATAGTGTCCATTCATGGCAGGATGTAATTGGTTCATATTGTGAACAAGGGGCCTTTTAGGGAACTTCCTAGCCCTTTACCACCCTCAAAGCTAGATTTCTCTCAGATATGAGTGTCAAATCGTGTTGGGGGTCAGACTAGAAGTGGTTCAGAGGCTGACAAGAATCATAAATGCGTCATTCATGGAAGTGCATGGATTTTCTCTTAGAGAGTTGTGCATCTTTCACACAGTGCACGTTGAGGCCTGTGTTAGCCTACGCATTGTGCGCGCACTCCCTTTGGCGAATTTGCGCACTTTGATTTTTGAACCAAGTATATTTTTTTTTTTCCTTATTATGGATTTTGGTGTTGTAGGTGGACTAATTTCTTGCTTCCACTGATGTCTTTCTTCAACCATTGTGTGCAATGTTGTGGACAATTTTTCAGTGATAACAGATGCCCCCTAATGTGTGAGGTTAGGAGAATATGTATAGCCTAAATACATCAATGTTTATTTTGTTGAGAGTTCCATTGTAAGGAAGAATGAAGAGAGGAACTATAAGAGAGATCCACCAGAGGGAGAGGGAAAACTGTGGGACCCAAACCTTTCTCTATGAAAAAATAAAATCTGTGTACAAATGAGGCAGGCATGCCCCATGATTGTGTCATGAAACCAAAATGTGGGACTGTAAATGATGATGGATGTTGATGTAGATAACTACAGCGCCCTCAGGGGCGGTTGATAATGGAAGATGATAGTTATGAATGGTGAACGGGTTCTAAAGTGAGTCAAGGATGACTATAAGAGTTGTTGACGACTCATAGGTATTGATGGCCTATAAACTTCATAGGTCTTCGACTGGTATGAAACAACTGCAATGGTCGCATAGTAAGACCCACCTTAACCTGAGAGTTTGTTGAAGTCGAATGTTATGGGGGTCAATGGAATCAAAAAGAAATGATGCTTTTATCTGTGTGGTTCAAGACTCCTCATTGAAAAGGTAATGAGAGTCAAGATACTGTCGCTCTTTTGGAAACTATATTGATTTCAACATGAAGGGAGACGTGATGCCAAGAAGTTAAGGGCTTCTTGAAATCCACTGAGTAATATATGATATCAGGTACTGACGAGTAACATGAACGAAGTCAATATGTTGTGGGACTCAAGACTACCCTTGGTTGGGGTGGTGAGGGATGATTGGCATCAACCGTAAAATTGGGTCTAGTGTTAGGGGGACGACTAGATATGGGGTTAAACTGTGCCAGAGGCTAACAAAGTGGGAAAAATCAAAGATTGTGGGTACAAGGATTTGGGATACTCGGGTTTTGTTAACAATGTTAATATGAAAAAAGGGTAGATGCCCCAACCAAGGGAGACATGGGTTTCTTTTCCAGGTAAATGAAGGCCATCAAGGATGACAACGAAAAATCTATGTATATGCTAGAAACAAAGTCTTTATACAATTATGAAAGAAATATAGAACAATTTGGATTGAGTATAAAGATACAGAAACGGGTGCCCCAGTGAAATATGGCTTGGCCTTTTTAGGGTGCAAGTTTTTGAAAGAGAACTGGTGGAGGATCGGGGCCCCATGGGTGGATTTATGTATTAGGTAAGTGGATGGAGGACAATTTGTAGATGGGGAAATTGAAGGTGGATGAGATGGAGGGATAATGAAACTGCGAGGGTGCAGTCAATAGAACCAAGTGTAGGATATTATGACCTAGGAGTCCATTGGGAAGGTTAGAAATATGATGAGAAGAAGTATGGGGTTCATTCTCAAAAATGAAAAATACTATCGGGACTCCCAATCCTAGGGGTGAAATATGCATGAGTGTCAATTTGTCGATGGGAACTATAAATGGGACAACTCATGTGGGGGAGAGTGTTTTCAGATGAAAGTATCGAAATGTGGTAGAGGTGAAGATACTGTAGAGCCAAATGTAGGGATCCTAAAGGTAAATGTCAGAGGGTGTGAATGGGATATGAAATTGATTTACAGAGGGAATAATTGCATGCCAGTGTCAAACATGCACCTGAAGGGGCTATAAGCTTGCTTAACAAGTACCTACACACAGGAAAGCCAAATACCCTACGTGAATAATATCTAATGATAAAGAACATCTATCCGCTATTTGATAAAAATGAAAGTTAGCATGCGTACCTGAACGTGGTGTGAGAAAAATTCTCCTCTGGGGAAAAGAGAAGATAATAACCCCAAGAATATGAATGTGTAGATGGATGGATCAGGGGTATTTATTTCATCCAGGATATCTTTGTCACGGTGGAAGATGCGTGAATATAGGGGATCCTGGTTGGTGGCAGGGGGAACTGTCAATGGGTAAGTGTTATTGTCCTCAAGGGGTGAGGATGTAGAATGGATATCATGTATGGGGTGTGCTGGCTCGCTTGACATAAACCAAATTTCCTGATATTTTGGATGGTACCTCGTTTGCTCAGGGATTGATGACAAAATATAACGAATGTCAGTAATGTTATCCTCCATGGGGAGTGACTAATAGGGATTTGGACGAGACGTGTGGCCCATTGCAGCTAAGATTTTGCGGAATTGAGGTAGAGTTGGGCAATGATGGGTGTAATGGCCATATTCTAAACATATGGCACAAGCGAAATTGGTTGGTAACCCTTTCTTGTGTGCAGTTGAGGAATCCATAGTAGTAGCTGAAGTACTTGGTGGAGTGGTAAGCAATGGGGTTTCTTTGGGGAGCTCGATAAGATTACGTAACTTGGGAAGAGTAGGACATTTGTTAGTGGAGTGTCCTTCTCTTTTGCATAGTACACAAGGAGGTTGATCTTGGGGAGGGAGAGGAGCTATGGGCTCCTTCTTCCATCATTTTCCCTCAGTGGTGGTGGTGTTTCCTCCGGGTGGGGGTGGGGTTGGTGTGGCAGGAGCCTGTATTAGGATCTACATCGGTAGTCCCTCTGTGGATGAATATACTATACAAGGATGGCGAGAACCATGTTTTGAAGGGTGAGAGTAGCATCTACCTGGAATGCTTGGACTCCAGTTGGGGGGTAGAAAAATGGGATGTGGGTAATGGCTTGGGGGACTGTTTCCCATAAGAGTATTTTCCCTTGAATGGGGGGGAAATATGGGAGAAGTGGTGCGACGGTGTTCTCAGAGAATTCCTAAGGTAGTATTTCTTCGACTGGTGGAACTTTGATGTGGGGAGGGGCCTCAACGAGAGGCATATTGCCTCTGATATCCATTTTGTTGGAGGAAACTACACACACTTGTGCTGAAATAGAAGGGTGGAGGAGAGGTGGTGCTACATGATATGCCCCTAATGAGGATGGGTCCTTGAATTATCCAGGACCCATGTCGATGACTGAAAAATTATCCGAGCTAGTGCGTACAAGGGGGAGGATGTTATCAATGTTGGCGGAATTATTGGGCTCGTAATGTGTAAGATGGTCGATGGTGACGATTTTCCCACTGTGGGGGAACATCATCTTATGAAACATAGAAGAGTATACTGCCTTCATAGCATACATGTAGCTACGTCCGAACAAGATATTGTAATCATGTGGGGCATCAATAACTTAAATGTCAATCAGGATCATTTTTCCCCCAAGTTATACAGGGACATTTTGGAAGATACCTTCAAGGGATAATGGGCGACCATTATAATCTCTCATGGTGATGGAAAATGGTACTAGCTCAGGTGAGACGAGTTTTTTCCATACGACTTTGGACATGATGCATGTAGATGTGCCTTCATCGATGAACTGTGATTTTCTGGATCTTAACTAGTATCTCGAAAGCTACCAGGGTCGAGAGGCATGGTTCTCCACTATCTATATCAAAGGTGATGAGTCGAGTATCATCTAGGTCGACTGACCCCAAGGAGGAAAGAAAGGATTTCTGCTATGATGGACAGGTTTGGAGGACCTCCAACACATACATAACTACAGGAGATTGTGCTTAGTCATTGACCAGACTATAATTATGTGTTTCCCTAGCATGAGGATTATGTACATTCCTTCATAAAGGCATATGGGGTATACGGGGGTTTGGTTCAGTGTTAGGGATGGGAATCATCAATGGTTGTCTGATTGTAGTAGGAGATTATTCTGAGGTGGTTGGGTTAGAGTTAGGAGGCATGCCGTATTGACGACCACGTGTTTGTAGAAGAATCTCTTCTTCATTGGTAAGGAGGATATTGCGATCAACTAGATTTTCAGGTTGATTGGGACCTGAGTTTTGATATTGCCCCATTTGTAGTGGGACTGGGATTATATATTGTATGGTATTCATCACACCTTGGTGTGGAATAGGTTTTTTCAAAATGGTCGGAGGTGGTGGTTGCAAATAATGTTGTGGGGTCTGCTAAGGGGTAGGCAGTGCGGGGGGGTGTTGAGTGTTCATGGATTCTTTCATCCGTTTGAAATCGGCAATTTGGGGGCAATGGTGAGTATAATGTACATACGCACCACATAGAGAGAAAATGAATTTATTTATGAGGTTATTTTTCATGCCTTGTCATGGTTGATTATTATTGTTACCTCCTTGGGGGTTTTGGTTGCCTTGATTCTGGTTGCCCCCAGCGGGATGGTTTTGTTGCAGGTTATTTCCTCCTGGTCCCGGGTTGTTATTGTTTCGATTTTTTTCTTTCTTCTTGGAATTATTCGGCTAATGAGATGGATTTGTCATATTCAAGTGTTCAAAAGTATGAACATGTTTAATGGGAGAGGGATGAAAAAAATTAACGCCGGCATGTGGTTTTCCTGGTGGAAGAGAAACCAACTAGGGAGGACCAAGAAATGGAAAGTATGGATTGTTTTGTAGAGACAATCCATATGGCGTATAGTAATTTGAATTAATTCCACTACTATTGGGGATATATGTGGGGATTGGAGGTGAACATGTACTTGGTTGATAAACTGGATGCATCATAGGTACTAGTGGGGGTCCACCCAAGGATGGAGGAGAAATAATAAGATATGAATGTTGGTGAGTGGGAGGAGGGTAATAATATATCCCTCCATATGGTTGTGAATATTTATTTGCACCATAAGTGGGTGATGGGTGGCCATAAGGGTTGATATGTTTCATAGAACCAATCAACCCATCTGATGTGTGGGAGATCCTAGGTTTGTTCCTGGCCAAATGGTATGGGTATGGGTGCGTCACGAAATATTGTGTACAAGTAACCTGATTGAGCATATGTGAGGTCAAATTGTTGGGCCTTGCTGATGGATTCCTATTTTTATTGAGGAAAAGTGGATGCTACATCCTTGGCAATAACAAAGATGAGCGATTTAAGAAACCAATCAAGATGTTGTTCTTTGGTGGTTTCTGCTTTACACAAACTACATCGTCGACGCCATTCATGGATTTCGTCGGCTATATGGATAGAAGTGGTTTGTTTGAACTCGAAGAGAAGTTACAATATAGTGTCATGATGAACTTGCAGTTGGAAAAAGGACAAAAAGGCCTTGGCCAATGATTCAAAGGTTACATGGGACCCTGATCTTTCGTCCACATATCATTTGGCTAATGAACTAGTGAGAGTTATTTGAAATAAACTCAAGCAAATGGAATCATTGATGATGTTGTTAGATGAGCACCATAAGTGGAAGGTCATAACATGGTTGGTGGGATCTTCCCCCGATTTTCCTTCAAATTTTGGAATATCAGAAGGTAGTTTTGTAGACATATTGGGCCAAGTGGTGTCATGCAAAATGGGATCATTCGTGATTTTGTTTAAATCAGGAATGTTGAGGGATGCCAAGTATGACATAGGGAGATTTGGTGGAGGATTAATTTGAGCCATTGTGTGTGCAGGTAATGGTCCTGTCCCTTGAGAGGTATTTAGTGGCTTTTTGCTTCTCCCTTGAGAAGAAGTTTGGCCCTCGCCTCCTTGTGAAGGAGAACTAATAGATGGATTTGCTTGGGTATTTGACCCAAGAAAATTGGAGCTAAGAAAATCTGATCCCAAAATAGTAGCACCCACTGGGGTGTGAGATGGTTGAGTTGATGAGTCGACAAGACTAGGGACTCCTCCTAGAATAGGAAGGAGATTTTGCGAGCGTCTAGAACGAAGGGGATTTTGTGGTTCCCCTATGGTTCCGACTAGCAAAGTGAATGTGTGCAAATGGTGACAAGAGAGAAATAAATGAACAAGATATTTTGACCTTCACAAAATAGTATAACTCACAAACGCATGTAATGAAATGAAAATCATGCATAAATCAACTGTAAATGAACAAGCATGTGGACAGGTGTATTTTGTCTGCATGGGGGAACAATAAAAAAAAATGCTCGTGTCCTAAAAGACATATTGTCCTTCCTCTCATTTCAGCACTGGGCCTTCCAATAACACTCGAAAGTGGGGTCTGAATCCATTGGAAGAGGAACTAGTGAATATTGAAGTAATCAGTTATAATGATGGGTAGAGGGTGCATATCCTGAAAGAGCTGGCAATATTTCCCAATAGCCAGACAAAATCTGATCAAGGTGCGATTGCAGCCCACAACCGCCACCTGGGTGGATATCCTGTGTTTGGCCACTAAGTACCTCGGTCAAAGTGAGACATTTAGATTTTTGGCCTCTGAAATGGCTCATAGGATAGATTCACTCACACGAGTTGGGTGACTCAAGGAGGGATGTACAGAATAACCGAACCTCGGCCTTCGAACCTTCATGGGTATATCCCTACCTTATGGTGCAGGAACACTTGACTTGGAGGATTTTAAAAGATCCCTATTCTCAACTTATATTGTTTCAAAATGTGTGAACCTGATAACAGGGGGTTATTTGGATGCCTACCCCCAGATCCTACCTAGACTAAAAAATTTCATTTGGCACCTGCTGTGGAGGAAAATTTAGTGCGTTCTTAGAAAATTTTCAGATGTGGTGGGCTCAGAGATTGGGGTCATGAAACAACCTTATTTGAATTAAATTGGTGTGGATAATTTCCAAATAAGTGGTCGTATCTTTCAGAATTCCTTCAAAGAAATCCTACTTCAACCTCCACTATTCTAATAGAAATTATGTGTGTGAGGAGTGGCCTTGTGTCTATTGGAGCCGCCTTTCTCAACTGGTTTAAATATAATTCTTAAAATCAAAGGTTCGACTTTAAGTTATCTTTTACTTCATGACCTTTTATCCATTGAAAGTATCAGTAGTACTGATATGCAAAGTGACGATGGCCATCGTACTCCTAAGAAATTTCCTTTTTACCGTTAAATGAGATTTTTCACTTTTATATACCTCGTAATATCCCGCTTTAGGAGTTACAAGTCACACGGTTTCCAAGCCCCGATGCGCGAAGTTGCGAAACAGCCTCGAAAGTTTACCTAGATTAGCGCCGAGAGTAAAGTTCCTTAAACCTTAGTTAAGTTCTGTCAGGATTTCTCATCTCAGTGATCTCTCTTCCAATAAACTTTACCTTCGTATCCCCGAGTAGCGAAGTCGCAATATCAATTAAACACTGTCGGGGTTTCGCGACTCAACATTCGCTCTTCCAATAAACTTTACCTTCATAGCCCCGAGTAGCGAAGTCGGGATATCAATTAAGCACCATCGGGGTTTCGCGACTCAAAATTCTCTCTTCCAAGAAACTTTACCTTCGTATCCCCGAGTCGCAAAGTCACGATATCAATTAAACACTTAATCCGGATTATGTTTTTTGCTTAACTAGATCACGTCATCACGATCTCGGGTTTTAGGGGCTCGAAGGATATGAGTGAAATCTCCCGATACGACTAACACCGAAACGGTGATTAAAGTTTAAAGAAAATATAATTAAAGAACCTAAGCCATATTAATCAGTGTTTTAATACAAATATTAATATGCACAGTCTATGAGGTAAATTTAAATGTTTCTTGCACTAACTTGTGTCACGACCCGTCGAAATTTATGGCATTAATTGGAAATATGGTGAAGTGACAGGTAAGGATATTGTTTTCATTGCTAAATCTTTCTATAAAAATGATTTGATCATTCTGTTCATAGGGACATCGAGGTTTTAAATAGCCAAGATATAGATCTCTTTCTCTCAATGTTTCAAAGCTCATTTCTATCTTGCACAGAGAATATTTTATCATCAAGCTAATTTCTGTACGTATACATATTTTTACTACAGGAGAGCTAAGTCAGAGTCCTCTATCATGGCCCCATGAAAATCGTCCAAGGAAATTGCTGAGCGTTCAGGGCAAGGCTCAGACAATGTTTATGATACTTCACCCCAAAGTATTGATTCTGTCAGAACTTGGTCATACGTCTCTGAAGTTCTGCAGTCTGAATTAGTGAATTGTTCAGATGATTCCCGTGATAATGAGAAGGACAACTTGGCCACCAAATATAGGATCATTTTTCAAGTAGGGATTCATAAGGTAGCAACTAGGCCATGACTCCTTCCCTACAATGATATGATCCGATGGGCGCTAGATCACATGGATATCCGGACCAGAACTATTATTAGTGAGTAGAAGGTGACCGTTGGGACCTTTAGACCAGAACATTTGCAGGAGATGTACCAATTGTCACCCACACCAAACTTCTCACACGATGTTGAGTTTCTGGAAAGTTTTAAGAGGAAGGAATGCGAGCAATATGAGAGAAACTTGTCTGATCTGATCAAGGATTGGGTCTTGCACCCTGCAAAGTTCAGGGTGGACGGTAATAGAGTTTATTCAATCTCTTCTTTGGAACCTCAATTCAAATACATAGCAATGATGACATGTAAATTGCATGGGAGGGAGGACACAACACATTTATTTCTCCCTTGGGTGCCTCTGATTCATACAGTCACTGAAGGTTGTTCCTCCGACTGGGCCAAACTATTTTCAGACAGTCTAACCAGTTGGATTATAGAATATCAGACGCAGAAGGAAAATGGGAAGGCCGCTTCATTTTTTATGTCTGCATACATCATGTATGTCGTTTGTTTCATTACGCCTTTTCCCCTAATGAGATGGAGCTGGACTCCAACTGATGCTAAGCCTATCCATGTCTACCATTCAAAACTTTGGGAGGATAAGGCTGCAGACTTCATATATGACATTTTCAATTGGGTAATGGTGTTGATGCATGTCATCATCTTCGGTAATCCACCACCCAAGATTTCAGATAGCATCGCGGCCAACTTGAGCAGTGTGGCCGACTGGTACGTAGAGGCAGAATTTTCCTATATCAGGGTTTTCAGCGCCTCTGTTCCTCCATATGCCCTACCATTATTTATACCAGATAGGCTGGTTTGTCGTGAAATCACTAGGCAAACCGTGATTGGTGGCATAAGCAAAGAGATTAAAGGATTTTTGAAAAAGGTATGGCCACCTTTCCCCATTCATTTGAATACTTATTCTTTATTAGGTTTTGGACATGCAAAGGTTGAGGCAGCGGCCTTGGAAGATATTAAATTCGTCGACATTGAGTTCAAGAAACACGACCCACACAAGGTCGTGAGTAATCACAGGCTATTTGTGGCCTTAAAAGATATGAACATGAGAATTTGCCTCATGATGATATTTTCCAAGGTGCGAGATCCTATGTAGAGGTCTTGAGTCAGATACAAGCCCTGTCGCCTGAAGAGATGGCCGATTTTTTCAAATTCCAGGAACACCGGTGGAGCTGCCTTCCCCCAATCTTACAGGGTAAGAACCCAATGACCCCAGATGTACAACAAACGAAAGACAAGGGCTCCAAAGATTCTGCACCTGACCAAGAAGAACACCAGGAAAAGAAGAAGCAAACTGGGGCCCCAAAACAGGAAGTCGAGACCCCCAACTCTACAATCAAGCCGACCTCTATTGTTACTTTGGGGAAATCATCCAAGSATATTGGTAGTCCCATCACTTCTGTTACTCCCCTACAATCCACAAAAGGAGTCCCATATGTTGGATGGATTTTCGGCGAAGAACTATCACCCATAACTATSGAAGAGTTGCCTCCAAACGAATTTTTCTTCGATAAGAAGAGAAAGGATGTTGTAAAGCAAGAGATTTATCAAGAAGMAGGCAAGGTAGCCAAGAAATTTAAAATCTTAACTGATGGAAAAGACATGAAGAAGCAAGAATTTCCAACTCGGATAGCAGGGACATTGGGGGATTTTTCTACGGCCAACCAATATTCTGTCAAGTCCCTAAAAGATCAGTTRAAGCGAAAAAACAGCTTAATCAAAACCTTGGAGGCTAAAATGGCTACAACAAAGGAAGCTACCAGAGATCAGGCRAATTCAGGTATAGAGAAAGCTAGAGAAGCTGATCAAAAAGAAATCGAGCRGCTCAAAAYCGATCTCGAACAAACACAGTAGGTGGCCCAGACTAACCAATCATAGATAAGACAACAAGAAGAATTGATAGAGCAGCTACAAGAAAAATTAAATTTCGCCAAAAGTCAGGTGATAGATATCGGGATATTTTAATCCCAAGCCATAGAAATCCGAAAAAGAGTATCGACAACTCAGGAAGATTTACTTGCTAAGGTGGAAACTATTCAAAACAACTGCCAACTTATTGATCAAGTAATGGAAAACATATCTTTCAGAGAAAAAGAAGCTGGGGTGACTCTAATCACTTTCCAAGAGGCTGTTATAGCCATGACAAAAAGGGAAATGGGCAATAGTTTTAGGTTTTCCATCCCAGAGAATACCTGAGGTAACATCTTGTTGAAGGAATGGGAGCATAACATATCAGAAAGAATACAACAAGCTAAAGAGGTAAAAAAATCTTGTGAAGAAACTTTCAGCTTCGTAGATGGGAGTTCGTTGGGTCTCGATAGTGAAAGTAGTACTGAGACACTGGGCCAGATCAATATAGATAAACACTTGCTCAATATCAAGGAGAATGAGGAAAGAGAGTTGGATGAAATATCAGAGACAAGAAAGACAGATATATTTCAAGTAGAAAGATGGCTAATAAAACCAAGTGTACTTTTACGTTCTATTAGCACCAAAGACTGACAGGTAGAAAGAAAGTTGCCACAATTAGTGAAGGATTGTTACACTTTTGAGGCAAATAATCAAGCAAAACCTTCCAGGGTGATAGCCCAGTTGGTGGAGAAGTGCATCACTTGCACACAACAGGTGAAGGGGCAGTCTTCGGGTACCAAATAATGACATGTGTCTGTTTGTTCTATTTTTAGAACCCGAAGTTTAAAGAAAGAAAGGTGATCCATCTGCCTGAAAGAGGACAAAGACAAAGAATTTGAATGCTTAAATCTCTTTTTTGTAGCCAAAAAACTGTTGTGACGATTGAGATCCTAGCATGTAGAAGTTGTATAAATATGTAATTAGAAGAAAGAAAAATGGCTGGACCTTTTTGGTCAATTGTAATAGAGACTATCTCCTTTTTGAGTATTAATACAAAGCAAATCTGAAGATTCTTGATTCCATCAAGACTGTGTTATGAGTTCATTTCCTCTGTGATTTCATATTCAAATTTCATTTTGCTTATATATGTCTGATGAACATTTCATTGCAATTTAGTAAAACCTCTATTATGGTGATCAATTTTTAGTCATCTATATCGTTTATAGTTTTTCCTCTGTACCAGCTATTAGCAAGTACAAGACCTGTGAACCCTTTAGATTGTCATATTTTATGCTTCGTCATATTTATTTTTATCTTATTTTCTTCTTCTGTTTACAAGGTGAGATTCTCCCTTGATAGGAGCCTCGCGTTATAGACAGCTTAATGTTTTTTTCACATTTCACACACCGTTTATTTTAAATATAACTCAATTACGGGAAAATGTCTTTGGTTTGCACTTTATCTTTAATATTAGATTCAAAATTTCTCTTTTATAATATCAAATTGATATAGCATCAAAAACCTCGAACTCTCCTTTAATTTCACTGTTCCTCTATGACTGTCCCCGTTTTAAGACAACCTAATATTGAACCCGGCTTATCGGACCAAACCCATATCCCTTTGAACATTTTCGATACCATACTTAAAACAGCCACCATCCAGGTAGAACTTGAACATTCATGGGCCGTGATTGAACGGGATATAAACATTCAGGAACAGTTGGAAGCAAGACAACAACAACCTGGAAATCAGCCTTAGCTTCCTTTCCCGAAGGTTGACTCTTCTCCCTTTTTATCCTTTACTCACTTTCGGATGCCTAGACACTGTACTTTATAATCCTTAAGTACAGACTCTGGAACAACATCTTTTTGGCGTCGTTGTCGAGGATGAAGCTACGAAACGTTTTCCCTGGGAAGAATGAAATTTTTGCAAGTTTCTACCTTGGATAGTGAACAAAGAGTGAACACCTTCTAAAGGCTTTTATTATCTTTCACTTAGTGACTCCACATTTAAATAAGCTGACATCTGGTCGAAGGAATACCAGACAAAACCCATAGGGTAAACAGACCATGATCGTTTCTGATCCCAAAAAAATACTGAAAGCTAGAGGTTCCCTTAAGCCAACCACTGCAGTCTACCAGCTTAAGTACCCACAACATAATACCAAGAGTTCCATTGAACCTTCCACTTCACACAATCCCCTCCCTGAAACCATCAACCCCACTTTAACTCTCTCTAAGGTTAAAAGTGAAATCCATCTGACAACCTCTGTCGTACACAAAGGTAAAAACCTCGCAGTGAATTTATCAGCGGTCGATATCCCGCCGACTTTTCAGTTAGATTTCATGACCCCACCAAGTCTCGAAGAGTACACTATATACTTAGTTTCCACACCCACGGGTTCCCCTGACTTCATCTCTTGCAAATCTGAGGAGCCAAGTCCTCGCATCCCTTTTCACCTGTCTTCGCTTTTAGTCTTCTAGAACCCTCTATATAACACACCTTTTCCCTATTCGGTAGTACCGATGGCGACTGTCGGAGGAGGTGGAGTGGCTCCAGGAGGAGGAGCCGGGGGCCAAGGGCCTCCCCCACCTCCCAGATTTTTCGCTAAAGTAGCTGCGAGATATGCGCCTTTGGTCTTGGCCGTCCCTCTCCACAACCTTCTGGAAAATTACATAAAAAACTTACCTAAATTTACAGGGGAGGGGAACTTGACCATAGCCAGACATATAAAATTCTTTGACCAGTTCTCCAATATCCTAGGTCTCGAGCACAAAGGCATGTATTTGAGGTTGTTCATTCAAAATTTTGAAGGACAGGTATGAACCTGGTTCCGAAACCTACCCATAGGATCGATATTATCCTACGATGCCCTAGAAGACTCCTTCCTTAGACAATGGGGTGAAAGGAAAGACCACTTGTATTATTTGACGGAGTTCAGCTCTTTAAAGAAGAAGACTTCGGAAACCATTATGGAATTCATTCAAATATTTAACAAATTATATAATAAGATCTTGGTCGAAGTTAAACCATCCCAACCTGCAGCCATGGTAACCTTTGCAGGAGCTTTCGAACCCAATTTCGCACTTCTTTTGAGAGAAAGGAGGGGGGCTACCCTAACCTGAATGCAAGATGATGCCATAGAAATTGAATCTAATATGATGGCTTCTGGAAAATTCAAAAACCAAGGTAGAAATGGGAAACCGAGAAAACAAACGTTTTAGAGAATAAGCGAGACCGTCAGGGTCAAATAGATCCACAGACGACAAAATGGATGATATGGCTAGGATAATTAAGGAGTTATCGAATAAGATTTCTAGAATGGAGATAGATCAATCCAAGGCTGATCCTTTCGTTAAAAGAGAATTTAGAAGAAACCCTAATCCTCAAAATCAACAAAGGCAGATTAAAAATGAAGATCAGAAAATTCAAACACCTTTAAAAAATGAAAATTTTATAGGAGGAAATGACCTGCAAGATTTCAAAGATTTGGATGAAGATGTGACAAATTTGGGTGATGACTGCACACAACCCTACTTAACTAAAGAAGATTATGAGAGGTCCTTAAATACACAACAACCATCAAATAAAGATGATGACATAAACAACACTGATTTCGTTGTATGTCAAGAAACGATCGATTCTATAATAGTTGAGGTCCCATCTAGGTATAACTTGAGATCTAAAACCAAAACTACATCGACTCCTCAACCCAAGAAAATTCTACCTAGAGGTGAAGTATACGAGCCCGCCGCAAAGGAGACCGAGACACCTAATAGAAAAATGAAAGGGGCAGACTCACTAGATCCCAAAGTAAAGGAGGTTGAGACCCAAACAAAGGAAACCAAGATAGCTGAAACACATATACCGATAGATAAACTAATGGGTGACATATCAGCACAAACAAATAAATTAGAAAAGAAGGAGTCTGGGGTTCCAACCAAAGAAATAGACAAAGGTGGTGGAGGGTTGAGCCTCAAAAATGAGATAAATAAGATAAAAATACCAATCCCTCTGGTGGAATTAGCAAAGAATCCTGTATATCGAAAGCAGATGGCCAAAGAAATAGGTTTTCCGGAGCTAGAAAGTCACTCTGACGTGATAAACTTGGAAGATGATAAGCCCAATATCACTTTTGGTCCACATTTCGAAGGTTCCAGAGACACCGTAGCTCCTTTCTATATCACTCTGAATGTCCACGATCGACTGTTGCATAACTAGATGCTAGACTCTCGAGCTTCACATAATGTGATGCCCAAAACTATTATGGATAGACTAGGCCTCGAGACCACCAAGCCTTATGGAGATCTCTACTCTTTCGATTCGAGAAGAGTTAAGTGCATGGGTATGATAAAATATTTAGTAGTCACCCTTTCACAGGTCCCAGTCAAAAGCATCCCGATGGATGTAGTTATTGTTGATATACCCCCAAAGTATGGCTTACTACTATCTAGGTGATGGGGAGCCAAACTTGGGGGGTCCCTTCAACTAGATATGACTTACGCCACAATTTATGTGTTTGGTGGACAACTTACTCAGTTATACAGGGAAACGAGGTTAGCCTACACAGTAAGCGATCCTCAGAATCCTAACAAATTTCCTGTTTATATTGCCGATCAAGATCTAGGAAATTGTATTTTGTCTTTTGATGATGGTATAGATAGATGCATAGAAGAAAATTACATAGATGAGAAAGAATCCGGAAATATGAATGAAAATATGCATAGCATTGGGATCTGGAAAATGTTTTTTGATGGTGCCCTGTCATGTGAAGGAGTGGGTGCAAGAGTACTTTTTGTGGCACCTAAAAACGAATTCGTTATCCCTTTCTCTTACAGGCTTCAGTGGGAGATAGACTACACCAATAACGTCTGTGAGTATGAAGCTTTAGTCTTAGGGTTGGAAGCTGCCAGGAAGTTGAACATAAAGAACCTGGAAGTTTACGGAGACTCAAAGTTGATAGTGAAGCAGATAAATTGGGACTACTAGGGAAAGCACCCAAGATTGAGATCTTACAGAAATTGCACCTGGGATCTTATGGAAAATTTATTTTCATCAGTAAAGGTACTTTTCATCCCCCGAGCCGAAAACCAGCAAGCCGATTCACTAGCCAAAGCAACTTCAAATTTCGTACCTCCCACCGCTTTAAAATTAAAGTACCACATAGAGGTAAGGCACATACCATCCATACCGAACAATACACAACACTAGCAGGTTTTCAAGGATGACGAACAGATCAAAAAGTTCTTGGAAATGGTAGGTGATTTCTCCGAAACCCACATTGACTAGGAGGACCAAAATGATCATACCTATATTATGCAAGAGGGAGAGGAGCCTCAGGAGTTCCGAGAAAAAATTGCTAACCATCGCATGTTGGTTTTAAAGAATAATCAGATTCCAAAGGGACTAATCCCCCTGGAGAGACTTTTCAATCAGAATGAAATGCCCTTAAAATCCACTCTGCAACCCCAACTAGAAGAGGTTGAAGACTATGACGTAGGGACCAAAGAGGACCCTAGGATGGTAAAAATATCAAAGTACCTCCCTCCTGAGGTAAAAAGCAAGTATAAAGACTTACTCGTGTGGTATAAATATGTTTTTGCTTGGTCTTATGAATAACGGAGAACCTACGACACCACTGTGATCAAACACAAGATACCCCTAAAGCCTGGTGTCAAACCCTTTAGACAAAAGCTTAGACAAATCAACCCTATCTTATTACCCATGGTCGAAAGGGAAGTTAAAAATCTCTTAGACGCGAAAATAATAGTACCACTGAGATACTCCAATTAGGTAGAAAACCTGGTCTCGGTTAGAAAGAAGAATGGGGAGATTAGATTGTGTGTCGATTTTAGAAATCTAAATAAGTCATCCCTCAAAGACAACTACCCTCTGCCCAAAATGGATCACGTATTAGAAAAGTTAGTCGGGGCAAATAGGATGTCGATGATCGACGGGTTCTCTGGGTACAATCAAATTGTCGTAAATGAACATGATAAAGAAAAAAACATCCTTCACTACCTGTTGGGGTACATTCATGCATGATAAGATGCCTTTTGGTCTAATGAATGCAGGTGTCACCTTCCAATGTGCTATGGATATCGCTTTCATTGGCGAAAGAGACAAGTTCCTGGTTATCTATCTCAATGATCTCACTGTTTTCTCTAGATCTGACGAAGATCATTTAATACATCTCAAGCAGACTTTTGAAAACTGTTCCAAGTTTTCTCTGTCTTTAAACCCCAAAAAGTCTCACTTCGCCATGCAAGAAGGTAAACTCCTGGGCCATATTATGTCTCGAGACAGAATTAAAATTGATCCTAGCAAGGTTGAATCTATAGACACAATAAATATTCCTAGAAATGTAAAGGAAATTCAGCCTTTCTTAGGAAAGATAAATTTTTTGAGGAGGTTTATCCCAAACTTTGCTGAAATTGTGAAATTGATCACAGATATGTTAAAGAAAAACAGTGAAGTGAAATGGATAGCAGAGGCCAAAGAATCATTTTCACGCATCAAGAAGGTTATAAGTGAGGCACCTATACTGGCAAGCCCTGACTATCTAAAATATTTTCTTATTTTCTTGTTTGCCTCCAAACATACAATTGTCGCGGTACTCCTCCAGAAAAATGAAGAAGGTTTTGAACAACCGATAGTTTTTTTCAGCAAAAGTCTCAGAGACGCTGAACTCAAATATGATATAATGGAAAAACAAGCGTACTCTATGGTGAAGGCATTACAGGCTTTCAGAACTTATGTGTTGCATTCCAAGGTAATTGTGTACGTACCTACCAACTCCATAAAGTATATTTTGGTTTCGTCTGACAGTGATGGAAAAAGGGGACAATGGCTCACTAAAATCCAAGAAGTTGATCTGGAGATAAAGCCGATGAGACTGGTAAAGGGACAAGGTTTGGCTAAACTCTTAGCTGAATCAAAATTCAGAGCCCTCGGTATAAATAGCTTACAGGGATATGGAGAGGGTGAGGACATGAATGAGCTTGATGAGCAAACAAGTGCAATCATAATCGAAGAAAATTTTGCATCCTCTAATTGGTACAAAAACATAGTGTCCTACCTATTGACTTTGAAATGCCCAGGTGATTTATCCCC
Organism: Picea engelmannii; assembly: GCA_009831015.1. Taxonomy (NCBI): domain Eukaryota; kingdom Viridiplantae; phylum Streptophyta; class Pinopsida; order Pinales; family Pinaceae; genus Picea; species Picea engelmannii. Next base: position 1,234,757 of record ML786653.1, on the reverse strand, counting down.
ATCCAAAGCCAGGATGCTAAAACTGCATGCATTCAAGTACTGTATATATGAGATTCAATTGTATTGGAAGGACCCACTTGGCTTCCTATTGGTTTGTTTGGTTGAATCAGAAACCGAGAAGGTCATAAGAGAATTTCACGAACGAGTGTGCGGGGGACATCACGCTTGGAGGGTGACAACTTATAAAATCCTGTGGGCAGGGTATTATTGGCCAAAACTTTTCTCAGATTTCAATCCCAAAGTCAGAACCTGCAACCCTTGCTAATTTTTCGCAGGCAAGCATAAACTCCCAGTGCTATCGTTGGTCCCGGTCAAGACGGAAGCCCGTTTTAGCAATGGGGACTAGATTTTATAGGAAAAATTAACCCCCATTCTAGCGCTCAACACAAATGGATCCTAACTACCATAGATTACTTCACTAAATGGGTGGAGGCTATTCCAACCAGAAGGGAAACTGATTCAGTAGTAATAGATTTCCTAGAAGAGAACATTTTATCTAGATTCGACTGCCCCCAAAAGATAGTTACCGATAACGCGCAATCTTTTAAATCTATGGCTATGATCAGTTTTTGCCAAAAATACAATATCGTACTTGCCCATTCCACGACATATTACCCCCAAGGAAATGGACTGGTCGAGTCTTCAAACAAGAGTTTGATCAATATAATTAAGAAAGTGTTGAACGAGAACAAAAAATCTTGGCATGTGCATTTGAAATACGCTTTATGGGCAAATCGGATAGGCACGAAGAAATGTATCGGAACTTCTCCTTTCCAGATGGTGTACAGGACTGACCTAGTATTACCCATAAACCTGGAACTTCCCATAATGAAACTGTGGCAAGATGAGAAAGAAGAACCAAATCATGTCACAAGAAGGATAAATCAGCTGATCAAAGTACAACAGCATAGGGTCTAAGTGGACGAACGGTTACAAAAATACCAAGACGACATGAAAACATTATTCAACCGTAAGGAAAAAGACAAAGAGTTTCACCTTGGCGATTTGGTCTTGAAATGGGATGCTAGAAAGGAATATTTAGTGAAACACGATAAATTTGATCATATATGGTATGGACCGTTCAAAGTCGCAGCTCCCGAAGGGAAAAATTCATTTCTATTAGAAAATATGGACGGTAAAATCTTCAATGCCCCTGTCAATGGGCATTATTTAAAACACTTTATGCAATAATTGGTTCCCAAAAAATTTCCATTGTATATACCGGTTTGTGTTTTCCATCTATTTCATAATTTCTCTTTGGTAAGTTTACTTTCACCTCTAATTAATTAGGTGAGTGATTTTTATAGAAATAAAGATACGAAATTTTCAATACATTCAACTCTTTTAAAAAGCACTCTTCGTGTGTACAGGATTTTGGCTGCAGTCCACATGAGAAAAAGGAGCAAACAAAAATTCATATATCGGAGACTAAATTCACCGAAAATAGGTGATAGAAAAAGTTTTCCGTTATTTTAAAAGAAAACGAAATGGTAAGGCAAAGGTACGAAATCCTGAGAACTTTTCTTTTCTTTTAACAAAGGTCTCTAAAGCGTCGTAATAATCTCATAAATATGATGTTTTCGCTTAACTGGCGATTAAAAGAATGACTCCTTACTTTGGTCCCTAAACGTTTCAGCTAGATAATGATAGGAGGTAATTAAAGTAAGTAGAGAAAGTAAAGCATCTCCGTAAAAAGTTCCCAAAGGTCAGTTTTAGTCTATAATCCCTGTGTTTTGAATCCCAGATCTCTCTCTGTCATTTTTTTTTCTGTCCGCAGACATACCTTCTTAAAAAAACAAACTTCTTTCCAGGTTCTATACATAGGGAGAAGAGATTACATTTTATCTTTGGAAGCTATAAAGCAGATTTTAGAAAGTAAGGCAATCTTCACAACTCCTCAGTCTCTTACTAAACAAAGCTATGCTTAGTTTGATCCTGACTCTTCTAGGTTTTTCAACAGTTTCGAAGGATTCAGGCTTGCTCAAAAGAAGGCCCCTGGAAGTAATATTTCCCTTTTTCCATGTGGGCTAAGGTGTTTTGAAAGTGAAAGGAAGGTTGGTACCGAGTAATCAAAGTAAGTTGACAGACCTTCAATGCAAATATTACACAGATATCATCCCTCATACAAACTGATTTCCCCCACTTCATGTTCCAAAAAGTAAATTATAAGACAGATGGTGAAAGGAAAGTCATATTTAATTGCCCCATCTAGTCCAAAGAGACAATGAAAGGAAATTCAGAAATGATTACCCTCGTCTCAGCATTTAAATGCATAAATATATTTCAAAGTGGTGAAAGGAAATTCAACAAAAAGGGCCAGATAACTTCACCGGGGTACTAAACAGGCTCGTTGGTAGTGAAGCAATATTTGAGATATTTGTAAGGCTGTTATACATGAATCTCACTCTACTCTGGTAATCGACTTTCTCAAAACCAGATCTACATCCTAAGTTCAGACAGGGCTCCCCGATTAAAAACATGTAATAAACTTTGTTTGATGCAAACCAAAATCCACAAGATCTGTTGGATTTCCTAGGAATATTTTGTTTGTCTTAATGCAGACCTAAATTCAGTAACGAGAAATAGAAAGTCATGAAAGAGATCGCACCTGAGTTTGAAACGCATTTGAGTATTGAAAATATTTTCAGAAGTAAAAGACGAAATCTCTTCTTCCCTCTGTATCCCCTTTCTTTAAGTAAGTTTCGTAGAAGTAAAACCAATGACTCCATTTACCCAATACAGGCACGTGGTCTACTATTCTTCACATCTCGCAAGAAGATGGGATCCCTAGTTGGAGCCTATGTTGGAGCCACCTTTCTAAACTGGTTTAAATATAATTCTTAAAATCAAAGGTTCGACTTTAAGTTGTCTTTTACTTCATGACCTTTTATCCATCGAAAGTCTCAGTAGTACTGATATGCGAAGTGACGATGGTCGTCGTAATCCTAAGCCATTTCCTTTTTACTGTTAAACGATATTTTTCACTTTTATATACCTCAGAATATCATGCTTCAGGAGTTACAAGTCACACGGTTTCCAAGCCCTGATGCGCGAAGTCGCGAAACAGCCTCGAAAGCTTACCTAGATTAGCGTTGAGAGTAAAGTTCCTTAAACCTTACTTAAGTTCTGTTGGGATTTCGTGTCTCGGTGATCACTCTTCCAAGAAACTTTACGTTCATAGCCCTGAGTAGCGAAGTCGTGATATCAATTAAACATCGTTGGGGTTTCGCGACTCGACATTTTCTCTTCCAAGAAACTTTACCTTCGTAGCCCCGAGTAGCAAAGTCACGATATCAATTAAACACCGTCGAGGTTTCACGACTCATCATTTTCTCTTCCAAGAAACTTTACCTTCGTAGCCCCGAGTCACAAATTTGTGATATCAATTAAACATTGATTAATTAAACACTTAATCCAAATCATGTTTTTTTCTTAACTAGATCGCATCATCGCAATCTCGGGTTTTAGGGGCTCGAAGGATATGAGTGAAATCTCCTGATACGACGAATGCCGAAAAGGTGATTAAATTTTAAAGAAAATCTAATTAAAGAACCTAAGCCAGATTAATCATTGTTTTAATACAAATATTAATATGCACAGTCTACGAGGTAAATTTAAATGTTTCTTATGCCAACTTGTGTCACGACCCGTCGAAATTTATGACATTAATTGGAAATATGGTGAAGTGACGGGTAAGGATATGGATTTTATTGCTAAATCTTTCTCTAAAAATGATTTGACCATTCTGTTCATAGGGACGTCGAGGTTTTAAATGGCCAACATATAGATCTCTTTCTCTCATTGTTTGAATGCTCATTTCTATCTTGCGCAGAGAAGCTTTTATCATCAAGCTAATTTCTGTATGTATACATATTTTTACTACAAGAGAGATAAGTCTGAGTCATCTATCATGGCCCCACGAAAAGCGTCCAAGGCAATTGCTCAGAGTTTAGGGAAAGTCTCAGATAATGTTTCTGATACTTCACCCCGAAGTATTGATTCTATCAGAACTTGGTCATACGTCTCTGAAGTTATGCAGTCTGAATAAGTGAACTGTTCAGACAATTCCACTGATAATGAGAAGGACGACTTGGCCACCAAATACAAGATCGTTGTTCAAGCAGAGATGCATAAGGTAGTGGCTAGGCCATGACTCCTTCCCTACTATGAGATGATCCAATGGGCACTAGATCATGTGGATATCCCAACCAAAACTATTATCAGTGAGCAGAAGGTGACTGTTGGGACCTTTGGACTAGAACATTTGCAGGCGATGTACCAATTGTCACCCACACTAAACTTCTCACATGATTCCGAGTTTCTGGAAAGTTTTAAGTGGAAGGAATGCGAGCAATACGACAGAAGCTTGTCTGAGTTGATCAAGGATTGGGTCTCGCACCCTGCAAAGTTCAGGGCGGATGGTAATGGAGTTTATTCAATCTCTTCTTTGGAACCTCAATTCAAATACATAGCAATAATGACCTGTAGATTGTATGGGAGGGAGGACACCACACATTTCCTTGGGTGCCTCTGATTCATACAGTATTTCAAGGTTGTTCCTTCGACTGGGCCAAACTGTTGTCAGATAGTCTAACCAGTCAGATTACAGAATATCAGACGCAAAGGGCAAATGGGAAGGCTGCTTCATTTTGTATGTCCGCATACATCATGGATGTTGTTTTTTTTATGACGCCTTTTCCCCCAATGAGCTGGAGCTAGACTCCATCTGATGTTAAGCCTATCCATGTCTACCATTCAAAAATTTGGGAGGATAAGCCCGTAGACTTCATATACAAGATTTTCAATTGGGTAATGGTGTCGATGCATGTCATCATCTTTGGTAATCCACCACCCAGGATTTCAGATCGCATCGCGGACAACTTGAGCAGTGTGGTCGACTGGTACGTAGAGACAAAATTTTCCTATATCAGGGTTTTCGACGCCTTTGTTCCTCCATATGCCCTACCATTATTTATACTAGATAGGATGGTTTGTCGTGAAATTGCTAGGTAAACCGTGATTGGTGGCATAAGAAAAGAGCTTAAACGATTTTTGAAAAAGGTATGGCCACCTTTCCCCATTCATTTGAATACTTATTCTTTATTATATTTCAGACACGCAAAGACCGAGGCAGCAGCCTTGGAAGATATTAAATTCGTCCACATTGAGTTCAAGAAACACAACCCACATAGGGTCGTGAGTAATCACATGGCTAGTTGTGGCCTTAAAAGATATCAACACGAGAATTCACCTCATGATGATATTTTTCGAGGCGCGAGATCCTATGCTGAGGTCTTGAGTCGGATACAAGCCCTGTCGCCCGAAGAGATGGCCGATTTTTTCAAATTCTAGGAACACTGACGGAGCTTCCTTCCCCCAGTCTTACAGGGTAAGAACCCAACAACCCCAGATGTACAACAAATGGAAGTCAAGTGCTCCAAAGATTCTACACCTGACCAAGAAGAACACCGGGAAAAGAAGAAGAAAACTGGGGCCCCGAAACAGGAAGCCGAGACCCCCAAACCTACAAGCAAGCCGACCTCGGTTGTTACTTTATGGAAATCATCCAAGTAGATCGGTAGTCCCATCGTTTTTGTTACTCCCCTACAATCCAAAAAGTGAGTCCCAGACGTTGGATGGATTTTTTACGAAGAACTATCGCCCATAACTGTGGAAGAGTTGTCTCCGAACAAATTTTTATTCGATAAGAAGAGAAAGGCCATTGTAAAGAAAGAGCTTTATCAAGAAGCAGGAAAGGTAGCCAAGAAATTTAAAATCTTAGGTGATGGAAAAGACATGAAGAAGCAAGAATTTGCAACTCATATAGCAGCGACATTGGGGGATTTTTCTATGGCCAACTAATATTTTTTCGAGTCCCTAAAAGATCAGTTGAAGTGAAAAAACCGCTTAATCAAAACCTTGGAGGCTAAATTGGCTACAGTAGAGGTAGCTGCCAAAGATCAGGATAATTTAGGTATAGAGCAAGCTAGAGAAGCTGATCAAAAGGAAATCGAGCGGCTCAAATCCAATCTCGAACAAACACAGCAGGTGGCCCAGACTAGCCAATCACAAATAAGCCAGCAAGAAGAATTGATAGAGCAGCTACAGGCCAAATTAAATTTCACCGAAAGTCAGGTGATAGATATCGGGATATTTCAATCCCAAGCCATAGAAATCTGAAAAAGAGTATCGACATCTCAACAAGATTTACTTGCTAAGGTGGAAACTATTCAAAAAACCTTCCAACTTATTGATCAAGTCTTGGAAAACATCTCTTTTAGAGAAAAAGAAGTTGGGGCAGCTTGGGTCGCTTTCCAAGAGGCTGTTATAGCTAGAAAAAAAGGGAAACAGGCAGTAGTTTTTGGTTTTCCATCCCAGAGCAGACCCGAGGTAACATCTTATTGAAGGAATGGGAGCGTAACATATCAGAAGGCAGACAACAAGCTAAAGAGGTAATAAAATCTTGTGAAGAAACTTTCGGCTTCATAGATGGGAGTTTGTTGGGTCTCGATAGTGAAGGCAGTACTAAGACACTGGGCCAGATCAATATAGCTAAACACTTTCTCAATATCAAGGAGAATGAGGAAAGAGAGCTGGCTGAAATATCACAGACAACCCAGACAGATATAGTTCAAGTAGACAGATGGCTAATAAAACCAAGTGTACTTTTACGGTCTATTAGTGCCGAAGACCGACAGGTATAAAGAAAGTTGCCACAATTAGTGAAGGATTGTTACACTTTTGAGGCAAATAATCAAGTAGAATCTTCCAGGGTGATAGCCCAGTTGGTGGAGAAGTGCATCACTTGCACACAATAGGCGAAGGGGCAGTCTTCGGGTACCAAATAATGACATGTGTCTTTCTGTTCTGTTTTTGGAACCCGAAGTTTAAAGAAAGGAAGGTGATCCATCTACCCGAAAGAGGACACAGACAAAGAATTGGAACGCTTAAATCGCCTTTTTGTAGCCAAAAAATTGTTGTGATGATTGAGATCCTAGCATGCAGAAGTTGTATAAATATGTAATTAGAAGAAAGAAAAATGGCTAGACCTTTTTGGTCGATTGTAATAGAGACTATCTCCTTTTTGAGAATTAATACAAAGCAAATCCGAAGATTCTTGATTCTGTCAAGACTGTGTTATGAGTTCGTTTCCTCTATGATTTCATATTAAAATTTCAATTCGCTTATATATGTTTGATGAACATTTCATTGCAATTTAGTAAAACCTCTACTGTGGTGATCAATTTTTAGTCATCTATATCGTTTACAGTTTTTCATCTGTATCCGCTATTAGCAGGTACAAGACCTATGAACCCTTTAGATTGTCATATTTTATGCTTCGTCAGATTTCTTTTTATCTTATTTTCTTCTTTTTTTTACAGGGTGATATTCTCCCTTGATAGGAGCCTCGCGTTATAGACAGCTTAATGTTTTTCTGACATTTCACACACCGTTATTTTAAATATAACTCAGTTATGGGAAAAGGCATTTGGTTTGCAATTTATCTTTAATATTAGACTCAAAAGTTCTCTTTTATAAGATCAAATTGATACAGCATCAAAAACCTCGAACTCTCCTTTAATTTGACTGTTCCTCTATGATTGTCCCCATTTTAAGACAACCTAATATTGAACCCTACTTATTGGACCAAACCCATATCGCTTTAAACATTTTCGATACCATACTTAAAACAACCACCACCCAAGTAGAACTTGAATGTTCATGGGCCGCGATTGCACGGGATATAAACATTCAGGAACAGTTGGAAGCGAGACAGCGACAACCTGGAAATCAGCCTTAGCTTCCTTTCCCAAAGGTTGACTCTTCTCCCTTTTTATCCTTTACTCACTTTCGGATGCCTAGACACTGTACTTTCTAAGCCTTAAGTACAAACTCTGGAACAATAGTGTGCAAGAAAGTGAAACGTGTGCAAATATTTTTAATAAGTTAAGTGTGAGATTGCAACATGTGGACTTCATGTGTTCCTTACAAATCTTCTTACCTATATTACTATGTTTCTTTGGTACCACCTTGCAAAATATTTAAAGCCCTAAAGAACTAGAAATGTGGAGATATGGGTCCTTACCAATCCTTTAAACTCCCTAGAATTGTAGACATGTGGGCACGTATGGGCCCGTTACTTTGATATTTTAAACTTTCATAGAGTTTTTTCTAAACTAAGAAAGTTTTTAGAAACTATCCTAAGATTGAAAACATGTGGGCATGTATGGGCCCTTACAAATCTTGAAGATTATTTCAAAAACTAAGAGGAACCCTAGGGGGGCTTTGTCCTCTCCTAATGATTTGTTAAGGAAGATGAAATGTCCTTTCAACCACCTTTTTTGATTCTTGATATCACACTAGGGTGTGGGGGAAGAGCATACTTGAGGGTTAAAATTGATTTCTAGTCCCAAATTAATTGATTGTATTTGACAAAGAAATAACTTCAACTCAAAATTTTAAATGCTAAATGATACATCCATGTGGTAACAAAGAAAAGAGAAGAATAGTGATTCTTTTTTCCCCTATGTGATTATGTTAGCTAACCTTTATTGTGATAAAGGACTCTAAGTGAAGTGTAGTTTCTTTACAAAGTGAAGGAAATTAAAATATGAAGGCTAGAGGCCCTCAAACCATTCATAAAAATCCTTACCATTTCAAAAACCTAAACTTATGTGCCAGCTACAGTTCTGAAAGGCATGTGAAGGGTGAAGAGTGCAGAGAGTTTGAAGAGGAATGAATTCTACCTCACACACAGTGCACAGAGTGCATGTCTGTGGGCCTTGAAAGCCGTGCACTTCCTGTCATGCATTGAGAAATAAATTTCCAAGTGAAATACTCTTGCCCTGGCTCTGAATTTTGACTTTGGTAGGTTGGGATAGGCTCTTTTTGGTACCTTCATATCAAAACAATAAAAAAAAAGTGCTCTCAAGACTTAAATAGGGAGTAATTTGATATCGATCCCCTATATGGTCGCCAATCTGTTGTGTTGATTTTGTCACATGGGTGAGAAAAAACACAACACTTGCATGCTTATTTAAGTCACCTAAACAAGACATAAGTTTGTGAGTTGATTAGATAACCAGATACACATGAAACAAAGAAATAAAAACTAAAAACAACTAAAAAATAAATGTTAGAGAAGCTTGCAAGAACTAGAACCATGAAAAGCAAAAAATGACCAATATATAGATACTAATGGATCAATATATTGATAGGATAAACACCATAGAGAAAGGCAGGGACTTATGAATCCCCTCTTCCTCCTTGGGAGGGATCTTGAGTTGCCTAATAGAGAGATCTTCACTTCATGCAATGGCAAGTAACAATGGTGATGAAATATAATGACAATTCCCTCAAGAGGTGAGTGGAATGGACCATTCTATATTGCTTGAATTATTCAAAGAGAAAAGAGGATTCTCCAAGAAGAATTCTTGCAACATAACAATACCTTGAAGTTCTTATTTTTCTAGCATACCCATGGAACATATCTATAGTGTCCATTCATGGAAATATATAATTGGTTCATAGTGTGAACAAGGGGCCTTTTAGGGCACTTCCTATCCCTTGACCATCCTCCAAGCTAGATTTGTCTCAGATATGAGTGTCACATCGTGTTGGGGATCAGACTAGAAGTGGTTGAGAGGCCGACAAGATTCATAAATTCGTTGTTCATGGAAGTGCATATCTTTTCGCATAGACAGTCGCGCATCTTGCACATTGAGGCCTGTGTTAGCATGCACATTATGCACATTSTGTGTGCACTCCCTTTGGTGAATTTGTGCACTTTGATTTTTGAACCAAGTATACAGTTTTTTTCCTTTTCATGGATTTTGTTGTTTTATGTGGACTAATTGCTTACTGGCATTGATGTCTTTTTTCAACCAATGTGTGCAATGMTGCAGATGATTTTTCAGTTATAACACAAAGACTRTTTCCCCTATTCATGTATGTGTTCTTCTTCCAKCATCCTTTGTGTTTCATGTTGTATCTCCTCGCACACATGRTTTTCCTCCAATGCTTTTTTTGTTGCACAATGTATGTATTCACAAATGTAAGCCTCCTYTAATGTTTCATTTTTGGCTCATTSTACCTCTTCATGCACCCAATATTCCTCCAGTGACCCTTGCATCACTTCTTGTACCTCTTTGATTTGTTTTTCCTCCTCTAGAGACCTTTATGCATCACGTAGGAATTTATTTTACTGCGCAGCATCAAAATTTGGAGGTGCCTATGCCACTTTTTTTTATCTTCCCTTCAATGTTCTGACCCAAGATTTCTCCATGCTCTATTTCCATTCCCATCTTGTTTCCTCCTTGGGTTATGTTGATTTTTCAATAGTCTAGGTTAATCATGAAGTTCATTCCAATTTTAGCATTTAACCATAACCATAAATGTTGCAGCAACCAAGATCACAAGAAGAAGCACCATGCAAAAGAACACAAGAAGTATCCTAGGAAACCCTTCTCAACAAGGGAAGAAAACCAATCCAAATCCTTTTCTATATTCCTCAAGAGAAATACCGTCACCACCAAGATAAACCCTACCACACAAGAGGGTTCTCAAACCCTAGAATACTACCGCCCAAGAGAGGTGCACACTTTTCCCAAGGAAGTGTACTTGCTGAATTTTTCAAACTCACATGAAAGATATGTTTCCTCAATGGAGAATTTACCTTTACTTATACTAACCTAAACCTGTCAACAGAAGTGTCTATTGGCACAACAAGGCTGACCTCACTAAATTGTAATATAATTAATATTAACCAGATTAATTATCTTTTACATTAATTACCAGTTACATTAAGGTGGGGTTGTCTTGTACCCTTTACATTACAATTAGGGTTACAGGCAGGTATGACTCTTAATAAATACAGAAAAGGATCTAATACACCCACTAGTGCTCATCCACTAGGGGCACATCCATAGGGATGTCCATATCTATGGCTCACTGCATTACATAGAAGAACCAAATATTCACACTTTCACATGTACTCGTCCACAGGCACTTCCACTCAATAGATCTTCTTTCCCACTGCCTCACACAGGAGAGTCATATGGAGTTTCTCGTCATCTTTTTTGCTTAGAGGAGGCTAATACATCATTTTCATTTATGTTCTCATGAAGATGCACCCAACACTTTGGGATTTCACACATTCACCTTGTGCTCAGCCACAAGCACGTCTAACTCAATAGATCGTCTTTCCCACTAGATAATCATCTGGATTTCTTCTCAACTCTCTGAATGAAGGAGGTCATCTCTACGTTCAATCTTGGTCTCAGGTAGGAACCACATACCCTATTCAGGGGATTTCTCTCAGGTTTGTAAGATGGAGAATATCTTCACATGTCTGCAATGATCCACATCTCACAAGTTTGTAAGTTGGAGAATGTCTCACATAGCTATAATCATCAACACTCCCTCTCATCTAGGGATGCATTCTTTATCATGCCATGTCTCATACGAATGTATTTTGAATTTTGTCTTGGTTGGAGTCATCAATACTCCCTCTCAACTAGAGAGGCATTTTTCACCAAGTTAGTTAGGTGAAGATATCTACAGTCTTCTCATGTGTAGGAAGGTACTGCATATGTACGATTTTTCCTCTACATCATATCTCTGATATAAGGATATTTCATCTTGTCATGTTTTGATTCATCAGAAAGCACTGGATTTTCAAGGAGATTTATACACGGCTCCTGGTTATCATCATAGGATCCATCTCATGGTCAAGTAAATATATCAGAAAATTGTGAAGCAAAATTGCTTCTCACACTCACTGCTATATACTCTATCTCTGGTGCACTCAAGGCCACAAAGTTTTGTTTTCTGCTGCATTAGGAAACCATGCCAAATTTCATGGTAGATTATCAACCATATGTTCTCTTCTAGTTTATTGTACTTTCTAATCAATTTGAATCGGTATCTCCTACAAACTCAAGTTCACACTGAAGGCATGTCTCAAGACATATCCAAATTTTCCTCGGATATATCTTAATACATGTTTTGTTGTTATCTAGTGAGTCTGTCTCGGTTGACTCATGAAATGACTAAGAACATTCATTGCATGGCATGAATCAAGTATGGTTTTTAACCAAATACATCAATGATCCAATCATTTTTGGATCAGTCTAATGTGAATCATCATCAATCCATCATGGTGGATTTTTCATTCTTTCATACTTGAACTTCTTTAATACTTTCACTGTATATTTTCCTTAACTCAGGAAAATCTCATTAGTCCTCTGTCATACTTCTTGTCTCAAGAAGTAATGCATCATTCCCAGATTCTTAATCTATGATTCAGAAGTCCAGGATTACTTGTATCCAAAAACAAGGCTTTCTGAATAAGTCATCAAAATCATGCTCTCGTCATCAACACTGTAATGATATAGGTTTGGATCAACAACACTCTTGTTGAAGTCCAAAATCATCAATAATTTATCTATCTGATATAGTTTCCAAGTCATGGATAGTAGTACGAATGGAATTATGTCGGGTTTACTGAATCAAGTGTCACATCATAGAAAACTCCCTTTGTTTGTGAGAAACTTTTGGCTATAGATCTCATTTTGTATTTCTGGACACTTCTATCAGCTACATGTTTGATCTTATAGATTCACTTGGAAGTTACCAAAAAATTCCCTTATGCAAAATTCTTTAAGATATAATGGTATTATTTTGTTATAACATATTTCCATACATGTTCTCATGTTGCCTCTCTAACATAAGGAGGTTCATCATCAATGAGATGGCTCATGATTGAAGGATGGCTCAAAAATCTCTTTTTATTTCTTGGGATGTGCCTTGAGAGGATTGTATGTTTCTCTACCTCTAGCAGAGTGAGTCTAGGTAGGTATTTTATGCCCTACTGCAATATATTTGAACATATCAAATGGAGCAACTGGATCAACGGGAATAATGTATGTCTCCCTCTGAAACGTTCAAGGGGGAGAAGGTATTGTCTCAATATCAATCTCCATCTGAGATTATTTAGATCTTTGAAAGGCTATCTATTCTTCAAGGACAACATCTCTGCTTGTCTCAATATTTATCTAGCCAGGGATGCAGATCTGGAATGTCTTCGAAGATTCACTCTTTTATCCCATAAATTTATTCTTTCTTCCTGAAGGATCTATCTTGGACTTATTCTCTTTGGATACATGAAAATACACTGGGCACTGAAATATCCTGAAGTATTCAATCCGAGGCTTCACTCCGGTGAAGGTTTCTTCGAGAGTTATATTTTTAAAATTATGATGAAGATTCTTGTTCTGAACATATACTGTGTCATGCATGCTTCTTCCCATGGAATCATATAAATATTTTGATCATGCATTAATGTATTGGTTGTCTCAATGATGGTTCTATTCTTCCTCTTTCTCAAATAGTTTTGACTCCCTCTGAGTCAAGTGACTCCCTCTGAAGGATGAGCATATTCCTTTGTTCTTAACCTGTCTGGAACAAGGAGAATAATGGGCACATCTATAGAATAAAAAAAAATTAAGGATTGTTTTCACAGCTACAACACCTACTTGTAATGTAGCAAAATTTAGAAATATAGGTTAGAGGCATGGAAATTACAAAAATCAAACCTGGAGTCTTCACTTCCAGTGTGTTGTTCCTCTGAATGCACTGAGATCCCTCTAGATCAAAGACTTCAGCAAAATGTTCCTTCATCCTGCAATTACCCTCATGACAATGATGCAAATGATAAATATACAAATGCATACCTAAGGGCGATGGTATGATTTCTCTGATGGCACATGGTTGATCTGTGTCCTCTGACATGTTCATGAAGGAGGTGGTCATAGTGACACCTTTTTGTATCACCCATAAGAAGTATTCCTTATAATTCTTGTCTTCCAGGAACTTGAAGTTGTTTGATTCATCAAGCTTATCTTCCAACATAGTGTTTTTCATCATAATTTTAGATCCTTCACAACCCTTTATCAACTAGGCTAGAAAACCTAACGGCTAGACTAGGCTAGCACTTTTAGTTTTTGTTGGACTTATGACTGCCAAAAATAATCCTTTGAAATATATGAGAACAGTGGTGAGCTTAAGATATCCTTCAATGAGTTGCAGAAACCTTAATTCTGAAATTTTTGCAGAAATTAGCGAAACCTTGGAAACCCTAAGGCCAAAATTTCAAAATGCTCGAAATTTCACTCTAAGATTCTCTGGAGATGCAATGGAGGATGTTGTACTCTCCCATTCCAAAATTATCCCCAATGTCCAAGTATTAATGGCTGAAATACCTGAGAAAGGAGGGTCGTACAGATTTTTATGGAAACCTTGGAAGGGTTGTACGGTTCTGCAAAAGGTGAGAGGAGACTTGGTGGATGCTTGTGCAATGGATTCTTTCAAGACCTATGCTATGATACCATGTTGAGTTTACAATATTATAGTTTAAGCATGAATATCATTCCAATTTTAGCATTTAACCATAACCATAAATGTTGCAGCAACCAAGATCACAGGAAGAAGCACCATGCACAAGAACACAAGAAGTATCCTGGGAAACCCTTCTCAACAAGGGAAGAAAACCTAGCCAAATCCTTTGCTATATTCCTCAAGAGAAATACCTTCACCACCAAGATAAACCATAGAACACAAGAGGGTTCTCAAACCCTAGAAGACTAGCCCCCAAGAGAGGTGCACACTTTTCCCAAGGAAGTTTACTTACTGAAATTTTCAAACTCACATGAAAGATATGTTTCCTCAATGGGGAATTTACCTTTACTCATACTAACTTGAGCCTGTCAACATAAGTGTCTATTGTCACAATAGGGCTGACCTCACTAGATTATAATATAATTAATATTAACCAGATTAATTATCTTTTACATTAATTACCAGTTACATTAAGGTGGGGCCGACCAGTACCCTTTACATTACAATTAGGGTTACATGAAGGTTTGACTCTTAATCAATATAGAAAAGGATATAATACAACCACTAGTTCTCATCCACTAGGGGCACATCCATAGGGATGTCCATATTTCTGGCTCACTGCATTACACAAAAGAGCCAAATCTTCACATGTTCACCTGTACTCATCCACAGACACGTCCACTCAACAGATCTTATTTCCCACTGCCTCACACATGAGAGTCATCTGGAGTTTCTTGTCAAGTATGCTTCTCAGAGGAGGCTAATACATCATATTCATTTATGTTCTCATGATGGTGCACCCAACACTTTGGGATTTCACACGTTCACCTTGTGCTCAGCCACATGCACGTCTAACTCAACAAAAATCCTTTCCCACTGGATAATCATCTGGAGTTATTCTCAACTCTCTGAATGGAGGAGGTCATCTCTATGTTCCAACTCTGTCTTAGGTAGGAACTACATACCCTATTCAGAGGCCTTCTCTCAGGTTTGTAAGCTGGAGAATATATTCACATGGCTGCAATGATCCACATCTCATAGGTTTGTAAGTTGGAGAATGTTTCACATAGCTGCAATCATCAACAGGTTAGTACCCACACATCAACTTATTCCTCTAGCTTCTAATCTCCACAGAGATTCATCATCACCATATTGCAATGTGCGTTCTTCTCTTCCACTTTTCCAACAAGTATGGGAAATATTCTGTGACATTCTTTGTACTGTCAAAATTCCCACAAAGAGAAGACGATTTAGTAAAAAATTACGACAAGTGGCTCACTTTGCCACAATTAAAGAAAATATGTGGTCTACCTCCACCATTTCCATATCCTTGTCCTCTTCCTCGTCATATACTCCTCTCAAACCTCCTTGGTATCATCTTCTATCTATGCCTATGTGGTCACCACCTTTGTAACGTCCCCCCAACTTAACCGAGGAACATTACTTGCGTAAAAATACACAGAAATTAAAAAAAAAACTTCTAATTAACTTTTTGTAACTTATCAACTATGAATTATACATAGATTTAATCATTTCATCTAACATTATTTAAATGATTCTACATCATGTTGACCAACATGAATATCACGCCCTAACTAAGGCAAACCATGTGCACCATAGCCTTTGTACTGTAGAAATTAAATGAAAAAATCATCTTATAAAACAATTATTTCATACACTTAGAAACCTAGAGATAATTTTCTTAAATGAACTCTGGAATGTCTAACCACACTCAGAAAATACCATAAGAAGAAATACGCATTTTCAAGTACTTTAGCATCGGAATAAACATAATGAACAACAATCATTCAACTAAGAAATACTCATAAATTTAGGCAATGCTAGGGAAATCCCCAATGTGGGGAAACCTAATGAGAGAGAGAGAGATTTTATTAGCTTCGAGAAAGATATATCAGCACCAAGAATACATTTACAACCAAGAAAAACAACTTACAACACCCAACTGTCCCAAATTTATTCCTTGAAAAATGTGCCCATAAAATATGTATTGTTTTACGACCTTTCCCTCTTTTATCACCTCGAAATCTATGCCAAACAATAGTTGTACAAACAACAATAGAAAATTTCCCAAAACACCATAAAACTGCATCGATTTACATGCAGGAATGCTTTCTCAAAATATGTGCCCTCCTCTCTATTGTACGGACTGTAAGGATCCATATAGTCCGGTCTCTCTAACAACATTGAGTTACATCACTCTCACAAAGAAATATTCTCTTGGGATTTGTGCCCAATCTCTCTTGGGAAATGTGCCTTCCTTACTGCCCTAACTTTCCTCTCTCAAGTTATCTCAAAAAGATCTCTCAATATCCTTCTCATTGTGTCTTGTACACTACCCAATGCATTCTCTTATAATATGAAAGTAACCCTTCACCTTCTCCAACCCTAGATCTAATGGCCAAGATCTAACCTTTCCTTTACAAGATCAACGTTCATGATTCATTCCCTCCAAAATAAATCACTTTAAAATATTAAAGTACATTTTCACTTTATAACATAAGTGCACTTTATGAGATAAATTCACTTTAATATTAGAAGGTACACTTTATTAAAAAGTCACTTACATAAAAGAACCACTTTATCACAACTTTATAAAAAAMCCATTACAAAGTCAATTCTCTAGTAGTGTAGGTACAAGGTTACTTCTACATACAAGAAAAACATACGGAGTACCTTCCGAGATAAAAATATAACACTCCCTCTTAGCRAGGGATGTACTTGCTTTCATCACCATCATTCRGTCCCATCACACTRTTCTCAATAGAAGCTCCCTCTGAACCTAGAGCCATCCTCAACACTTGCACAAAACACAAACCAAAATACATCCTCCTGACAGCTAATATGAAACCTGAGCTCCTAGGAGAATCCACTCCACCTTGAGCATCGATTCGATCACACCAGTTGAGCCTCTTACCAGTGTTCATAAGAGACTCCCTCTCTTCTCTCGGAATGCAAGACTAAATCCTTGGGACCACCGCAGTATCAGGAACCTACTGCTCCTCATTCGACATTGAATCACATCCTGAAGGTTGTCCTCAGAACATGAACATCCTGTCCACCTGATCACTAATCAGTTGTGGTTCAACCGGGTCCACTCCCTCCCGATAGATAAATACATGTCCCCTCTTTAACAATGTAAAATATCCAATATCCTCCAAGGCTGAGATTGAGAGAATGTTAACCCTCAACTATGGAACAAAGAGAACTCCATCAAGCTCTAGGAATCCTCCATACTCGAGTCAGAATATAACCCTTCCCAATCCACGTACAACTCGTGTCATGTGACAAGTGGATCCATTGTCAACAATCCATATGATATCACCCCCAAATCCTCCACTACCGACACTAGATTCTAGAGTAACCAAAGAAAATTAATTGTCAAGCATGGAAGAAACGTTCTCCATGGTTGTTGTAGCAATTATCTCAAGCCCCTCATGTTCCTTCCTCTTCTTCTTCTTCTCAGGACACTAAGAAGAAAGGTACCCCAACCGGTTACAATAGTAACATATGACTTTACTCAAGTCCCTCCTGGAATTTCCTTTCTTCTTTCCCTTTACAGCAAGAGAAACATTCTCCTTAGCTTTGTCTTCCTTCTGAATACTACTATGAGACCCCATCCGGATCTCCTCCTAACTGAAGTCATCCCACAACCTGCTCCAATCTCGAAAATTTTCTCGACCCACCACACACTTCACAAAGACATCCCATTCCTTTGTGAAGCGTTTCAAGGTTATCCTCCCCAACTCGATTTCTGAGATGATCTCTCCCACTGCAGCTAACGCATTCTTAACTTGGGCTAGATGGGTAATATATGATGTAACATCCTCAATATTATCCATCTTCTATTCAAGCAAATTATCTTTCAAGGCCATCTTTTGATTGACATTCTTCACCTCAAAAAAATTCTTCAAAGTTTCCCACATCTCATAAGAAGTCTTCTTCTCAGACATATCTGAAATGAGTGGGTCCTTCGCACCATATAGAATGATCCTCTAAGCTTTGGCATCCTTTACTTCATGCAAATCCAAAGCAATAGGATATGTTTTGGGAGCCATAACAACAGAACTGACATAGCTCTAAATCTTGTTCTCCTTTACAACAACTGACATCCGAACCTTCCACTGTAAATAGTTGGAAATTCCATCCAACCGATCCTCAAAAACAATGCATGAAACCATATTCCTTGTCACTATTCAAAAGAAAACAAACAATAGATTCCCCCCCTTCAAACCTTTCCCAAATATCTCATTGTTCACTGTCATTCAGAACCCAAGCTTTGATACCATGTAGAAATTAAATGACAAATCATCTTATAAAAAACTTATGTCATACACTTAGCAACCTAGAGATAAATTTTATAAATGAACTTTGAAATATATAACCACACTCAGAAAATACCATAAGTAGAAATACACATTGCCAAGTACTTTAGCAATGGAATAAACACAATGAACAACAATCATTCAACTCATAAATACTTAGAAATTTAGGGAATTCTAGGGAAAACCCCAATGTGGGTAAACCCAATGAGAGAGAGATTTTATTATCTTCAAGAAAGATATATCAGCAACAACATTACATTTACATCCAAGAAAACCAAATTACAACAACCAATTGTCCCAACATTCTACCTTGATAAATGTGCCAAGAAAATTTATATTGTTGTACAACACTGCCCTCTTTCAACACCTTGAAATCTATGACAAACCACAGTTGTACAAAAAACAACAAAAAAAATCCCAAAACACCAACATAACACACAGAAACCTGCTTCGATTTACGTTCATCAATGCTGCCTCAAAATCCATGCCATCCTCTCTTTTGTACGCACGGTATGGATTGTACGGATCCATATAGTATGATCTCTCTAACAACAGTAAGTTACAACACTCTCACACAGAAATATTCTCTTCATATTTGTGCCCAATCTCTCTTGGGAAATGTGTCCCCCTTGCTTCCCTAGCTTTCCTCTCTCAAGCTATCTCATAAATATCTCTCAATCTCCTTCTCATTATGTCTTGTACACTACCCAATGCATTCTCTTATAATCTGAAATTGACCCTTCACCTTCTCCAAGTCTATATCTAATGGCCAAGATATAATATTGCCTTTACAAGATCAAGGGTCATGATTCATTCCCTCCAAAATAAATCACTTTAAAATATTAAAGTACATTTTTACTTTATAACATAAATGCACTTTATGAGATAAAGTCACTTTAATATTAGAAGGTACACTTTATTAAAAAGTCACTTACATAAAAGAACCACTTTATCACAACTTTATAAAAACCCATTAAAAAGTCAAGTCTCTAGTAGTGTAGCTACAAGGTTACTTCAACATACAAGACAAACATGCATAGTACCTCCTAAACTAAAAATATAACATGTATTGTGTGCAACAACTATTCACAATGCACACACAACTGACTTATTAATGCACGTGACAATTATTCCTAGTGCGCGTGATGATTCGAGCACCGCTTCTAAATCCCATTACTGTTACTACTAAAATTGACTAACAAATGAAATTAAATACATAATTATGAAATACGTGATATTCAAGTTCATGCAATTGTCCATACTAGTCAAATAGGTAAATGCATCTAATACATTTCACCATAACAACATATAATGTATTCTCGTGCACAGAGTAAATCACATAGTAATTAAACTTACAAATTATCATGGGAAAATAGATAAAAACTTATCTTTTTAAAGCAATTGTGTAACAAACTGCTCGGGAAGGATGTTCCACTCAACCGTAGACTTATTGTTCCAAAAATAAATAGCAAGTCACCCCTGAGTCGGGGCTAGGAATCCACAAGAAAAGGGTGTCTCTCACAATCCACTCACAACTTAATATCCCAGAACCCACTGGTATTCTCCTACATCTATCTCAAATTTCCTATAGCTCGCGTCCTATTGACCTTCCCAACCCAAGGAATGTACCCCATCATTTACCTCAGTCCATTGGGCATCCCATTTGTTTATCAGGGTCTCTCTGAAAAATGTAACTAGGAATATCTCTATTGGGAACTCAAGGGAACTCACTTCCAGGAAAACTATTGGAAACAACAACAACACTTTCTATTCCAATGCAACTCACACAAGAGTTCACTCTTCAGGCCTGACAACCTATCTATTCAATCTTCAACTATCTCAAATTTCCTCCAATTCTCTTCCTCTTGACATTCCCAACCCAAGGAATGTACACCTTCATTTCTCTGAGTCAATCAGGTGTCCCATTCGTTTATCATGGTTTCCCTAGCAAAAGTAATTAGGAATATATATACTAGGAACTCAAGGAAACTCACTACCAGGAAAATTACCAACAACAACAACAATGTTGACAATAAAAATCGCAACGAGGATTTCGCCCGCAAAGTATTGCTAAAGCCTATTATTTAAACTAAGCTAATGATATATAATACTACTAAGTGGGACACCCTTGTAGATTGGACGATCAGAGGTAGTCTTATTAAACATTTTATGTCGATGTTTCGATACTTCTTATAGGGTTCTACATGATTGATGATGAAGTATTAGTTTTGTTTGCAGCATAATGGCAGGTGGATAATGCATTTTATGCATTGATTATGTTACTCTAAGCTCTAAATTCAATGTTATGAATGGCTTATATTAATAGTTATTACATTGCTATTGGTGTCATGATTCATTACATGTCACACCTACACAAGACACATGTTAGTAATAACAAGAGACAAGAGAAATATGGAAAAACTCCAAGGGAAACTATACTATGCTATGTTATACTATGTGCAATTGAAATTTAAATAAATTGATGTTAGTCCTAACTAGCAATGTTAATTGCGATATGATTTGTACTTAGTTATGTTGGGAGCATTTGATATATGTAATGGAATGGTTTTGGAAATGGTTAATATGGATTGGGTGGCACAATTGGCAAGCAATGTGTGCAAGTTTTGATGCATGGATTAATGGTTTGACTAGTTGTCATGTACTACGTAATTGAATGAGATGGAGGATGGAAGAGACATGCATTAAATGCATGGAAATCCATACTTCTTCCAATGGGTCCTTACCCTAGCATGGTTATTGTTCATTTTCATTTTTCTATGGTTAAGCTCTGAGATTCAGGGGTGGAAGGAACTGCTCGACCAAGGTTGCATTTTTAAGGCCATTGGTTATAGGTGTGGTTTTTTTCACCCATCCATGAATTAGCTCTATGTATGAAATGAATTTTGGCTCGATAATGTGTTGGTCTTTGTTTTCTTAAGGTTTTCAACTGTGTAAATGCATGGTGTTTGCTCTAGAATGATTGTTTGTGCTATTCGTTGCAAATGGGAAAATCAATGGTTGAAGTTGTGATTTCATTAGTTGTTTTGTGTGGTGGAAACCATGGTGGCTCTCTGTTGTCTTTATCGGTTTTTGTTGGAGGATTTCACATTGTTATCCTTGCTATCTATTTCCTCACAGTTATGATAACCACACATGGTTTTATTTGTTGCTATGGGTAGTTGTGTATGTTTTGAACCACCTTTTGGTCACTTCATATCTTTTTCACATGATCATGGGCCCATTTTGCGTTATTGGTATCCACATAGTTGGTTATGGGGTGGATGTCATGCCAAGAATCATGCTTTAGGGTTGTTGGTAGTACCCGGGATCTGTGTTTCTATCATCATTATTTGGCTATTGGGGAAAAACACGAGGGTTATGCCTCTGCGTGTTCTTGGTGTTGGTTACTAGCCAGTAAGAAATCTCTGCTCCTCTGCATCATGGTCTACCCTAACTGGTGTCGAATTGTTATCCTATATTACAAGCTAAAGTTTATAAGGCTTGTGGTTCCACCATGCTTATCTTGAAGGCTCTCACCTAGTGTCGACACAGTTGACCTCCAGTCTCCCTGTGTTTGGTTCCACCGAGCGAACACTTGATTATTTTGTTCATTAGTTACAGAGCCCAATTTTGATAAATTAAACCATTCGCACCCTGTTGGGTATCTTATTGATTGTTATGAGTTGGTTGAGTATCATTGACAATGGCTTTGATTATTGGATCATCTTTGTTTGATCGGGTTGATTGGAAAGTTGTAATTGGTATATAGTCATTACATTCTTTTATTATGATAGTTGAATATATAACTCAACATTATTTAATTGGTTGATTGAGAGTAAGCATAAATGTATAGTCACAGAGATGCATCTTTTTTTTATGTGTTGGTCTGTGTGTTTCTACAACGTGGTATAAATTGAAGTGGTGGCTATTGTTGTTGTCTGTTTAATTTGCCTGATCGGGATTATTGCAATTTGAAGAGTTGATAATTGTGGCTTAGTTGTCTATTGTGTATGATTTATGTAGACATTGTGCGTCATTTGTTTTTATTGCACCATCAGAGATGAGCACGGGGTTTTTGGTAGTATGGTTTCATTGGAAATTTAATTGCTAATTTATCAAAGGAATGGGATCGGGCATGGATTAAAAGAGTTTGTTCAACTTAGGAAAGACCCATGCCTTGTTTTATTTGAGGATTTATAAGCTATGGGTAGTGGTTGATATCTTTATATATGCTGAACAGAGTTGAAGTATTATAATTGTTTGTTCCTTTGGATGTTGTTTTAAATGTAAAAGGGAAGGAATTCAAAAGAATCAAAATTCTTTTAAACAATATGGGTGAAATTCATGACGATTCTGAGTATAATTATATTTTGTGTTAATTGAAATTTTTTAAGGAAATTGAATGTGGGACAGTGAACAATTTGTAACACACAATAATTTTTTAATTGTCCACACCAATTGTTTAATTGGTGTTTGAATAGTTGTATTGAATACATAATTGTTTTATGGATTACTTAATTGTTTTTTCAAACAATATTCTCTCTTTTCCCCTACCATTATTTCACTTTTCACTCATTACAATTCCCCTCGCCTTCCCATATTCACTATCCACTCCCTGTTCCTAAAATTTAATTATAGTTAAGATAAGTTATGTATTATGACAGTTAAGGGATCATAGGGATGAATTACAGTGATATATTCTTTTTCTTTACGATACAGTTGATTGTTTGATGTCTGTGAGTAATAATCATGATCTTTTCCCCCTCATTTTAACATTTTTCACTCAATACAACCCCTCGCATATCCTTTAACCCATTTTCACCCACTTCTCATTGACACCTATTAAACGATTTGTATGGATTGGATTGCATGAGTCTGATATGTTGCTGAGCCAAATTTTATTTCATGTTTTAAAGAGTTTTCATGTATGTCTGTTAAAGAAACTATTTGCTAATTAATTATTCATATAGGAATGATCTTTTTCAGCAGAGGTAGCGATGGTCGGGGTAACCGAGGTAGAGGAAATTGGAACAGGGGCCCTAGAAGGCCATGATCTAGGTCAACTATTTCATGCTAGATTTTTTAACTGGAGTGGGAAAGGAGTGGTCCAACCTAGGTCTGAAAGGAATCACTTCCAATCCCCATAGGTCCCTGGTATCCCAGTGCCTCCTCATGTCTCACTGCAACCTGAAGTTCTCGAAAACAACGGATGGCAATAGATTGTCCACCTTACAGTCTCCCAACATTGTGCCTAGCCTAACTTGTCTCTACCTGCTCCTCCACCTATAAATCAAATTGTCCAAGATTCCCCTGTCCACTCACCAGTACAGTCTTCCCATGCAAGAAAAATGTTAAAAAGGGAGGCCCACCATGCTTCTGACAAAGGAAAATCCATTGCTGCCCCTTCCTCACCCTCAAATGACTCTGATGAATCTGTGTCCTCCCACATGCATTTGAGAGATGATTTCTCTCATGTGATTAGTGAGATTAGATCTAAAGGCTCCACGTAGCCTAAGGAAAATTTAGAGAGATCAAAAGGTGACAACAACAACAAGGGAAAGATTGCCTCTCAGAGTGGCAAATACGGATTTTAAGTTTTTATTTATTAATTGTTGAGAATAGTTGACTTCTGAAATTTTGGACAGCACACTATTTTTGGATATATGGGTAATATATTTTTGGAAATAATTTCAATTATCATTGATATAAATTGTCAAAATATGAAATTCATGATGGGAGTCACAAGGAGGGATGTTTTGTTTGATTAACTAGTTGTGTTATGATTGTTAAAGAACTAAAGCGAGTCACAAGGGGTCCCACCTACTAGTTATTATTTATTTAAAATCCTTATTATGATTTATTACTTTTCCCCCTTAACTAAAAAGTTGATTGAGTTTTGGTTAACTTAACTAAATAAGTAGTTCAACTACTTCAACTAATTCTAATTTGTTTAAAGGAAAAAGGAAAAGGAGGAACACGAGGAGAATAGAAGGGGAAGCATACTAAGGTTTGGTTTTTGAGTTTTGTTAAGATAATTCAGTTTTCATTCATTCCTTAATTCATTAGAAGCCTAATTATTTTTTAAGATAGCAGGGTCTTATTATAGACAACAAGATTCAGGGTTGAATTACATCATTCAAACACTTGTTTTTCAGAGATGTTGATCTATCTTTGATAGTCTGTGTAGACTTGTCTGTTTGTGAATTAAATTTCATGACTGCTAAAGGCTATTGTGCAAAGTCAAGTGGGAAGCAATCCATGGCAAGCTGATCCAGCTTTTAAAGTTCAGTTTTTTACTTTCTATCAGAAGTCCTTTTGTATGTTTCATCGAGGACATCTAAGTTTGACTTTGGTCCAAAACTTCCTTACAAAATTTTGTAAAGAGAAAAATTATTTTGATGAATTGGAATGAAATAAAAGATTTCTTTATGTCTCATATGATTTGATTATTTCCTTGGTGTTTTTACTTGTGTCTCTGTATTTATTTCAGCATATGTTTAGAAAATTACATAAATAATGAATTTTTCAGCAAGATTTTATTTATAAAAAAAAATAGCCTAAGCACTTGTGAATTAGGATACCAATTTTGAAGACTATAAATGTAGGGTGATATTCCCTTCTATCTTACTTTATCCAAGCAAGATCTGAAAATTCTTGAGTAATATCATTTCATATATTTTCCTCAACAAACAACACATGTTGTTACAGTGAAACTCACACAAGAGTTCACTCTTTAGGCCTGAAAACCTAGATCTTCAATATTTGACTATCTATAATTTCCTCCATCTCTCTTCCTCTTGACCTGCCCAACCCAAGGACTATACCCTTTCATTTCTCTCAGTCTATTGGGCATCCCATTATTTTATTAGGCTTTCTCTAGCATAAGTAACAAGGAATTTCTCTATTGGGAATTCAAGGGAACTTAATGCCAAGAAAACTACTAGCAAAAACAAAAACAATCAGTGTGACAGTGCAACTCACACAAGAGTTCACACTTTAGGCCTGAAGACCTGGATCTTCAGTTTTTATCTCCAAAGTGCTCCAAAATTCTCCATCATGCTACATAATTCACCCAACCTTCTTTATCTATCTCACATGGTCTTTTTTTTTCTTTACTCCCTACTTGTTGTTCTTGTAAAACTCAATCTGTAAAAAATTCTTGTGATTGCCCATACAAATTTCCTCTTTTTTTAATTACTTGATTAACTTACACTCTTTCCCAAACTTATTTTACTCAGCCCCATTCTCTCCAATAACTATGGGATGTGACTCTCACACCCACCCTCTTACACAAGTTTAATTATTGGGCTCTCATACACTCAACAAATATTTAGAAGTTATCCCCAATGATAATAAAATTCAAGAAAATGGGTTGAATTAATTCCCATAATTAATTTCCCCTTTGGACCCCTCTTGTACGCTCTCTTCTCCTATGGAAAATTGATTCCCCATATCTATCTATATTTGCAATAGCTAGCATCACATTTTTATTTATTTAAAAACAGAAAATAGATTCACATATTGCATTGCTTGGATATAGCCACATCTATATTATGCATAAATTAAACTGGGGATTATAGTGGAGATGATACATTCCCCCTCCCCTGCATTTATGCACCATCCCTAGTGGAAAACACCATGCCAAATACATATAAAAATTTACATCACATTACAATATTCAGAAAAGAAAGAGAAATTCTACAATTTTTACCCTCCAACAACAGTCCCAACCAAAATCTCATATTTATGTCAACTTGGTTACCCAAGGAATGTTCCCCCTTCACTAATCTCATTCCATCGGGCTGGACCATTCTTTTATCAAGGCTCTTGGTTGAGGTGAACATAATTTTGAGATGTGTTTCCATAACTGTAGTTTCCCAAAAATGGGGTCTTTCATTTTCAATTTATGTTTTCTTCAAAATTGACAAAAAATTGTGGGTATTCTTCCCGCATAGTTTCTTCATGTTCCCATGTTGCATCTTCAGGATCGTATTAGGTCCATTGAACCCTTACCAAAACTATGGATGTTTTCCTAGGTACTTTTACTTTCCAGTCCAGGATGTGTATTAGTTCCATATGGTAATCTCCTTTGTTTTCCACCTGGATCATAGTCCAATCAATTATGTGGTTAGAGTCAGGAACATATTTCTTTAATAAGGATACATGAAATAGATTATGCACTCTCATGGATATTGGCAATGCTATCATGTATGAAACCAACCCTATCTTCTCTAAGATTCCAAAAGGCCCACAATATCTTGTTTCCAACTTTGGGCATCAACCCAATCTTAGTGAACTTCTTTCTTCTTTCACTTTTAAAAACTTTGCTCTTGTTTGCATAAATTTTCTTCCTATCCTTTGAATCCTTTCAATTCTTCCTGATCTTTGTCATCTTCTCTTCCATTTCCCTCAACAAATATGTCCCAATGATAACTATGTCTATTGGGTTATCCCAACTCACTAGTGTATTACACTTCCTTCCATACAATATTTCAAATGGGATCATTTTTTAAGGCCTAATACCCATTATTGTAAGTAAACTCTACTAAGTGGATATACTCTTCTCACTTTGATGGTTGTTCCATCATATACATTATGAGAATGTCTTCAATTATTTTGTTCGTCCTCTCTATTTTTCCATCTAACTCTAGGTGATATATTGTACTAAGATTTAAGTTTGTTCCAAATCTTTTGAACAAACCTTTCCAAAAATTAGATGTGAATTTTGGATCTCTATTTGAAACAATTTTCTTAGGTACCCCATGTAGCATGGAAACCTCATTCAAGTAATTATCCGCAATCTTTTTTGCCTTGTGTGTTGACTTCACATGAATAAAATGTGTTTCCTTGGTTAATTTATCTACCACCACCATGTTGGAATCATGTTGCTTCTTTGTTCTGGGAATTTTTGTAATAAAATGAATTGTAACCACTTCCCATTTCCACTCGAGAATGGGAAATGGATGTAGTGGCTCGGTTGGATGTCTATGCTATGTTTTCACCTTTTGGCATTCTAGACAACTAGCAATATAATTATCCATTTCTTTCTTCATTCTTGGCCAAAAGTATTCGGTTCTTACAACTGCATTTGTCTTTTGATATCCTGGGTACCCAACATATGGCACATTATGCATTTCCCTCAACACTTTATTTTTAATTTATATGGAATTTGGAACATATATTTTCCCTCTATACATGAGGATTCCATCCTCTTTCAACTGATAATAATTAATTTTCTGTTGTAAATTGTCTTGTTGTAATGTCTCTTTTATTTTTAGACATTGTTGATCTAAATTTGCAACCTTTAAAATTTTGTCTCTTAAATTTGGGTTGAACATACTAATGGCTGAAATATGAATTCTGTGATTTCTTCTATTGTGTGCATCAACCACCTTATTTTCCTTGCCTTTGATATGTTTAATTCAAAGTCATATTCACTAAGAAATTCCATCCAGCTAGTTTGTCTAGCATTTAATTTTGGTTGTCCAAATAAATTATTCAAACCACAATGGTTTGCTCTTAGCTCAAATATTTGTACCATAAGGTAATGCCTCCACATTTTTAATGCATGAAAAATGATTGTTGATTCCAAGTCATGTGTAGCATAATTATTTTCGTGCTCTTTTAGTTTTCTAGACTCATAGCACACCACATGATATTTTTTATTGAGGACTCCCCTAAGCCCATCCTTGCATGCATCTATGCACACTACAAAATCTTCATCTCGATATGAAATATTTAATATTGGTGCACTTGTCAATATGTTTTTCAATTGTTGAAAGATTTTTTCACACTTGGAAGTCCATTCAAATTTCACTCCCTTCTTTTTCAAAGAAGTTATTGGTCTTGCAATCTTTGAAAACCCTTTTATGAATCTTCGGTAATAAACGGAAAGACACATAAATGATATGACTTTTTTCACATATTTTGGAGATGTCCATCCTCTAATGGTTGATATATTCTCATGATCAATTGTAATCCCATCTGTAGATATAATATGCCCCAAGTAATGAATCTTCTTTTGTTAAAATATGCACTTACTTAGTTTGGCATACAACTTGTGCTCTCTCAAAACTTGTACCACCATTCTTAAATGTTTCTCATGCTATTCTTATGTCCTTTAATAGATAATAATATCACCTAAGAAAACAATCCCAAACTTGTCCAAGTATTCCTTGAACACCACATTCATCAGGCACGTAAAAACAACAAGGGCATTTGATAGTCCAAAAGGAGCTACCGTAAACTCATAATACCCATATCCCATTTAGAATTTTGTCTTTCTGATAAAATCCTCCTTTATCTTCCCTTGATGATAAACTGATCTCAATTCAATCTTGGAAAATATCCTCGCACCCTTCATCTGATAAAATAAATCATCAATCCTTGGGAAAGGATATTAGTTATTTATTGTGGCCTTATTCGATTGTCTGAAATCAATACACAGAATTAAGGTTCCATACTTCTTCTTCAAAAAAAGAACTTGGGCTCTCGAAGGTGACACACTTGGAAATATATAACCCTTCTTGAAAATATCTTCAGGTTGCATATGCAACTCCTTCAATTATGGTGTGCCCATTATGTAAGGTGTCTTGGACACTAGGGAAAATCCTCACACCAAATCAATAGAGAAATCAATGTCTCCCTTTGGTGGAAATCATGGGATTTCCACAAAAACATCCTCAAAATATTTAAATACAGCATGGTCTCCAATAATTTCCACTTTATCTTTGGTTTCCTCTTCTATATGGACTACAAAAAAATGACACCCATTTCTGAAACTATTTTTCAACAACATGAATGAAATTTATCTAATAGCTACAACTCTTGGAATGCCTGGAATATTGTCTTTATACCCTCCCTCATCAATACAAGTATTGTCTCATTGTAATAGTGTAGGACAACATGGTATTTTCCCAACCAATCCATGTCAATTATAAATTCATATGAACCCAATGGTATGATGCTCACATATGCCTATGTCTTGAGTCCATTCATGTCTATTGGAAAATATTTAACCAACTCATTGATATTTCTCTTAGCCCCTGTTGTTAACTATACTAATCATTTTTTCTTATGCTTACTGCTTTGCAAGTGAAATCTTTCAAGAATGTTGATTTTTATGTAACTATGGATAGCTCCAGAATCAATTAAATTGCTATGGGTTGGTTTTCAATCTTACCTTCCACTTCAATCATGGGGGATTGATAATTTGTTTTCTTTTTGTCCAAGGATACATTAATACTTGGCATGTTTCCTCCCATGTATTCAAATTTTTAAACCTCCTGAATGTTTTGAATGATCCTCATTCTTTCACCTTTGTGAGGGAAGTCCCTATACAAGCGATTTCCATCACATCCCCAACATTGTACAGGTTGTTGCCTTGGACTTTTCCTAATTGAATCTATTTTTTTGTGCTCATTTTGGGTTGATTGTCCTTTATGATTTGATTGGGAGTGATTATGAAAAAGGGGTGGATTAAAACCTTTATGCCTTTGATCCCTTTTTCCTTTCATCTTGTACTTCCAATATTTTTGTAAGACCGACCTCCCTCTGCTCTTCTCATGGAGATGCTTTATTATTATTATGGTCTCATCCAAAGTCTTTGGGTTATCATATTGTATATTTTTAGTATAGAAGGAGGGTAACTGATCCAGGTAGATATTAGTGGCCACCCACCTATTCCACTGGATCAAGGAATAGTTTTCCAATTTGTCATTTTTTTACATTTTTTGGATCCCAAACTTTTGGGGCCATTCTGAGGCCCTAAACGATGTTTTTTCTGTCTCGAAAGATCTTAAAATGTAGCCGAAGGAAGATGGTAGGGAAAAATAATTTTTTACTCCTCGTTTAGACCTTTCCAATGATGTATCGATTTCCCCAAACGAAGATTGTATACAAATGATACTCCCTTAGGAATTTGATGTATCAACCACCCCCATCAGGACCCATGCACCTTTTGGTGTTTCATCTCCCAGGGTCAGGGTTTTGGATGTTTAGGGTTTTCTCATTTATGTTTTATGTTAAAAAGGACTTTGGAGCCTCATTGTACTCATGTTCTTATAAATGAGGGAATCTATCCCATATATTCTTAGAGATAAGATGCCGCCATTCGAGAAAGTTTGTTTCATTCTGCATTTTACAGTTTCAGCATGTTCTCTTTATTAATAGAAATCAAGTTTTACTGTAAAAAAATTGCCAAAATGGAAAATTTTTCTTTGTGCCAGTGGAATAGGTGGGTGGACACCAATAGCCACCTAGATCAGTAACCCACTTAGAAACCTTTGTATTGTTAGATTCTCATCCTTTGTGAAATGCACATACTTCAACAATTCAAAGAATCATTTTTCGTACTCATCCATTGTCATGATTGCTAGCTTGAGAAAAAAAGAACTATTTCATTTTCCTTTTATATTAATTCTCACAAAAATATTTCTCCTGGAAATATACTTTGAACTTCATGCATGAGACCTTATTCTCATCAAGGTGTTTTTCTTGGTTAATTTGATCCCACCACATAACCACCTTTCCTTGCAAGTGGTAGGTTCCAATTATTGTTTCTACTCTGGATGGATAATCATGTAGATGGAAATATTTCTTCATTTCCAATAGCCATGCCTCAACCTCTTCTCCCTTTCTATGCTAACCATTGAAGGTTGGTGGCTTCATATTCATTAATTAACCTTTCAATATGTCTCTGTTAGGCCTTCTCCTCTATCTCCTAACATGAGAAACACTTGGGCTAGTCCGTGCCCCTAAAATTGTAGGAGCATTTCTAGTGGATTTCCCTAGGGAAAAATGGCACCTTCTTATACTCCTTGACTTCCTAACATTCCCATGTTCATCCCTTCTGCTATGGGATATATATGTTTTCACTTTTCTATCACTAGTTTCTTTCTTTGTGCTAGAGTGTTTATTGGCTTGCCTTTGCAACATGTTCGAGATCTACAGTATCTCTTCTTGAGATTTCATAATATTTTCATTATCATCCCTATATCTCTGCACTTCTCTCTATAGACTTCTCATATTTATAGGCTCATGTTTTCCTCTTCTTCCATTAGACTACATCTCAACATTTCCCATGCTGACATCTAGGCTTCTAAACTCTTCTTCATGACTGTAGGACCATTGGGCATCTTCCATGGTTGTAGTTCTCATACAGGAGCAAAACTTCCTTCCTATACCTCTAAATTATACAAGAAAATGTTCATGAAAACAATTTTTTGTTAGACAAAATATATACACAATTTTGGAAAAGAAGAAATAAAGTTTTATGTTTTCTAATGCCACTAGTCATCTTCTTTTCTATTGGTTGTAACTTAAATTGCCCAGATCATTTTTTTTTTTTTGTGGGCGGGGGGGTGATATATGGATCCTCCTCTCCAATATCTTACAATGACTATTTTATTGCTCAATTATGAGCTCTAAGCATAAATGTATAGTCAACTTAATATTGTTAATTCAACCCTTTTCCACACTTTTCATTCAAGTGAAATTAATCCTAGACACCAACTTCAAATAATTGTAGAAGTAAATTTATCAAGAACTAGAGAAACATTTGTATGAGACATATATAATAATTATGAAAGATAATTCATAACAACTCTTGGATTTTCAATATGATTCTCTAGTAAAAAACTATAGCAATATGGAAAAAACAACTTCCTCCTTTTTCGTCCATTTTTTCGGACTTGGAATTTTTAGCCAAACTAATTATCTCCCAAAATGCGCATTTCTAGAAAAAATTCAAAAAACCAACGTTATATAGCTTGATGAGTATACAAAATGTCTATTAAACAATGTTTTCCATATTTGTCATCTTGGTACCCTTTTCCTCTGAAAATCCCAAAAATCCCCAAAAAGTGGCCCTGAATAGTAGATTTTCCCCTATTTTAGGATCGTCATTCCAAAACCCTTAGAATCCAACCAAATCCTTCACAGATTATTTATTTGTTTTCTTTTATAACACTTTGTACAAATTTCAATAGTAACTCTACTCCTACTAGTGAGTTTGACCTTGATCTTTAAAAATATGTAATTTGCATTTTTTGAAAAATCAGAGCATGATTGGTCAATGGCCCTCTCTAACACTTCTATAGACCTCGATAGTGCGTAAAAAACCTAAAATTTTCATCTCAATCTAACTTAATTTGCTCCAGTCATTGCCAAAATACATTATTGGCTCTAGACTACAGGACAATTTTTCTTGTGCGGTATCATTCTTCTCTTCATCCTTTTTAAAGTCTATGTGTGCATCAATTATGTATTATGCACCAATATTTAGGGCACACAATATCCATAGTGCACATCACCAATATTTAATGAATGCCTCATGCACCAATATTCAGTGCACACAACTTCTATAATGCACATCAATATTCAATGCACACAAGTTTTTATACTACACACCAATATTCAATGCACACAAATTTTTATACCGCGCACCAATATTCAGTGCATGCAACTTTTTATACTGCACACCAATATTCAGTGTGCACCGCACAGCAATATCCAGTGTGCATAACTTTTCATATCATGCACCAACATCCAATGCACACAATGTTTTATATTTCACACCAATATTCAGTGCACGCGAATTTTTATGCCGCACACCAATATCAAGTGCGCACAATTTTTCATATCATGCACCAATATCCAATGTGCACAATGCTTTATACTATACAACAATATTCAGTGCGTGCGACTTTTTATAGTGTGCATCAACATTCATTGTGCACAAATTTTTATACGTGCACCAATATCCATTGCACGAAATTTTTTATATAGAGCATCGATATCCAATGCATGCAACGTTTTATACCATGCACCAATATTCTATGCACACCATTTTTTATACAACACACCAATATCCAGTGTGTGCATCTTTTTATATCATGCACAAACATCCAATGCACACAACTTTTTATAACGTGCACCAATATTCATTGCTCTACTTTTTATACTGCACACAAATATCTAGTACACACAACTTTTTATATCACAAACCAACATCCAGTGCACACAATGTTTTGTATCGCACACCAACATCCATTGCATGCAACTTTTTATGTCGCAAACAAACATCTAGTGTGCGCAATACCAATTATGCATTGCGCAGCATCAATATTTAGCACACGCAATTCCTTTCTTCGCTTAACTGATTTTCCTTATTTTCCATCTCACGACCATCGTGACCATCGTGAAAATGTCTCACTCACCTTCTTCCCCAAATTTGACACAACTCCAATGATGAGATAATGAATTTACAAACTTCATGTTAATTGGTGGTCGATACAAGTTTGGTGTTGAACCAAAATATTTTATACCATTCTTTAATGTCCCCCAACTTAACCACGGAACATTACTTATGAAAAATACTCATAAATTTGAAAATTTTCTTCTAATTAACATTCTGTAACTTATCAGTTGCAAATTATACATGGATTTAACCATTTCAGATGACATTATTTAAATGAAGCTACATCGTGCCGACCAACATGAATGTCGTGTCATCATTAAGACAAACCATGTGCACCACAACCTTTGTATTGTGTGTGAAAACTATTCACATTGCCCACGCAACAAGATTATTATTGTGCAAGACAACTATTCTCATCTTGCATGATAATTCGAGTACCGCATCGAAATTCTATTGTCATTACTACTAAAATTGACTACCAGATGCAATTACATCCAAAATTACAAACAACATGGCATTCAAGCTCAGGCAATTTTCCATACTAGTCAAATAGATAAATATAGCTAATAAATTTCACCACAACAACATATAATTCATTCTCATGCACAGAGTAAAATACACAAAAATTAAACTTATAAATTAACACAGGAAAATAGATAAAAACTTATCTTTCTAAAATAGTTGTGCAACCAGCTTCTTCAGAAGGACGTTCTGTTACACATTATTTTGTTCACCCTAGTGATGTTTCTACAAGCATGTGTTCAAGATCCCAAAAGGATCTCTCTCAAAAGAAAAGTTACTAATTTCCTCCTCTACAAAACTTGGTTTTAGAAGGATGTCGCAGGATAGACATAAGACACAGTGCGGAAATGTCGGATTTCTGTAGGCTGTCCTAAACTTGTCTTGTGGAGTTTCCACAAGCTACTCTATAGACAAGGTGTGGCGGCATTTGAAGACTAAGGAAAGGAAGAGGTTCACGAAGGTTATAGAATGGAATCTTCTAGAATATCAGGTGGAATCCGTATGGTTGGGATCCTACTGGCTTCTCTGATTTGGTGGGATCATCCTAATCTCTTTAACCATCTCTCCTTCTCCTATATAATTATGGGTTTCTCATGGAAAATGTTAAGCAAGTAAGAAAGAGAAAGAAAGATCAAGTAAGAAATGTATGAAGGAATAGACTGAGAATTGTGTGAGGAACTCTATTTCAATTGATGTTTGAGGTCTCCATTTGACCATAAAGCTATTGTGGATCATATTCATATAAGTTTGGAGCAAGTGTGTGTGTTGGAGAAAAGGTCCAATGAAAGGGAACCTTGCAACATCAAGGTTGTTTGGTTGTATCTTCCACTTTTACTTAATATAATATAGTGGCATGTTTATTCCCCATAAAATCATTCTCATTTTATTACATGACTCCTTGATCACATGTGTAAGTTTTCATTGAATATACTATTGTTGCTTTCACTTTGGTTGGTTTGTGTTTCATTGCAGATCCAATATCACAAGAGCACTGAAGCGGAGGAGGGACAACAAAGATATAAGGAAGCGATATTCAAAGGTATGTCATTTATCTCTTGTTTGATAGTAAAATCAATGATTAAATATTAGGGAAAGAGTCATGTCCTGTCTTGTTTTGTTCTAGATCCAGGTGGATATAGGGAGATCAGTTTATGTCTGCATTCACCGATTTATCCAATAAAAAAATTGACGACCGTACTGAGGATACGACATGTTTTGGTTTTTTGTTGTCCATTTTTCTTTTTCCTGCATCTTTTCATTTTAATCTAGTCTCTGATTCTGTGGTGGATCCATCTAGACTCTCTGGATCTGAAAGTTCTTTTAGACTATTTTCCCTCTTTCCAATTTTCCTTTGTTTATAGGCATTTCCGCACTAAATCCCATATATAGACTACAGAAACCTTAGATACCTGTACCCTAACTGCTTAGACCAATGCGGACTTTCCGTAACCTACCCCATAGCTAGCCTGCGGAAACCTTTAATCGTCACACTGTACCCTACTACTGGGCTGCAACATTGCCAGTAGAATTTTTGGATTAATTATTTTTGTCTTTTGAGACCCAGTTTTTCTTTGATCACCTGGGAAGAAATTTTAGTGCCAGTACTTGATTTTTTTATGAGTGTAAAACTTGTTGTTAATTTCTTTTCAGGGATTGAAAACCCTTCTTCATCGTTTTACAAGTTTTTACTTCTTGATTTTTGTCAACAAAGACATAATATCTAGATTTAAATTTGAGTGCTTGACTGATAAAAGTCCCTGATTTGATTTAAAGTTTTGGATTGTTTTACATTTTCTGGATTACTTGTTGATTGGAAAAAAAAATCATTTACATTTAGTGAAACACTTTCTCGTCATATTCATTTTCATCATCATTGAAAGTTTGATTTGGGTATTTGTTGAGTGTATCAATTTTATTTGATTACTTTTCCTTTCTTCATTATATCCCTGAGTTGGTTTTGGAAAGGAAGAATTAAAGTCATCTATTCTTTGTAGTAATCATTCATAAGAAAAAAATTTACATTCAATTTTTTTTTTTACAAGAGAACAAATTGGAAAATTTCATTGCTTATGATTGTTTGAAATTGTGTTCATTCAAGAAAAAAGGAATTATATTTCGTAGCTTTCGTGTTTTCCGAAGAAATACTTTCTCCCTATTGTAATTAGAGTTCATCGAATTGAAACATTGCATCATCCATCTCTTTTTGCATCTTATTAGGTGAAGGTCTCATACAACATCATTCTCATATCCATCTCCCTCTTGCGTAAACAACAGCCTCTAAAATACTACGTAATTTTAAAATTTATTTTTAACTTTTATTTTCTAGAAACTCTTTCCACCAACATTAGCTAGGATAGCACTTTGGAATAGGTCATGAGGCACACTCTCTAAACCATAAAACACACTATAGAATCTTGTGACAGGGAGTGTTCAAATCCACTTGCAACATTTTGTCCTAGGAATCCCTTCTTACACAAGGGTCAAACCTGAGGTTGCATTAAGGATGGAAGATTTACTCACCCTTATTTGTTGGTCTTGGTGTAGAGATTGCGCGTATTACAGGGGTCACTTGAAGGTATACCCACAATTATGAGTGGAAGCATTTCGAGTTTATTTTGGGATAGATACCATGCCCTTGCATGTGGATAGGACTATCAATTGTTTCCCCAGGCATAATTGTTGTTCTTGGTAACCTTAGTAGACTATCTTTTTAGGGTCTTACATGAGGTGACTGTGGAGGGGCAAGTATTCACGGTACCTGGAATTGACGTTGGCCAAACTCACTCGGGCTCCTTGGAGGGTATACCCACGATTATGTGTGGGAGCTTGCACCAGGGTGTAAGTCCGTTAAGCAGGTCGTCAACGTAAATTTTCCACCTGCTCTATCCTAGCCCCTTCTTGTATTGACTTCGTGATGTTGGATTTCATCACCAACTAGTGACTTCGAAATAAGAAGGTTTGTTTTCTTGGTTTGATTTCTAGATTTTATTAGCGAGTACTGTTTGTTTCCGTAGTTGGCCATAGATTTTTTTCGTAAAATTTTTGGTTCGGCCAACATCAACCCTCCATGTCGTTCACGTAGGATGCAAGGGCTACCCCCGGAAGATCCGGAAGGTTATCTCCCTTTGCCTCCTAATCCAATAGAGGGCTCTCCTCAATAGAGAGAGTTTCGGGACACCATAACCTCACAAGAGGAAGGGTCTGCCACTTTAGAAATTTTTTGAATTAGTTTTGATTCTCTACAGGCTTTCCGCATTCCTCCTGGCTACGAGAGACATATTCTTCGGATGATATCACCAGGAGAACTTGTTGTTGATGCTTATGGAATACTAACCGGACCCCATACAGGCCCTGGAACTGAGAATCTCCTTTGGACTATCGACATATTTAGAAGCCCACCTTCCACGGTGCGGGACCTTTACAACAACTTAGGGGCAGGTCCTGATACACTCGTCATCTCCCAATATCCTGAAACAACTGTTACCTACACAATACCTTTAGACCATTTTACTGGTACAACTAGCAACATCATCATCGGTCCAGACACACAGTCAGTTGGTCCTAGCTCGACTTCTTCGCTTCAAATGGCACATTCTACTATGGTCCCACACGTTACGACTATTCCTACTGGGAATGTGGTGGTTAACCAAGCTCCCATTGGCACACCACTCTCGTCTAGACCTATCCCGTCGCTTCCTCTTGGGTATCACGCTTTGAATCCTTCCACTGCCATCCTTACCCAGGTTCCATCCGAAGTTTCTAGACGTATTGTTCCACCTGGGTACAATGTTGTTGTCAATTTTGTTCCTACACCTTCCCAGGTCCTCTCTGGAGGGTCTTATCCACCTTTTCCTGGGGGATCTGGCCCTAGTGGCTCCAATCCAATTGGAAGCACCTATCATCCATCCACTTCTAGTTACCATATTCTTGTTGGAGGGAAATATCATGTTGGGGGGTATCCTCCACTTGGAGGACAACCTCAGGTTGGAATCTATAACCCACTGTATGGATAGAACACATCGAGATCACTAGCCCAACTTTGGAACCTTCTTTCCCAAATAAATCAAGAATCATCTAGGGGGAAATAGCCTCAAGTCACCTCTTTTGTTCCCCCTCACTCTGGCCAACCATATCCCAGTTATTTAAACCCTACTTAGGGTCCGAACGTTCAGTCTAGTGTCCCTTTTCAAGGGAACATTTCCAACCAACCCGACCCTATGGGCTACATGCCTCCACATCCACGTCTAAATCTGTCAGGAACTTCAACTTACATGCAGATTTCTTATGGTCCTACTGGTATACCGATGAGACTTCCTCCCCAAAGTCACAAGTGTCCTCA
Source organism: Picea engelmannii (assembly GCA_009831015.1). Classification (NCBI taxonomy): domain Eukaryota; kingdom Viridiplantae; phylum Streptophyta; class Pinopsida; order Pinales; family Pinaceae; genus Picea; species Picea engelmannii. Next base: position 1,195,957 of record ML786653.1, on the reverse strand, counting down.
AGTGAATTGACAATTTCCCTTTTTAGCCACTTTGGATTTACCCAATTTGTCTAGTATCTTGAATGATCCTATCTTACATTCTCCCCATTGGCACGTTATACCAGCCAAGTAATCATATGACATTCCCAAACTTGACGGTAAACCGGGAGAAGACCCAAACAACCATGTTATGAATTTTGACCTTTGGTGCTCGTCCAAATCTTTGATGGACAACTCCATTCGGTTACGACTCTTCCAACGAACTCTCACGGTTTCGACTGCAAATTGGTACATAGAATTACCATGAGCTTTCTTTAATGACTTTAATACCCTATCCATGGATTTCCTCACACATTATCAATTGCGAATTCATTACGAGATAGGAACTAATATTTTGAGTTCCTTTAAGCAATGTTCGGCCATTCATATTTCTGATCACATCCATGAGTGGAGAAGAAGAAAATGTTTGATCAAACTCAACCTTCCTAATCAATTATCTGTTGAATGGTTCACCAAAATCATTCATCAATAAAACATCTCGTGATATTTCCATGGGTGTATTTGTCACTGAAGAGTAGAGGATTAGTCGCGCTCAGTACCTAGATCTCGTTTATTCTCAAATGGTCACTCTTTACGACTTACTCTCTGATTCTCCTCACCCTTCTACCATCGCTACCTCAACAACCCCAACAACTTCTCATGTTGTTGATGGTGTGATTGGAACCTTCCATGCTGACGATAAATCCACTTAGGACACTCACACAAATCCCAAATCTATTGCTTCTAATGTTCAAAGTGCTCTGACTCCTACTCCTTCAACCGGCAAAACTTATGAGGTTCACTTCATTCAATCTGCCCCTACCAGAAAAAATAAATCTAAAAAAGGAAAGGGTAAGAATAAGGAGGATAGAAATAATAATCCGCAATCTGATAAACCCAAGACATAGTCTGCTGATGATAAGGATAAGCGTAAACCTCGATACCCTTTCCTTATCTGTGGTCATGATCACTACACAAAAGATTGTCCAAGACACGATGAGGTCACTAAGTTCCTTCAAGGGAACAGAAAGCCTCCCACACCTGTCATTTTTTCACAACCTTTCCCTTCTCAAAAGCAAGCCCAATTGCTCATTCATGTCCAACCCTCTCCTTCCACCACTTTGTATGTCCTTATGTGTACTGGTAATTCTACCAAGAACGACGTTGCAATCACCACTCGAGCCAAATATTATTCTCCTTCAAAAGAGAAATTTGACGATTTAGCACCTTCTTTGGTTCAACCGCGTCCTTCAAATTCACCTCCCAATGGTCCTCTTCATCTTGAATAACCAGGTCCCGATAAAGTTCTCCTCCCTCCCCCAAAAGGCATTGTTTGGAAATCTTCCTTTAATCCTCACGCATGTGCTGCTCAAAACTACAACATTGTAGAAGAACTTGCGCAAGCACCCTCTGCGATGTCAACTCTCGAAGTCCTTCAAAGTTTTCTTGCTCAATGGAAGGCACTGTTAAAGTCCATTGGTGGAATTGATCCCATAGATACGAATTTGATAATATTTGACTTGGAAGAACACATTCCAAGGCTACCTCCTCAGTCAGCATTTTAGATTCAAGTTATTGTCGAGAACAAGAATATTTGTAGAACCGTTATTGATGAGGGTGCCTCGATGTGTGTTATGTCAGTTACCTATTGGAAAGCCATTGGCTCTCCTCCTCTCACTGAATCAAACAATACACTTAATGCTTTCAATGGTTCTAATTTTAAACCCTACGATGTTCTTCCCTCATTGTCTATTACATTGGAAAGCAAATCGGTCAATGTCGAGGTCGAGGTCTTTGATGCGCCTCTTGACTATAACCTCTTACTTGGCCATAGCTAGATTGATTCCATGCGTTCCATCATGTCGACCCTTTTCTGTGTGTTACGTTTCCCACATCAAGGAAAATTCATTACGGTTGACCAATTGGCCTTTTGCAATTCTAATTCTTGTACTAGCAATGTACCCTTTATCTCGAAGACACCTCCTGGGTACGAGAATGTCGGTGTGGGTCTCCTAAAAGATTCCACTTTGATGGGTACCTTCCCAATACCACCACCCGATGTTCCACCTCCTTTTGTCGCCTCAATCAACATGATCATCACCTCTGTCAGCAAAACCCCCATGTCTCATGACCCATGGATAGTACCTGATCCTAGTGATTATCTTCGCTATGGAGAAAAAATGCCTTTAAGTCCATTTGAATCCACTTATCAATCCATTCAATTGGAAACCCCTTCTACACCTTCTCTTTGTGATTCATCTCCCGATCCATTTCATGTGATCTTTCCTACCGACGAGATGATCATGTCAGTCATGTCCATGGAAGAAACCCCATGGGATGATGGACATCATCATTCCATTCTCTTCCTAGAACAACACACCATAGAGAGTTACCAATGGATTTCAACTTCGTCAATCATTGTTGTCATTTCCTCTTTTCTCAAGTCATCCCATGATGTGATATATGAAGGGAACCTTAGTAATATCTCACCCACCATTCCTCTTGACATATCCATTAAACCTGGAATCTTCGAAAATGTTCATATCGGAGCCTCATGTTTCGTTGATGAGGTCGTCACTTATAAAGACATTTTTCAAGAATTTCGTGGCGTTTTCGCTTCGAGCTACAAAGAGATGTCGGGTATTGACCCCGATATTGTTGTGCATGAAATTAAGACCTACCTGGATGCTAAACATGTTCGACAGAGACTTCGCCTAGTCCACCCTTGTAAAGCCACTGCTATCAAGCTTGAATTTGAAACAATTATGAAGGTTAGCTTTATTTATCCCATGGCTTTAACCGATTGGATCTCCAATCTAGTTCCGGTCAACAAGAAATAAGGCAAGATCCGTGTATGTGTCGATTATAGGGATATCAATAAAGCTTGTCCTAAGGACAATTATCCAGCCCCCTTCCTTGACCAGATCGTCCATGATTTTTCCGGGAGAGAAATATTCTCCTTAATGGATGGTTTCTCTGGCTATAATCAGATAAAAAAATTTCCCGCAGATCAAGACAAGACTACTTTCATTTTTCCTTGGGGTACTTTTTCCTACCATAAACTTCCTTTCGGTTTGAAGAATGATGGTGTGACTTTTCAACACACCATGTCTTATGATTTCTATGATATTAATCACATAGTACAATCATCTCTCGATGATCTATCAGCGCATTCCATGCATCACCAAGATCAATCGACCCATCTTCGAGCCATTTTACTTTGTTGTCGTTACTATTGTATATGTTTGAACCCATACAAATGTGTTTTTTGTGTGGAGTCCAGTCGACTTCTAGGTTTTATTGTGTCACTTCATGGAATTAGGGTAGACCCTTAGAAGTTTGAGGCTATCCTTAATCTACCTCCTCCTTCCACACTACGTCAGTTTCAAAGTTTACAAGGGAAGGAAAATGTTTTGCATCGATTCATTCCCAATTACACCGATTTAGCACAGGGTTTTACTTGACTATTGAAGAAAGGGTACGAGTTTGTATGGGACGATACCACCAATAAAGCCTTTGAAGCTTTAAAACTTTCCTTAACCCGTACACCACTTCTTTTTCCACCCAATTATAGTCGAGACTATTTCCTTTACCTCGCCGCTTCGGACTCTACCATTGCCATGGTTTTAGTCCAAGAAGATGATTTGCATGAAGAACATGTAATCTATTATTTGAGTCAGAGTCTCACGACTAGCGAAGCCAAATACCTACATGTGGAGAAATTGGCCTTGGAAGTTGTTCAAGCCATCCAACGTTTTCGTCATTATATCTTATTATGTAAGACCACTTTCATTCCCGATTGCAACCCTATGCAGTATATTCTTACATGCCAATTTCTAGGGGGGAAGTACTCCAAATGGATAGTGATTCTCCAGGATTTCGACTTAGAGTTTGAATGCGCTAAGTCTAATAAATGTGTATTATTTGTTGAATTGATAAGTGACCTTCCCTCGATTGATACAGAAGATGTGGTAGAGGAGTCCTTACCTGATGAATCCCTTTTTCTGATCAGTTCTGACGACATTTGGTACGGAGATATTATCATTTATTTCCAGACTCAAACTTTCTGGCCCGACCTTTCTAGTATGTACCGTCATCGTATATGGTATCAAGCCCATCAATACATAATTCTCGGTGATATTGTTTATTTCCATGGTGTTGACTCAATTTTTCGACGATGTCTCATCTACGATGAGGCTGAAAATGATTTGAATGACTGCCACTCTGGAGCATGTGGTGGTCATTGTTGGAAATGTTTAATAGGTAGCATATGCTTGCCATTGATGGAAAGTACAACAATGAAGATGGCATGAGTATAGGAAGAATGTAATAGATGGGCACCAGAAGTATTTTGGGAAGACGCTGCAGAGCAACCTCGATAAGATCAGAAGAGATAGTGTAGAGGATGTTTGGTATGGTTTACAAGCAGCGTATGCTTGTCATTGATGGCAAGTACAGCAGTGATGATGGCTTGAGTACAATAGCGATGATCATCAGTGCAATGATATTCAGGAAGAGCGAATGATCAAAGGCAACGCAACCAGGAAAACAGAAGATAAGTTCAGGTTGATCGAATGATCGAAGGCCCGTAAATATTGAGAAGCATTTATGATCGTTGGATCCATTCAAAATTCCCGAAAGAACAAGGGCCATCAGATCTGAATATAGACAAGAAGAGCACGCTGAACAGGAGGACAGATCTCAGATGTTAGATCCAAGCGCAGGACCCAACCATCATTGGATCAAGGAGAACCTGCACACCTTTTAAAGTATAACAAGGAGAAGCAGGCGTAATCGCAATATGCGAAATCACGACTTAAATCTGAGCCGTCAGATCAAGGTTGAACCTAGACCGTGGATTCTGCTCCATGTCGGAGTTTTGAGGATCGCGAGTTGAACATATCAAAGATTATTAACATCGGGAATCCTGATATCGCGATATGCGAAATCGCGATGTAATCTAAGCCGTCAGATCAAGCTTTGATCTAGACTGTTTATTCCAGTCCGTGTTGGAGTTTCGGGGATCACAACATGGAGAGGCAAGTAAATAATGCAACAAGAATGTTTCTTTCACGATATGCGAAATTGTGATTCAATCGTAGCCGTTGAATCAAGATTTGATCAGGACCGTTGATCCCACGCCATTTCGGGGTATCGGGGATCGCGACTTGGAGAGTCGAGATGTCTCATCTCCAGACTTACGAAATGAAAAATCACGAAAGCGCCTTATGAATAAGGCTGTGGTCACAACCCATGGTCACAAGAAGGGAAGGAGTCATTCCAGATAAGCTCCTTTTCGAAGTTTTGCCTATCGCGACTTGGAGTGACAAGAAACTCCATCTAAGGAACCGCAAGATGTGAATTCACGATGAGATCTAGACCATCAATACATCAAAAGCCTGGACCGTTGATCTGAGCTCCATCTCTGAGTCTCGCCTATCGCGACTTGGAGTGACAAGAATCTCCATCTAAGGAACAGCAAGATGCAAATTCATGATGAGATCTGGACCGTTGATTCATCGAGATCGCGGACCGTCGATCAGGGTCGATGAAGATCAAAAGTTCGCAGCGCCTTTTAGTGTAGCCTGTGGTCACTGTGTGTCGTTACGTGGAGGAAGGACCTAGTGTAGATAAGCTCCAACTCGGATTTTCGGGGATCGCGTATGGGAGTGTCAATACACTGGATCATATGAATGCCAAAATACCGAAAAGGTGAATTGTCGGTGTAACCGGAGGTCACCGCATGTGGTCATGTAGAGGAGGGAGCTAGAGCAGCCAAGCTCCTTTTTGGAGCATGTGACATGGAGACTCAAGATGTCTCATCGCAGAATCTCTGAATTGCGAAAGTGCAAAATGGGTAAATAACGTAAGAACCCATCAGAGTTAATCCAACGATGGAGGTGAAAATGAGCACGATCAGAGGGCTAATGTTGATCCTCACAGTGTAACTTCTAGAAACCATTGATGGTTTCTACTAGAGGATGCGAAGAGACTTCTGTGTGATTTCTAGAGGAGCTGAAGAGTTACAAGGAATCTTCCAGTGGAATGAAGACGATTCGTGGAGGAAATTGACAGCTGGATGAGGGTTGGAGCCTGTAACTGAAACAGAAAGGATAAGCTCGACTATGCCAGAGAAGATGAATATTCTCAACTGCCAGAGAGGCTGAGGAATCTCAGCATAACACCCAGTGATGTTGAACGCGCGGTTGAACTGCCAGAGAAGTCAAAGAGTCACAATGAAGATCACGTAGAGCACTTGAGATGTGGAGGAGATTGGCACAGTATGATCATGCAGAGGAATGGCGAATATTGCATGCACAAGATACATAGAAGCTATATATACATGGCATAGAGAAGAGAAGCGGTTGTTGTTGTTGTTGGAGTTTGATGTGGTTGTTGTTGGTGAAGGCGATTCATGTGTGAAGAAGGAGGAGAGTGCAGTAGTTGAATTGAACAGAAGAGGAACTGTGCAGTGAATGGATATGGCGCACAGAGCATAAAAAGCAGAAGAACAGACAACGCAAGTCATTTGTGAAGAAAGGCAATGAGGCAGACAAAGCAACGAAATGCAGCAGAACAGTGATGAGTCGGTAAGCCATTGTTGAACATCACATCACTGTAATAAGTTTTAGTAGCAAAGATTTATATTTCAGGGTGGAATGGAGGTGCTAGGGAGGACTGTTGTCCTCATAGGTTCTAGTGGGTGCTTGAACACAGGGAGTTGGAGCTTCCATCTGGTTGCAGCCAGAGAAACCAAGGTGGCAGGGTGGTGCAAGGGAGAACTCTTGTTCTCTGTCATACAGGTTGGTGCCTGTATGATTGGAAGTTGGTGCTTCCATCCAGTTGGTGTTGGAAACACTCAGGGAGTTGGTTCTTCCTTCTAGTTGGTGCTAGAGAAACCAAGGAGTTGGTGCTAGAAAAACCAGGGAGTTGGTGCTTCCTTCTAGTTGGTGCTAGAGAAACTAGGGAGTTGGTGCTTCCTTCTAGTGGGTGCTAGAGAAAATAGAGAGTTGGTGCTCTCAG
>ML786653.1:1168233-1186288 GCA_009831015.1 Picea engelmannii | reverse complement strand
TTAACCTTTTGGGAACAAAGGGGGAAAATAGTCAGAAGCAGAGAGATAACAGTGACAGGGGGAGTCATCCACTCATGAGAAGATTGATAAAGGAGTCTGAGTAAGAAAGGTGAGAAATTTTGAATTTTCCACAGAGGATACAGCGGAAGCTGAAGATGAAGAGGTCCAAGAATCAGAAAGAGAAGACTCTGGTTTAGACACAAATATTCTGCAGGCCTCAAATGAGAGAGTCCATCCCGTCAGGGGGAGTTTGCATTGATTTAATATCTGATACCTTCTAAAATACTGCAACAGCTCAGGGGGAGCATGTTCTCTTTGACATTGATGTCAAAGGGGGAGAAAAGAATCTGGGTGCCTTTGTTGCCATCAATGCCAAAGGGGGAGATTGTTGGAAATGTTTAACAGGTAGCATATGCTTGTCATTGATGGAAAGTACAACAATGAAGATGGCATGAGTACAGGAAGAATGTAATATATGGACACCAGAAGTATTTTGGGAAGACGCTGCAGAGCAACCTCGATAAGATCAGAAGAGATAGTGCAGAGGATGTTTGGTATGTTTTACAGGAAGTGTATGCTTGTCATTGATGGCAAGTACAGCAGTGATGATGGCTTGAGTACAGCAGTGATGATCAGCAGCACAGTGATATTCAGGAAGATCGAATGATCAAAGGCAACGCAACCAGGCAAACAGAAGATAAGTTCAGGTTGATCGAATGATCGAAGGCCCGTAAAGCTTGAGAAGCATTTTTTATCGTTGGATCCATTCAAAATTCCTAAAAGAACAAGGGTCGTTAGATCTGAATATAGACAAGAAGAGCACGCTGAACAGGAGGACAGATCTCATACGTTAGATCCAAGCGTAGGACCCAACCATCATTGGATCAAGGAGAACCTGCACACCTTTTAAAGTATAATAAGGAGAAGCGGGCGTAATCGCGATATGCGAAATCGCGACTTAAATCTGAGACGTCAGATCAAGGTTGAATCTGGACCGTGGATTCTAGTCCATGTCAAAGTTTCGAGGATCGCGAGTTGAACATGTCAAAGATTATTAACATCAGGAATCCCGATATCCCGATATGCGAAATCGCGATGTAATCTGAGCCGTTAGATCAAGCTTTGATCTAGACCATTGATTCTAGTCTGTGTCGGAGTTTCGGGGATCGCAACATGGAGAGGCAAGTAAACAATGCAACAAGAATGTCGATTTTGCGATATGCGAAATTGCGATTCAATCGCAGCCGTTGAATCAAGCTCTGATCAGGACCGTTGATCCCACGCCATTTCGGGGTATCGGGGATCGCGACTTGGAGAGTCGAGATGTCGCATCTCCAGACTCACGAAATGCGAAATCGCGAAAGTGCCTTATGCATAAGGTTGTGGTCACAGCCCATGGTCACGAGAAGGGAAGGAGTCAGTCCAGATAAGCTCCTTTTCGAAGTTTCGCCTATCGCGACTTGGAGTGAAAAGAACCTCCATCTAAGCAACCGTGAGATGTGAATTCACGGTGAGATCTAGACCGTCAATACATCAAAAGCCTGGACCATTGATCTGAGCTCCATCTCTAAGTCTCGCTTATCGCGACATGGAGTGACGAGAATCTCCATCTAAGGAACAGCGAGATGCGAATTCACGATGAGATCTGGACCGTTGATTCATCGAGATCGCGGACCATCGATCAGGGTCGATGAAGATCAGAACTTCGCAACACCTTTTAGCACAACCTGTGGTCACCGCATGTCATCATGTGGAGGAAGGACCTAGTGTAGATAAGCTTCACCTCGAAATTTTGGGGATCACGTATGGGAGTGTCGAGACACCGGATCATACGAATGTTGAAATACTGAAAAGGTGAATTGTCGGTGTAACCGAAGGTCACCGCCTGTGGTCATGTAGAGGAGGGAGCTAGAGTAGCCAAGCTCCTTTTCGGAGCTCGTGACATGGAGACTCAAGATGTCTCATCAAAGAATCTCTGAATTGCCAAAGTGCGAAACGGGTAAATAACGCAAGAACCCATCAGAGTTAATCCAACGATGGAGGTGAAAATGAGCACGATTGGAGGGCTAATGTTGATCCTCACAGTGTAACTGCTAGAAACCATTGATGGTTTCTACCAGAGGATGCGAAGAGACTTCTGTGTGATTTCCAGAGGAGCTGAAGACTTACAAGGAATCTTCCAGTGGAATGAAGACGATTCTTGGAGGAAGTTGGCAGCTTGATGAGGGTTGGAGCCTGTAACTGAAACAGAAAGGATAAGCTCGACTATGCCAGAGAAGATGAAGAGTCTCAACTGCCAGAGAGGCTGAGGAATCTCAGCATAACACCCAGTGATGTYGAACGCACAGTTGAACTGCCAGAGAAGTCAAAGAGTCGCGATGAAGATCACGCAGAGCACTTGAGATGTGGAGGATATTGGCGCGGTATGAGCATGCAGAGGAATGGAAAATATTGCATGCACAAGATGCACAGAAGCTATATATACAYGRCACAAAGAAGAGAAGCGGTTGYTGTTGTTGTTGGAGTTTGTTGTGGTTGTTGTTGGTGAAGGTGATTCATGTGTGAAGAAGGAGGAGAGTGCAGTAGCTGAATTGAACAGAAGAGGAACTGTGCAGTGAATGKATATGGYGCACAGAGCATAAAAAGCAGAAGAACAGATAGCGCAAGTCATTTGTGCAGAAAGGCAATGAGGCAGAYAGAGCAACGAAATGAAGCAGAACAKTGATGAGTCGGWAAGCCATTGTTGAACATCATATCACTGTAATAAGTTTTAGTAGCAAAGATTTATATTTCAGGATGGAAGGGAGGTGCTAGGGAGGATTGTTGTCCTCATAGGTTCTAGTGGGTGCTTGAACACAGGGAGTTGGAGCTTCCATCTGGTTGCAGCCAGAGAAACCAGGGTGGCAGGGTGGTGCAAGGGAGAACTCTTGTTCTCTGTGATACAGGTTGGTGTCTGTATGATTGGAAGTTGGTGCTTCCATCCAGTTGGTGCTGGAAACACTCATGGAGTTGGTGCTTCCTTCTAGTTGGTGCTAGAGAAACCAGGGAGTTGGTGCTTCCTTCTAGTTGGTGCTAAAAACCAAGGAGTTGGTGCTTCCTCCTAGTTGGTGCTAGAGAAACCAGGGAGTTGGTGCTTCCTTCTAGTGGGTGCTAGAGAAAACAGAGAGTTGGTGCTCTCAACAAGTAGAAACTTGCAAAACTGAGGTTGTAGCCTCATTATGAGTTGGTGCTCATATGTATGATAATGTAAAGAATGTAACTAGTACTTATCATATAAAGAAAAAGAGGTTTTTACCCTGTATGGGTTTCCTCGAGAAATATTTATCTCTTTGTTTCTCATATATGTGTGACCGATGCTGAATGTGCCATGGTTTATTTCCCTACGTTAATGTGATCATCATTCAGTGTTTCTACAAAGAGTTCAAAATAAGCATAATTGTTTAAGCACGGTAACAACTGATTCACCCCCTCCTCTCAGTTGTCCAATAGTCATATGTTTGGGTATGCCACTGCCCAAAAGATCTTATGAGCAGGATACTTTTGGCCTTCTCTGTTTAAAGACTGTATTACTACCGTCCAGAAATGCCATGCTTGTCAAACGTATAATAACAAGATAAGATCTCATCCCAATCCTTTACACCCTGTAGTTTTCGTTGGTCCTTTCACAAAATGGGGCATTGACTTAATGACATGTAACCCTCACTCGTTCGGGGGGCATGGATACATCATCATATCTATGGATTACTTCAATAAATGGGATGAGGCGATTCCTACATTTGATAACACCGGGAAAACTGCAGCACTTTTCATATTCAACCATATAATCACTCGATTTGGAATCCCGCAAGCTATCGTTATTGATCACGGTAGTCATTTTCAAAATTTCATGATATCCGAGCTTACTAAAAAGTTGGGTGTTCGGCATGAAAACTCAACCCCCTATTATCCACATGCCAATGGCTAGGTTGAAGAGATAAATAAAGTTCTTATTACTATGCTTCGATGGATAATAGGAATTCACAAGACAAGTTGGCAGACGATGTTTTTTTCAGCATTATGGGCCTATCGAACATCTGTCAAGTATTCCATGGGATTTACAGCTTTCCAATTAGTGTATGGTATCGAATTTTTCCTGCCGATTGAATGTGAGATACCATCTTTGAAGCTAGCCATTGAACTTCTCCCCAACACCTCTGTTGAAGAGAAACGTCTACTGTACCTAATGCAATTAGATGAAACCCGTTGTGATGTCGCCCTAGTTATTGAAGCTCATAAAAAGCGTGTCAAAGCCAAATATGACAAGCATTTCAAGCCACATGTTTTCTCTAAAGGTGATATATTCTCCTCTACGAACAATATCATCATTTATCAGGGGCTAGAAAATTTGAGGCTATGTGGTGAGGCCCTTACATTGTCAAACGAGTGTTGGAGAAGGGAGCCTATGATTTAGTGGATTATGATGGAATTCCCTTGAGTGAACCCAAAAATGGGCTTTAATTGAAGAAGTACTATGCTTATATTTTCTTTGCATGAGTGGTGGTATTTTTATTGTATCATACTCTTGTGTACTATTTTTTGTGTGTTTTTTTTGTTATTTGGTTTCGACCCCTAATTGCTTACCTTGCATTGTTCTCGGTTTCCATATGTCGGTGTCTTCGCTACCCCACATTGGCTTCGCTAATGGCTCTAGTCATAGTACTCAAAACCTAGAATCTGATGTGTGGGCAATCTACGAACCCACAAATGAATTAATCAGTTTACACAGTGTTTTCCTTGGTCGTGCAACTAACAATATCATGGAGTACATTGCAGTCATTGAATTGTTGACCAACATTGTCTCACTTGGAATCCATCATCTTGTTGTACAACTTGATTCGTAGTTATTACTACTATAGTTGAGAAATGTCTATGCTATCCGAAGTCCTACTTTGTTAAGGGTATATCTATGAATTTGTCTCTTGGAACGTCATTTTGATTAAATTGAATATCATCACATTCCTAGATGTCTAAATACATTAACAGATGCATTAGATAATTATGTGTTAGATACACATTTGAGACATTTATAAATCCAATCACATTTTGTATATAAAGAAAGTAAGACGGTAGAATCCTCATGTATATATAACGATAAAAGTTTTTACAAAAAAAAAAATTTGTCCAAAGACCAAAATATCGAAAATGTGAAGAACATGGCTTCATATACAAAATAGCATCAAGGATGTTGCTCACGATAACACACAAATTCCCATTCCACCCTACAGAGCAGTTGAATAAGAGAACCAGATACACCTACAGTATGGCACTGATATTGTCTCGGGATCTCATCGATAGAGATATCTAAGACATCTGCTATCAACCCCTCCAGGTTCTGCTTGATCGCCTCATAATCATTGACATCCCATCCTGCTACCTCGCCTACTTTCCCTCGTCTCTAGATGGGGGATGTACTTGGAGGTCGTTGCGGTCCTACATCTGTGTTTTCAAAAGAGATTTTGATTAGTCATCAAATTAAAAACATAAAAACATTTATATTTCAAAATTTACAAAAAACATAATAAAAACAAAAATGTGTTTCTTACCTAAGTTCCCCCATTGAGAACCCTCGGGTAGAACCAAGTCTAGGACACCTCTAAAATCCAAACTGACATATGCATAATTATCTACCATCAGTAGATGAGGCCTCAACCAATCAAATAACACGTTATATTTAACGATGGGGCCCGCTACGTGTCGAGCCATGAGGTCACACCATCTTTTCATCCTTGGATCCTGTGGGGCCGACAGGCCCCACTCTACCTGTAAGCACAAGTGTAGAACCATCTCGAGGAAGAAGGACACTAAAATGGATCTGTACCCGAATTGTTTCAGGTCACCTTTCTTGCACTTTGTCATTTGTTTCTTCATACTGCGAAGAAACCCGTCACACCAATTAAATAACCAGGGCTCCATGCACTCCACTGCATATTGGAAGTAACTATGGAGGGCCATGTGAAGAGATGCACTCCCCACCATACGTGAGATAGTGAACAGGATAGTTCGTAGGGGTAAATCCCAGACACCCCTAATGGAAAATTTTCTCTTACGTCTCTCGGCCTCGGTATCACAATACTGACGGACATACTCGCTCATCAGTAAACTACCACCTTTGTCGCCTGTTAAGGTCACATGAGATCCACGACGAGATAATCCCGTCAAAAAATAGATATCCTCGATATATAAAGAGAGTATGTGGGCTCCCACATAGAACACCTATTGATCCACATCCCACATGTGAACTAAGTACTCAAGCAACCTCAGTTGGACCTCATGCTCTGGATCTTGAAGAACTTCAGGAGCCCGCATTGCCAGAGGGAATTAACTCTGCCCGAGTCATTCCCGGCGACGTAATCATTGTCCTCATGTTCCCTCTCCCTCCACTCCAACATTTTGAAAGTCAAAAACCTGCATTGGAACCATAGAGAGAAGTCAACATCTTTATTTCAATTCCTTGGAAATTTTTATTGGTTGAACACACATAAAGAAATTTTGAGTTTCACCCGCCGCAAGTGAATTTTATACGCAGTGAGAAACTTCTGCAGGTGAACCAAAGGCCACCTACAGAAACCTATGGTTCCCGTAGGTCCCGATATACGTCACCTGCGACGGCCCCTATGTGCACCTACCAGCCTAAAATCCAACTCAAAAACTATTTTTTAACGAGTGAAAAAGAAAATTAATCCATGGAAAAGAAAGAGGACAAGAAGAGTACCTCTTTAGCGGAAGTCATTCGTCGAATGGTTGCTTGTGCCTATCGCAATCGACAGAGGAAGTTTGAGGTGGAAAAGGGTTTTTTGGACGCGTTTTGGGTAAAATGACAATGAAATGGTAAAAAACGAGTTTTCACCTATATTTATTCACTTTTTACTTTTTCATTGATATTTTATAATATTTTATTCATTTTATATAAAGCCTAATGTTCTTATGGTATTGTGAGTGTAGTAATTTTTTCGCAAATGAATGATCTTGGAGCCTGAACGATGAAATACAGATACTTTTCTTCATTTGTTTTTTACGTTTGTCACATGTATAAATACTTTTTAGGTTTTTCAGAAAAAACCTTGTGCTCAATCTTTGTTCGTTCCCGCGCTTGTAAATCAATGAGAACACAACCGAGTATACTTGTGTCTCCTTTTCGTACTCGTCATGGTAACATGAAAATTGAAACTCATGGAGTCTCCTTTAAGCTCTTTTCACGCTCCATAAAAACAAAAATATTGTCGAGCGACCTTGTTCTTTTCACGATCGTAAAAGTATTTGAAGAAAACGTTTGATGGGTGATAGTTTATCACTTTTTCAGTCTCATCGAACTAATTTACGAAAAAGGAACTGAGAGAGTCCTCTTTAAGTGTTTTTCAAACTCTCTAAACATGAAAAACCCCTGAGTTTTCTCTCTTTGGACTCGTTAAACAAACATTGAAAGACCTATATGCAACCGAACCACTCCTTCTTAGTGTTTGTTAAACATACTCCGAGGGACTCATCCAAAGGATGAGCTTACATCAACAAGCATATGTTATCCTCCTCAAGCTTGCGTAAAAATAAAGAGGTACTCACCAGAAATGGTGGGGGAAAATTTGGGGAAGAAATGTGTCTCTATATTTGTGTTAGTGGTAGTAATAGTTGCTCTTGAACATGACACCCCCTTCGTCATTGAATCCAGGTTGGGAAATTCATTTGTCTCTCATTTGACCTTCTACAATTTTATATCTTGGTTTTTCTTTGATTCAATGCTACCAATACCATTGTTGTGTCATTCATATGTTCAAGAGAAGTCCAACCTTGCACAAGAATTCTATCAAGTCGGCCATCTGCAGTTATCTATTTTTACCATGTCGACCTTCCCTATGTCAGTTTCAAATCATTTTCATACTTTGATCTATCCTAAATATGTTACTTAATTCACGTCATTGATGGGGGATACATCAAGGCCCTCCTGTGATGAGTCTTTTCCTATCGACTTCAACTCTTCATCTGGGAACAAAACTTAAAAATCATTTAGTACCTTAGAGCCTGCATGCCTCAATGGAAGGTTTCTTCGCTTTCGATGATGGATTCACATTATTGGTCCCTGATCGAGAGATTTCATCAAGTGTTCAACTTCATCTCATTTATTCACATTCAATGGATTGTACTAAGGTACCCTGGGAGTCATTGACATCAATGGTTATTTCCCTCGCACTTGTTAACGGTTTTCATCAATGACTGGTAATCAAGTTGTTTCTACCATGTTCGACTTCAACATGTGTAATCACATGGCTAGATTTGTACTTACGGACTATGGGATTGAAGACCCTGGATCTCCCCATTTTGGTCCAGGTTGTGATGGATTATTTATGATTTTTATTGACACATAGATCAACTTTGTATGTCTCATGGCTATGTCTGATTTTGAGTTTTATAGAACATAGATCCACAGTGTATTCTTGGTGGCTATGTAGAATCTTGATGACATGGATCCACGGTCTATGATTGGTGGCCATACTGACCTTCATGATTTAAATCACTTGTATTCTGAGCATGGGAATGCCTACCTCACAAATGGTATAATATTGCACAGATGCTTGGTTGTTTGCAGGTTCCCGATTAGTGCGCTCCTTGTTCTCGACACACACACACACATTTTACAAAGTATTTTGGTTGTCACGAGTTCCAGCCTAATAATTTGGGGGGAATTATGTTACACATTATTTTGGTCACCCTGGTGATGTTTCTACAAGCATGTGTTCAGGCTCCCAAAAGTATCTTTCTCATGAGAAAAGTGATTGATTTCCTCCTCTACAAAACTTGTTTTTAGAAGGATGTCGCGGGCTAGACATAAGACACAGTGTGGAAATTCCTGATTTCCGCAGGTTGTCCTAAACTTGGCTTGCGGATTTTCTGCAAGCTACTCTATAGATAGGGTGCGGCGACATTTCAAGACTAAGGAAAGGACAAAGTGCTTGAAGGTTCTAGAAGGGAATATTCTATAATATGAGGTGGAATCCATATGGTTGGGATCCTCCTGGCTTCTCTGATTTGGTGGGATCATCCTAATCTATTTAACCATCTCTCCTTCTCCTATATAATGATGGGTTTCTCATGGAAAAGGTTAAGTAAGTAACCAAGAGAAATAAAGATCAAGTAAGGAATTTATGAAGGAATGGGCTGAGAATTGTGTGAGGAACTCTATTTCAATTGATGTTTGAGGTCTCCATTTGACCATCAAACTATTGTGGATCATCTTCATACAAGTTTGGAGAAAGTGTGTGTGTTGGAGAAAAGGGCCATCGAAAGGGAACCTTGCAACATCAAGGTTGTCTGGTTGTATCTTCCACTTTTACTTAATATAATACAGTGGCATGTTTATTTCCCATAAAATCATTCTCATTTTATTACATGACTCCTTGATCACATGTATAATTTTTCATTGAATATACTATTGTTTCTTTCACTTTGGTTTGTTTTTATTTCATTGTAGATCCAATATCACAAGAGCATCGAAGCAGAGTAGGGACACCAAACATAGAAGGAAGCGATATTCAAAGGTATGTCATTCATCTCTTGTTTGATAGTAAACTCGATGATTAAAGATTAGGGAAAGCGTCATGTCCTATCTTGTTTTGTTCAAGATCCAGGTGGGTCTAGGGAGATCAATTTATGTTTTCATTCATTGATTTATCCAATAACATGTTCCACCCAACTATAGAATTATTTCTCAAAATCTCAACAGCAAGTCACCTCCTAGCCAGGGATAGGAATCCACAAGAAAAGAGTGTCTCTTACAATCCACTCACAACTCAATATTCCACAACCCATTGGTATTCTCCTACAACAATCCCAAATTTCCTCCAACTCTCTTCCTCTTGACTTTTGCAACCCAAGGTATGTACCCCTTCAATGCTCTCATTCCATTGGGCATCCCATTTGGTTATCAATGTCACTATGGCATAAAAAACTAGGAATCTCTCTACTGGGAACTCATGGGAACTCACTGCCAAGAAAACTACTAGCAACATTAGAAACACTTTTTGTTACAGTGCCACTCACATAAGAGTTCACTCTTTAGGCTTGACAACCTGGAACTTCAATATTCATCTCCAAAGTGCTCCAAAATGCTCCAACATGTTCCATAATTCTCCCATCCTTCTTTCTCTATCTTTCATGTTCTTTTTTTTTCTCTGCTCCCTGCTTGTTGTTCTTATAAAACTCAATGTGTAAAAAATGTTTGTAACTTCCCATACAAATTTCCTCTATTTTCGCTTACTTGTTTGACTTACACTCTTCCCCAAACTTATTTCACCCAGCCCCATGCTCTCCAATAAATATGGTATGTGACTCTCACACCCACCCTCTTACATGAGTTTAAAGATTCGTCTCTCATACACTCAACAAATATTTATAAGTTATCCCCAATGATAATAAAATTCAGGAAAATGGGTTGAATTAATACCCATAATTAATTTCCCCTTTGAACCCTCTTAGGCACTTTCTTCTCTTGTGGAAACCTCATCCCCCATCTCTGTCCATATCCCTAGTAGTTGACATCACATTTTATTCTTTTAAAAACTGAAAATACATTCACATATTACATTGTTTGGCCATAGCCACATTCATATCTACATTATACATAAATTAAATAGGGGATTATAGTGGGGAAGTTAAAACCTTTATGTTCTTCCTGGAACCAAAAGGCATATGTTGTGTGATCCTACATCAATTGATCAAGTGACAGACAATTGTTCACATCGTGCCCCATGGATTTGAGAAATTCACAAAACAGAGTATGCATAGTATTTTGATATTTATGTAGTGTTAGGAACTAAGGAGGTATATGTCCCCATTGTTTGCAAATATTGCACCACTCAGTCTGAGGTCTAGTTGGAAATGGATTCAACATACCCAACGCCATGTAGCTCCCTAGCATGGGAAATTTATTCATATAGTGGCATTTTGTGTGACACATAGTACACCACACATATGCATGCACCACATCAGCCTTAGCCATATCTTGTAACTTCATTATGATATATGCGAGTTGAGATTGCACCTGCGCCATCCAACTAATGTCTCACCACCTCCTCATGTAGCTTCTAGACGCATTGTCATATCCATGGTCTCCACCTATGTTTTTAACATCTGTTGGGTGAGAGGGACTCGAATGTGGGGTAGTCGTCCTGTGATAAACCACTCCCTATGATGGATGTCTTGGATTTGAAAAGTCAGTATGTCCAAAAATATCTTAAACTATTAATCATAATCCTCTATGATTTATCTATCCTGCTACTTGATTTATTTGATCTCTGTGATACACTATGACTCTGACTTAGGATTTTGGAACTCCTTAAGCATATCTCTCTTAATCGTTTTTAGGGACCTAGTATGTCCCACCAATGCAATCACCTTATACTTCATATACCACATCATAGCTCTGTCTCTGAAGATGGTTTCCATCTGTACTATCTAAGATGCTTCATCCATGATTGTCTTCATAAACCATATTTCTTCACATGTAAACCAATGATTTTTTGCATCATCTCTACCTATCCCATGGAACACAGGTAACCTTAGAGTTGTGTATTTGTTTTCCATACTCAATCTAGTGTTGTGTCCTCCCCATTTTCTACTAGTTGTTGGTGATACAGATATTGATACCAAAACTCTTCCTTGCAAAGTATTGTTGAATTCGACCTCTTATTTAATCATCTCTTCTCATCCCTTCTCCTATATTCTACTTTTTATTCTTCTACTCATGTCTTTGCACTTTCTTCAGTTCTTTCTTTTTTATTACAAATGGACACGGGGGGCGTTTAGAAAAGGGGTTTCATCCATCTTCTCTCATCATCCTCGGTGAGGGATCCCAAAGAGCTTCCTAATTGTAGCCTTGAAATTACATTCACAATAGATAAATCCCCTTCCCCTTATCTAAGGATTCCATCACCATATTCTACCACGTCGATGCCACCACTCTACAACTCATCTTGCTCTAATGTGACTACATATCCCAACAACAAAGGGTATCTAAGTTCATCTTCTCCAAACTTACTCTCACTGTTGTCGGTATCCTCACTTGATACTCTACTCTTAATTTCACAACTCTTTGAAGACCTCTCTCCTTTTGTGTTTGTCTCTGACACAGAGCTATCTCCCATACATCCTCCTGGTGCAGTCTCCTTCCTCCTCATTATGGATTCGACCCCTTGTCCTTCACCCATTTTATCTTCTATATGTTTCTCTTCTCTTATTTCCTTCTTAACTCAACTCTTCTTACATATCTCTCAAATATCTTTCACCTCTACTCTTTTGGGTCCATTCTCATCTCACCTCATCTCATTATCTTTTAGATACCTCCCACTAGATCCATTTTCTCTCTCTTTTCTCCCTTCCTTTCCCCCTGATGTGAGGGGGTATACTCAACCATCATATTGGGATCCATACAAATCATCCCCTTATTTACAAATAACATCTTCATCCATAGGGGGATTTCTTCTAATAGTCTCATTCTACGACCAGACGCAAATTTTCTTTCAGCCTCACTGAAAGAGTCACTATATTCAATGGAGAACTCAATGATGTATCCTTCCTTTACTTGGTCAAACTAGAAGCAGACTACGCAATCCCTCTTGCTATCTATATAATTTATTCTGTTCACCGTATTTTAGTCCCACAATAGTGGTTCTTGGGCTCCTAGTGCAGTTTTAATTCATATCTACATCTTTAACCCTTCATAAAACAAACAAGTAAACTCAGTAAATAAAACTTCATGCAAATCGGTATAGGTATACTTCTGCTTCCAACTTTCGACATTGGTTATTAGGTTCTTGGTTCCTTGATGCGCAAACTCATCTTCCTTCTCAAATATCCAGTTTTTTATTTCCTCATGAGAAGCCTTCCACTTCATTCTTTCCTTTCATCATGCAATACAAAAGCTTAAGGTCCTGGAAACATAACCATTTGTTGAGTATATCTTCTCTCTCATTGGGGGGTTGAAGACTGAAGGTTCATCAAGCTTATACCAACACAACCCCAAGGTGTCAACATATTCAATATTCAATGTAGGACCAAATAAGTTCTCACCCGAGACACCATGAGAATCACAGAGACCATTAGTCTTGTGTCGGATGCGAAGGGACAACACACAGAGGAAAACCTCTCGGGTATAAATACATTCGTGCATTCATAACTAAGTAACAAAACACTATGCATCATAAAGTAAAGAAGATATAAATTTAATCCATAACACATGTGAGATTGTAGAGAAAAGGGACTTCGTATTTCATTCATTATCTTCAAAGGCATTTAGATACAAAATATCATAACAAAGATATGCATCAGGCACCCTAGATTCATACAACATGCATAATATACAACTGTGTTATGCACTCTAGCCTCTTTTCTTCGTTCCTACCCATTTTTTCTCTCTAAAGACTCATGCAACACTTAGACAAAACTAGCTGTGGAACTCTCTCTTATGTTCCATTCAACTCTCTATTATACTCATTTTCTCTCTCCTGCTTTTCTCCACTTTCTTGAGTGAACACAAGTCCCACACGGTCTACATGTCTGCATGCATCCCCCAAATATTCCTAGAGCGTGGAAATCCTAACTAGATTTCCAATTCATCCATATTCTTTCCCATGATCATTCGTTTTGTTAAGGAAATCACTTACAAATATTCCCAAAGATATTCTCATATTCATTGTACGTGGTCTTATTTTTTACACCTTACATGCAGTACAAAATTAGGTTGGCACGTATGATATTCATTAGGATCGAACTGTTATTGATCTTTCTTGGTGCTGCGTAGTGTATCTTCATAGGCGTGAACACAATATTGATTTGTGTCGCACATGCACAACTTCCTCAAAACCTTGGGTGCCAACAATTTGTTCTCTTGTTGAGTTGTGAATGCACTTGTAGACCAATCACCTCCCTAGTTTCATAATTCTTCTCCACAAGAATTTTGGCTCCGCCAAACCCTTCTAAATCATCTTTTTTAAGTGCTTGCAACAACGGAACATGAGTTGTATCACACGTAGCATGGTTTCAACGTTAAACTTATTGACATTATGAAGTTAACACCACAAGTTCTTTAAAAGATGAAGTGTGGATGATATCTTAAGTCCTAATTTAAAATTGCAGGACATATATTTCACTTCTTGCCCCCCTCCTCATAGAAATGTTATTTGTGGATGACGGACCAAAGTGCACCATTGAACCGAGCTCATCATGTATGAGCATGGGCTCCAAGCAATGTCAATTTATGCATTGTAGTGTCCTTAATATTGACATGCAAGTCATAACGCTCTTAGACGTTAATGGGAACATACACAAATAATTTAGGTGTATATGTGGCTATAGAGTATTTTGTTTATATGTGTGGGTGTTTCTTATATTATTAAATTATTTTAAATAAATATTAATTTATTTTTTTTATATAATAAATAATATATTAAATAATAATAAATAATTAAGTTTAAAAATTTAGATAAATTTTATTAATTATTAAAATGTTAAATATAAATGTTTAATTATATATTTTTTAAATATTTACTTAAAAAAAATTAATTATTTGTTAATAAAATAATTTGAATTTTAAAATTTAGATTAATTATTTTTAAAAATAGAAAATTAACCAAATAACTAAATTTAGACCCTAACAATAAAAATGTATTTAATAAGTAAGATAAATTAATTTAAATAGCACTTTATCCTTTAATTATACATTATCAACTTTATTCATCAATCCATCACAATCTAAAAGGAAAGGTTTTTCACTATTTTCTTCTAGAAGGAAAGGTTTTTTGCTATCTTCTTCTAAATTGATGATGGATATAAATGATTAATGTTTTAGTACGATGTAGGTTGATTACTCCAATAGAGGGTATAACAAATAGTTACAATGATTTTAACAATGATATAATACAAAATGATAATGTTTATTGATTTAAGTGATGATATAATGAAAAATTATTTAAAGTAGTCACGTAGTTGCAATACTTTCAACATTAATATAACTAATACTTGTGATGATTTCAACAATGATATAAATAAATATGAAATGATGTATTTATTTTAGTGATGATATAATGAAAAAATATTTAAATCAAGCAAGTAGTTGCATTGATTTTAGTTATGATATAGTGAAAAAATATTTAGAGTAATCAATTAGTTGAAATGATTACATCAATGATATAATGCAAAATATCACGGTGCATTGATTTTAGTTATAACACAATGAAAAATGATTTAGTGTAGTAGAAATATCATTCCCTCAAATAGTTCTTATTACGCCTATTGATAGAGATAATAAAAACCAGTGTTATTTGAAACTTGCTTGGGGCTTAACAATCCATAAATCACAAGGATTGTGTTGGGAAAATATACTATTAATATTGGGAAGCAAAAGAGACAAGATATGACGTTTATTGTAATATCTCGAGTTAAATATTTGAATAGTCTATGAACTCAACCTCCCTTTTCATATAATTGATATCAAAAGATGGAAAAACTAGCAAATGTGACTATAAGAAAAGAAAAAGAAGATAGATTGAGATTGCTCACAATCAAAACTATTTGTAATTGATTACATTCTTATTATTTACATTTTCATCATTCAACATTGTTACTTTATTTATGTTCAACATATTCATCATGTAACTCTTGAAGTATACTTCAGAATAATACCCTCTATGTTCTCAACAAATGGAGAAAATTTAGTAAACTTAAAATAATCATATCCATATCAAGCATATACATTAACATCATTTTGATCATCTACAAATTGTGTCACTATTCTAAGCATGGAAGAAGATAGATTAACATTGACCCTTCTCGATAATACTCTCTGTACTTTCAACCAAATAAGGAAAGTGAGCAAATTTGAAATGATCAGATTAATCTTAATCATATACATATACATAATGTTGATCATCTACAAATTGTGTCACTATAATAAAAACCGAAGAAGATAGATTAGCATTGATCCTTCTTGATAATACTCTCCATACTTTCAACAAAGTGAGGAAAGTGAGTAAAATAGCCTAGATGCATCTTAACCCTAGATCTATCAACCAAGAAGGTTCAAATCTCTCAAGGTGCAAACCTTTCCTCAAATTTTGTACTCTAAAAGAGGTGTGCACTTAAAGAGATTTGATCCTTCCCAACACTTGATAAATCCAATATTAAAATAAATCTATATTGGTAATAATACATTTTTAGAATTTTATCATTTTTTTATTTTTTTATAATTTAAATATAAAAATAATATTTTAAAAAATATTAATTTAATTAATTAATTAATTTGTATATCTAATTAAACAAACAAAACAATAGTATCAGTATAAATAACATTAAATATACTTATATCTGATTTAAAGGGAGCTCATCATGAATCTTTTTTTTAATATTCTATATTGTATTAGAATTGTTCATCTAACGAGCTAGAGAGGATGTTTTTCTTTAACATTACCATGAACATTCACCAACCATTATCAATGTGGTTGTGCTACCAATGCTTTAGTATTTTTCTATTGTACGGTTTTCAATTTGAAATACCTATGGTTAAGGTAATTATATATGAGTGTCTTGTTAGTGGTTACAATAGCTACACTATATATAGAATGTTGATAACATGTGTTCGTTTGTAAAGAAGTTTTTAACGGTCTGGTATATATAATAGAAATGTTATAAATAATAGTGATGTTATAAAGTAGCATTTTTTTGGTACGGTTTTCAATTTGAAATACCTATGGTTAAGGTAATTAATTCTTGTTAGTTGTTACAATAGCTACACTATATAAAATGTTGATAACATGCGTTCGTTTATAAAGAAGTTTTTAAGAGTCTCCTATTTATAATAGGAATATTGTAAAGTAACATTTTTTTGTCGTGTGGTTTTCAATTTGAATTATTTGTGGTTAAGGTAATTATATATGAGTGTCTTGTTAGTGGTTGAAATAGTGTATTCCTTTGTAAAGAAGTTTTTAGCGGTTTAGTATTTATAATAGGAATGTTGTAAAGTAGCTTTTTTGTTGTGAGGTTTTCAATTTGAAAAAACTTTGAAATAACTATGGTTAAGGTAATTATATATCAGTGTCTTGTTAATGGTTACAATAGCTACACTGTATAGAATGTTGATAATATGTGTTCATTTGTAAAGAATCTGTTAACAGTCCATTATTTATAAGAGGGATGCTTTAAAGTATAAATGTAGTGTTCAAATATTTATATCTATGCAAGGTTTGAATGCTAACTTCTTTTAAGTTAAGGGTGAGTGTACGAAGTTGGTGGATGATAAAGTGGTAATCGGGTGAGTAGGAACGTGCACCCTTAGAAACATGTGTGTGTTTATAATAATGTGCATGTGTTATTAATGTCAGAGGTTCAACAAACCATGAACCTCCACTCAGCATGACACATAGGCATGTTCCTAGGAACGCGTGTGCGTTCCTAAAAAAAATGAAATTAAAATAACGCACACGCTTTAGGAACGTGCATGCATTCCTAAAGAAACTGTACATTATTAGGAACATAAATATGTGTGCATTCCTGTTAACATAAATAATCTCTCTCTCTCTCTCTCTCTCTCTCTCTCTCTCTCTAGATATATATATATATATCACACCTTAATCTACCCCTCTCTCCCCCTCACTCTATATCCCCCTCCCTCTCACTTTTTGTCTCTCCTTCCAAGCCTATCCCTCTCCCTCTCTCTCACTCTACCCCTCCCTCTCTCTATCTTCCCGCCTCTCCCTGTAACATATCTTCCTATCATGCTTTCTCACTTTCTCAGTCAATTTTTTTCCCCCTATTTCTCTCTCTCTCCCCTCTCTTCCCCTCTCTCCCTTTATCTCTCCCAATATATCTCTTTACCTCTCTCTCTCTCCCTTCCTCTCTTTCTCTCTCTCCACCTCCATCCCTCACCCCCCACTACAACACTCTCTCTACCTCCCTCTCTCTCTCTCTCTTTCTCTATCTCTCTCTCTCTATCTAGCTATCTCTATATCTCTCTCCCCCTCTCGCTTCCCTCCCCATC
>ML786653.1:1118904-1135101 GCA_009831015.1 Picea engelmannii | reverse complement strand
AAATTGAGTTAAGAGGTATCACAGGGAAACCCAATAAGGTGATAAGCTCTAATGGAATGACAAAATTATTGAAAAAGGGGCATCAAGGTGTTGTTGCACAACTATTCTTACTAGATGTTGAAACATCCAAGCCATCTATTCCTCTAGATCTCCAAGGGATCATTGATAAGCATTCCAAAGTATTTGAAGATATTCCTAAAGGTCTTCCACCCACTCGAAATCATGATCATGATATTCACCTAATTTCTGGGAGTGTTCCTCCTAACATCAAGACATACAGATACCCTTATGCCCAAAAGAGTGAAATTGAGTGCATGGTTGAAGAAATGTTAGAGGCTGACATTATTAGACCTAGCCAAAGTTTCCTATTCCCGTCATTGATGAATTATTAGATGAACTACATGGAGAAATCTATTTCACAAATTCGGATCTTCGTTCAGGGTATCACTAGATTAGAATGAAGGAAGAAGATATCCCAAAAATAGCATTCCAAACTCATGAAGGCCATTATGAATTTTTGGTCATTCCTTTTGGCCTTACAAATGCACCTTCCACATTCCAAGGGTTGATGAATTCCATTTCCAAGCCCTTCCTTTGAAAATTTGTGTTAGTATTTTTTGATGATATACTAATCTATAGCAAGACTTGGGAGGATCATGTGTGACATGTTGACAAGGTGCTACAACTACAAAAGGAGCAACAACTATATGCCAAACCATCCAAATGTTTCTTTGGACTGAAGAAGATAAAGTATTTGGGTCATATTGTATCTCATGAAGGTGTCAAGGTAGACCCTAACAATATTAAGGCCATGATGGACTGGCCGATTCCCAAAACATTGAAGAATCGTAGAGGATTTTTGGGTTTGACAAGTTACTACCGCAAGTTTGTTCGGCACTATGGAAGAATAGAAACACCTTCAATGACACTAACTAAGAATGATGCATTTTCATGGACTCTAGAGGCAACTAAAACTTTTGAACAACTTAAAGAGGTGATGTGTTGTTACCTATGATTTTGGTCATCTTGATGGTGTATTGATGATGGTGTACTAGCTCCCAACAAGAACTTTCTCCTGATAAAAGTGACATTCATCTCTTTCCAGAAAACTTATTTTTGAAGAGAGTTCGCAGGCTGCTTATATCCTAGGGTGCGAGAATGACCCACTCTCACAGGCTACCTTCAGATAAGGTGCGAACTTCTCGCACTGTGCTCTATATCTAGGGTGAGAACTTGTTCTCAAGCTTGGATAAAGGGAGAAGTATCGAGGGTTATAGAAGGGAATCTTCTAGAGAATGGGTTGGCATTCGAATGGTTATCATTTTACTGGTTTCCTTGATTTGATGGGATCATTCTCATCTATGTAACCATCTCATCCTCTCCTATATATTGATAGGATTCTCATGGAAAAGGTTAAGAAAGATTAATTTGAGAATTGGTGAAGGAATTGTGTGAAGAACCCAGATTGAACAGGAGCTTGGAGACTCTAGCAAGTCTATCAAGAGGAATCAGATCTTCTTCATGCAAGGATCGAGCAAGTGTGTGTGTTGGAACCAAGAGTCGAAGCTTGTGACATCAAGGCGATCATGTTGTATCTTCTACTTTTGATTAATATGATACAACAACATGTCCTTTTCCCATAAAGTCATTCTTACTTTATTGTGTAATTCCTTGATCATACACATAAGTTGACAATTGAATGCATTTTTCTATCTTCACTTTGGTTGGTTTGTGTTGTCTTGGTCTTGACCTCACGAGAGCACCAGAGCGAAGCGGGAGCAACAAAGACCCTAGGAAGCGATACAAAGGTATGTCACGTGTTCCTCCTTACTAGCTAATTCAATGGTCATAACTTAGGGAAAGAGTCATGTCCTATCCTATTTTGTTCTAGATCCAGGTGGATCTAGGGAGATCTGTTAGTGTCCGCACCTACTGATTAGTCCAATAACAAAATTGGTGACTCCACTGGGGATGCAACCCATTTTTTTTGTGGTTTTTGGTGTTTTTCCTTGGCCATTTTCTCTTTCCTTACCTTTCTCCATTTCTATCAATCTCTGAGTCTTCGGGACACCTTGATAGACCCTCTAGGTCCATAAGTCCCTTCAAATTTTTTGTCATTTTCCAAAAAATTGCCTAGTTTCAGGCATTCTCGCACTGAACCCCACAGTGGCCTGCGAGAACACCCTGAGTTCGCACTCTGCTTTTAAGTCCAGTGCGAGGTTCCCGCACTCTGCTCAAAGCTAGCCTACGAGAATGACCGATTCTCGCACTGCACAACACTGATAGCCTGCGAACCTTCTTTTAAAATTTTTGGATTTAAGATTTTTGCATGTTCAACTGCCTAGATCAGTATAGGTGTCTGAAAATAACTTCTTGGACCATAGGTTGATGTTTTCTTGTCTTTGGATTTTGCGCACGATCAGTCTTCGGAAATCAAAGGCTCTTCCCGTCCATTTTTTATTTTTCTCAATTCTCATCTCTTGACTTTCCTAGCAAGGATATACTCTCTGATCCTGGAATCTGAGTACTTATTTGGTTAAGAGCCGGTGATCAGTTTGAAAGTTGGAGTTCTTTGTCTTTCTCATTTGCTCATTATTTAGAAGATTATTGTTCTCATGCAATTGAAAAGACTAGTTTTGTCTGCTTGTCATTTTTGTTTCCATTGAAAGATTGGTTTGGGTTTTTGTTTATTGCTTGTTCATTAGTTATTGGTTTTCCTCACTTTCACCATCATGTTGTAGATCCTTTTTGAAAAGTAAAAAACATTTTTCTTTTAAAATCATTTTCGTTTTTGAAAATATTGAAAATCAATTGTTGAAATCATTGAAAAAGAACAAACAGGGAATTGTCAGTATTGCGTTATTCGTTGAGATTGCATTTTAAAGAAAATTGTGTATCGTAGTTCAAGATTGTTCCGGAACACTTCTCTTTTCCTCCCGTACATAGGATTCATCGAACGAAAATTGATATATTTCACTCCTATCTATGCATTGTTGGGTCAGAGTCTCACACAACATCAGTTTCATCTCTGTTTCCTTTGAGTAACAACAACCCTTAATAACATTACGCAATTTTAAAATTTAACTAGTAACTCTTTTCTAGGGTTCTATTACACCAACATTTAGCTAGGCTAGCGCTTTGGAATAGGCAGAGAGATACACTCTCCAAAGCACAAAACACACAATAGCATCTTGTGTTAAGGAGTGTCAAATTCCATTTACAACACTTTGTCCTGGGAAGCCCTTCTCACACAAGGGTCAAACCCGAGGTCGCATTGATATTGACATAGTTACTCACCCTGCTTTGTTGATATCAGTGTAGATATTGCATGTATTACGGGGGTCACTTGGAGGTATACCCACAATGATGAGTGGAAGCCTCTTGAGTTGATTTCAGGCTAGATACCCTACCCTTGCATGTGGATTGGACTGTCAACTGTCCCCCCGGGATTTATTGTTTTCAGTGGTAACCTTAGTGGCCTATCTTCTTAGGGTCTTACACAAGGTGACTGTGAAGGGGAAAGTCTTCACGGTACCTGGAATCGACATTGGCCAAACTCACTCGGGATCCTTAGAGGGTATACCCATGATTATGTGTGGGATATTGCACCACGGTGTAAGTCTGTTAAGCAGGTCATCAGCGTAACTTTTCCACCCTAACCCAGCCCCTTCTCGTCATGTTGTTGCGACATTGGATTTCATCACCAACTAGTGACTTCGAAATTAGAAGGTATTGTTTTCTTGGTATTGTTTCCTAGATTTTATTTACTAGTGCGTGTTGTTAGTTTACCCAAGTTGACCTCAGGATTCTCTTCACCAGTTTTTTTTTTTAATTCGTTCACAATAGATCCTCCACGTCGTTCATGTAGAATGCAAGGTTTATCTCCAGAACATATAGAAGGTTCTCAACCCCTGCCTACAAGATCACCTGAGGGATCTCCTCAACAGAGTGAAGTCCAAGACGTTACCACTCCACAAGTGGAAAGAACTGACTCTCTAGAACGTTTCTGAATTACCAATACTCGAGAGGACTTTCGACTTCACCTCGATTCTGAGAGACGTATTATGCAAGTGAATTCTTCCGGAGACTTAGTTGTTGTGTCTTCTGGATCACCGACTGGACCCTTTCTAGGACTTGAGGGCCAAGATCCATTTTGGTCTACTGGCATTTTTAGACGGGATCTCTTTGGTGTAGGATCAGACGTTGAAATCACCATCTCACCTACGTTCCCCGAAACCTCTGACCCAGACGCAATACCTTTTACTATTGCTTATTATTTTCCTAGTACAGATGCTCCATGATATGACCACATATTGATCGTCCCTATAGAAATGGTCCATTACACAGATACTACGAGTATTCACACTGGGATTACAGTGACTAGTCAAGCCCCCATCGACACACTGCTCTCGCCCTGTGTCACCCCGACACTTCCACCCAGGTACCGTGCGTTGAATGCTTCTATTCCCACTCCTACGCAAACCCCATTCGGAACTCCTAGTGGTCCCTCTTCTTCTAGGCACTCTCCTCCCGGCTTCATTCCGACACTTCCTCAACCCCCTTTTGGAGGACCTTTCTCGTCCTCCACCGGCAGCACTAATCCTAGTGGCACTATTCCATTTTTCACAACAAATTACCAGATTCCTGTTGGTGGACAATTTCGCCAAGGAGGTTTGACTCAACAACCCTTTGTAGGGAAAATTCCTATTGGAATGAAAATTCCTATTAGAACGCAAATCCCAATTGGAACACAACCCCCAATTGGAACACTACCCCCAATTGGAACAAAACCCCCGATTGGAGGACAACCCCCACCGACCCCACCTTACGGACAAAACATACCTCCATCCTTGGCCCAGTATTGGAATCATCTGATACAAAATAATCCTCAATCGACTGGGGGGCAACAAATTCCAGCTACATCCGTTATACCCCTAGTATAGGCCAACCATATCCAGGTACGTCCAATCCTATTTGGGGCTCGAATGCTCAAACTCACGTCCCTATTAAAGGATACAATCCCATGAGCTACTTTCCTCCACAACAACCACCGAATCTGCCTGAGTCTTCACATTATATGCAGACTGCTTATGGTCCCACTGGTTTTTCGATGGGGCTCCCTCCCCAAAGCCACCAGTACCCGCATGTGAATAGACAGTTACCCTTCTTGGCCACTTTGGATCTCCCGGATCTGTCAAGGATTTTAAATGATCCAATTTGTCAGTCTCCCCAATGGCTTGCTATACCATCCAAGCTACCATTAGACATCCCTAAATTCGATGGCAAAGCGAGAGAGGACCCGAACAATCACGTCATGACTTTTCACCTCTAGTGCTCGTCCAATTCCTTGATGGATGACTCTATTCGTTTACGTCTTTTTCAAAGGACCCTCACGGGTTCTGCTATCAAGTGGTATATAGAATTACCACGAGGTTTCTTCATCGACTTCAACACCCTAGCTATGGCCTTCCTCACCCACTACCAGTTACCGATCTGTTATGAAACGGGGACTGAGATTTTGAGTTCTTTCAAACAAACCAAAGCCACTCATATATCCGATCACATTCATGAATGGCGAAGGAGACGACGTCTCATCAAAATCGAACTTCCCGATCAGTTGCTGGCAGAGTGGATCACAAAATCATTTGTGAATGACATCGCACGTGACATTGCCATGGGTGGAGTTGTCACAGAAGAACAGGCCATAATTCGTGCTCAATATCATGACCTCGTTTACTCACAAACAGGTACTCTTTACGACTTACTCCTTGATGCACCTCATCCTTCCACTTCTGCCACTTCAACTACTCCAGTTGCCTCTCATGCAACCGACGGTGTGATTGGCACTTTCCATGCCCAACCACATTCTGCCTCAAACACCACCCCCAAACCTACTTCTTCTAATGTTCAAAATGCTCTGTCTCCTACCCCTCCCACCGGCAAGACTTCTGAGGTAAATGCAGTTCAATCTACCCCAGCCGGTAAAAACAAATCCAGAAAAGGAAAGGGTAAGAATAAGGAGGACAAAAATACTTTACAAGCAGAGAAAACCAAAACTCCGCCTATTGACGACAGGGATAAGCGCAAACCTCAATACCCTTGTCTTATTTGTGGTGATGATCACTACACAAAGGATTGTCCACGACACGCTGAGGTCACTAAGTTCCTTCAAGGAACCCCGAAACCACCTACTCCGGCTGTTTTGTCCCAACCCTTCCCCTCTCAACAACATGCCCAATTGGTCATTCATGACCAACCTTCCCCTTCTACTATGTCCTATGTATTGATGTGCACTGGCGATTCAAAGAAGAATGACATTGCACTCACCACTCGAGCCAAAGATTATTCTCCCTCTAAAGAGAAGGTTGATGACCCACCTCCTTCATTGGTACAACCCTCTCCCACGACTCCACCTACCAACGGTCCTCTTCATCTCGAACGACTGAGCCTTGACACAGTTCTTCGACCCCCTCCAAAGGGCGTCGTTCGGAAATCGGATTTCAATCCTCATGCTCGTGCTTCCCAAAACTATAGAATTGTTGAAGATCTAGCCCAAGCACCTTCTGCGATGTCAGCCCTCGAAGTCCTTCAAAGTTGTCCCACACAACGGAAGGCACTGTTGAAATCTATCAGTGGATTCGATCTGAAGGACACGAATTTAATAATTTTTTACTTGGAAGATCACATCCCAAGGTTACCCCCTCAACTCATGTTCCAAATCCAAGTAATTGTCTCTGACAAAAACATTTTTCGAACCATTATCGACGAGGGTGCCTCAACGTGTGTCATGTCTATTACCTGCTGGAAATCCATTGGCTCTCCCTCTTTGACTGAATCCCAAAACACTCTCAAAGACTTTAATGGCTCTGGTTTTAAGCCCTATGGTTTCCTTCCTTCATTGTCAATCATGCTAGAAGGAAAAACAGTCCAAGTCGAAGTGGAAGTCTTTGACGCCCCTCTCGATTACAATCTTCTGCTTGGCTATAGCTGGATGGATTCCATGCGTGCAGTTGTGTCGACTCTTTTTCGTGTTGTACGTTTCCCACACAAAGGAAAGGTATTCATCGTCGACCAATTGGCCTTCTTTAACTCGGATACCCGTACTGGCAACGTACTGTTCATTGCTAAAACCCCAACGGGTTACGAGAACGTCGGTGTAGGCCTTCTCAAAGACTCTTCGTTAATGGGTACTTTTCCCATTCCACCGCCCAACATTCCATGCTCGTCCGTTGCTTCAATTAATATGATATCCACCTCGATTCACGAAACCTCTGCATCTCACGACCCATGGGTGGTACCTGACCCTGGCAATCATCTTCGTTACAACGACGAAATGTCGTTAAGTCCGGTCAAGTCTTCCTATTAGGCCATTCAATTGGAAACCCCTTCTGCCCCCTCTCTTGGTGAGTTATCTCCGGATCATTTCCGTGTCATTTTTCCCACAGATGAGATGATCATTTCTGTCATGGAAGACACCCCTTGGGACGATGGACATCATCGTTCCATCCTCTTCCTAGAGAAACATACCATCGAGAACTACCAACGGATCTCGAACCCATCGATCGTTGTCGTCATTTCAACCATTCCCGAGTCCACACACGATGTGTTTTCCGAAGGGAACTTAAGCAATATCTCACCCACTATTCCCCTCGACATATCCATCAAACCTGGAATTGTCGAAAATGTGCATATCGGAGCTCTGTGTTCCCTTGACGAAATCGTCACCTACATGGGACTTTTTAAAGAGTTTTGTGGCGTCTTCACCTGGAGCTACGAAGAAATGTCGGGTATCGACCCCGACATTGTGATACATGAGATCAAGACATATCACGATGCTAAACCCGTCTGGCAACACCTTCGTCCAGTTCACCCACGTAAAGTGGCTGCTATCAAGCTTGAAGTCGAGAAACTTCTAAAAGTCGGCTTTATTTACCCAGTGGCCCTCACTGACTGGGTTTCCAATCTTGTCCCGATTGACAAGAAACAAGGCATGATTTGTGTATGCATTGATTATAGGGATATCAGCAAATCTTTCCCTAAGGATAACTTTCCTACCCCCTTCGTCGATCAGATTGTCGATGATTGCGCCAGAAGTGAAATCTTCTCTCTGATGGATGGTTTCTCCGAATATAATCAAATTAATATTGTTCCTGAGGATCAACATAAGACGGCTTTTATTTGTCCTTGGGGCACTTTCACCTATCGGAAACTCCCTTTCGGTCTCAAGAACGCTGGTGCAACTTTTCAACATGCTATGTCTTATGCCTTCCATGATATCAAGCACATCGTGCAACCATATCTTGATGACTTACCCGCTCATTCTATGCGCTGAGTCGATCATCCAATCCACCTCTCAGCCATTTTCGTCCAATGTCAGTTTTACCACATACGCTTGAACCCTCACAAGTGTGTTTTCTGCGTGGAATCCGGTCGAATTATAGGATTTATTGTTTCACTTCAAGGGATCAGGGTAGATCCTTTAAAGGTCGAGGTGATCCTTAATCTCCCTCCTCCTTCTACACTTTGCCAGTTACAAAGTTTGCAAGGGAAAGCAAACTTTCTTCGTCGTTTCATCCTGAACTACACCGAGATAACTCATGAATTTACGCGACTCCTAAAAAAGGGGTCTAAGTTTGTATGGGATACCATCACAAACAAAGACTTTGAAGCTTTGAAATTGTCCCTGACACGTGCTTCACTTCTCTTCCCCCACAATTACAGTCACAATTATTTCCTCTACCTCACAGCCTCGGATTACACCATTGGTATGGTTCTCGTCCAAGAGGATGATTCTCACGACGAACATGTTATTTACTACTTGAGTCGAAGTCTAACGCCTACCGAAACCAAGTATTTACATGTCGAAAAACTGGCCTTGGCAGCCATCCAAGCAGTTCAACGCTTCCGGCACTATATCCTCTCTCGCTAGACTACAGTGATTTCTAACTGCAACCCTATGCAACACATTCTCACATGTCAATTGCTAGGGGGAAAATACTCCAAATGGATTGTGATACTCTAGGAGTTTGACTTGGAATTCGAATGATCCAAGTCCAAGAAATCCTTAGTGTTTTCCGAGTTGATATGCGACTTTCCCTACTCTGAAACGGAAAATATAGCAGTCGATTCATTACTTGATGAATCCCTTTTCCTCATTAGTTTCGATGATCTTTGGTATGGC
This sequence comes from Picea engelmannii, assembly GCA_009831015.1. Taxonomy (NCBI): domain Eukaryota; kingdom Viridiplantae; phylum Streptophyta; class Pinopsida; order Pinales; family Pinaceae; genus Picea; species Picea engelmannii. The sequence continues at coordinate 1,125,920 of ML786653.1, read as the reverse complement.
GATATCATCATATATCTCCAAACCCAAACTTTCTGGCCTAATTTGTCTAGTACCGACCGACGTCGAATATGCTACTAAGCCCGTCAATATATTATCCTCGGGGATACTCTTTATCGTCGTGGGATTGACTCAGTGTTTCGACATTACCTCACGTTCGACAAAACAAAGAAAGCCTTAAATGACTGCCATTCTGGAGCCTGTGGTGGTCATATGTCTGGGTATGCTACTGCCCAAAAAATCTTACGAGTAGGGTATTTTTGGCCTTCTTTATTTAACGACTGCATAATCGCTGTCCAAAAATGCCACGCTTGCCAGACCTATAACCATAAGATACGGTCACATCCCGCTCCTCTTCACCCTGTGGTCTCTATTGGTCCCTTTGCGAAATGGGGCATCGATTTCATGACATGTCACCCCCACTCGGCCGGGGAGCATGGATACATTATTGTAGCCGTAGATTATTTTACGAAATGGGCCGAGGCGTTGCCGACATTTGACAATACCGGAAAGACCGCAACATTATTCATTTTTAATCACATCATAGCTCGTTTTGGTGTTCCTCAAGCTATTGTCACTGATCACGGTAGCCACTTTAGAAACTTCATGATGTCCGAACTCACTAAAATATTGGGTCTTCGCCATGAAAAATCAACACCCTATTACCCACAAGCCAACGGCCAAGTCGAAGCAATTAACAAAGTTCTCATAACCATGCTCCGACGAATGATATGGATTCACAAAACAAGTTGGCACACAATGTTGTTTTTGGCATTGTGGGCTTACTGGACATCCGTCAAGTCAGCTACTGGGTTTACACCTTTCCGGTTAGTCTATGGTTTGGAAGCCATTCTCCCGATCGAATGCGAGATACCCTCTTTAAAACTAGTTGTTGAGCTCCTACCAAACACTTCTGTTGAGGAAGAACATCTATTGTATCTTATGTGATTAGACGAAACTCGATGCGATGCTACCTTAGTCATAGAAGTTCAGAAAAAACGTGTCAAGGCCCAATACGACAAACATGTCAAGCCTCGCGTTTTCTCCGAAGGAGACCTAGTTCTCCTCTACGAACAAGATCGAGATATGCTAGGAGCTGGAAAATTCAAAGCCATGTTGCGAGGTCCTTATATCATTAGACGAGTTTTGAAAAAAGGGGCTTACGAGTTAGTATATTAGGATGGTATCCCTTTGAGTGAACCCAGAAATGGGTTGTACTTGAAGAAGTACTATGCATAAGATCACCTGTGCACAAGTACCTGTATTTTTAATGTATCATACTTCTTGTGTGTTACTGTAGTTTGTTTTTGTCGTTATTTGGTCTCTGCCCTCATGTGACGTTGTGTTTGATTTCCATATGTCGGAGTCTTCACTTCCCTACTTTGGCTTCGCTGATGGCGCTAGCCGTAGTACTCAGAATCTTGCTTCTGTTGCATGGACAATTTATACCCCTACAAACGAACTTGTCTCTTTACGAGGTGTGTGCCTTGGTCGTGTGACCAACAATATTGCAGAGTATAGCGCCGTTATCGAATTGTTGATTTATGCTATCTCGCTCGGTATCCATCGCTTGGTTGTGCGACTCGATTCACAGCTCGTAGTACTACAGTTAAGTAATGTCTATGTTATTCGAAGTCCTACTTTGTTACGGGTGTATTTGCGAATTCGCCTCTTAGAACGTTATTTTGATTATATTGAATATCAACATATTCCTAGATGTCTAAATACATTAACTGATGCATTAGCTAACTATGTATTAGACAGAAATTTGGGTAATTTATAAATCAATCACATCAATTTTCACACAACACAAAATAAACCAGTAGAAGCCGTATGTATATATAACGATCAAAAAGTTTTGTTCGAGGACCAAAATTTCAAAATCTGAATCTCATAGATTCTACAAAGTGAGTTCATGGATGACGTTCACGGTAACACACGACTACCCGGGCAGCCCTATGAAGCAGTCGGCCAATGGACTCTGACACTCCTACTGTATGACGCTAATAACGTCGCGGAACCTCTCCAAGGGGAATGTCTGGAATGTTTGTTGTCAAACCCTCCAGGTTTTGTTCCACCACTTCATAATCTTCGACATCCCAACGGGGCACTGGAGCCACCTCTCCTCATCGCTGAATAGGAGAAGTACCAGGTGGTCGGTAAGGCCCCACGTCTGTGTCATCAAAAAAGAATTTTGTAATTAGACCTTGGACGAACATAAAAACATTTGCATATGATAAAATTCACAAAAAAATAAAAAAAAATAAAAAAAATGTGTACTTCTTACCAAGATCCCCCCACTCATCACCCTTGGGTAGGGCCAAGTCTGGATCTCCTCGGAAGTCCAACCCAGCATAGGCATAATCATCGACCATCAGCATATGTGGTTGTAACCAGTCGAAGAAGGCATCATTGTATTTGATAGTTGGTCCAGCTACGTGTCGGGCCATGAGCTGACACCACCTCAGCATTCTTGGATCCGTTGGAGCCGGTAAACCGCACTCAACCTGCAACCTCAACAAGGGGACCCTCTCAAGAAAGAAGGACACCAACAATGACCCATACCCGAATTGCTTCAAATTGCCTCGCCTGCATTTGGTCAACTACCTCTTCACGCTACGAAGCACTGCGTCTGCCCAGTTAAAAACCCAAGGCTCAATACACTCTATGGCATATTGAAAGTAGCTCTGGAGAGCCATGTGAGGAGCAGCGCTCCCAGCCATACGAGCAATGGTGAACAAAATAGTGTGAAGGGTCAAATCTCGCACCCCCCAAATGGATACCTTTCCTTTGCTCCTTTCCGCCTCTGGAACACAGTGCAAATGACAGTATTCACTCATGGGCAGCCCACCACCTCTACTACCAGTCAAGCTCATGTGGTACCCACACCGTGACAGTCCTGATAGGAAGTAAATGTCCTCAATATCCAAGGACAATGTGTGGACCCCTACATGGAATACTTGTTGGTCAAGGTCCCACATATGCACAAGGTACTCCAATAACCTAACTTGGGCCCTCATACCTGGGATACGAAAGAATTTTAGGAGACCACAATCTCGCAAAGCAGCAACGGTGCCTGGGTTATTCCCGGCAATAGCATCATCTTATTCGTGCTCTCTTTCACACCATTCCAGAACCATGGTGATAGCCAAATACCTGCATAAGAAGCATAAGAAGAAGGTCAACAACTCTATTCAACATTTGGTAACTTTTTCATTGAGAAAAATTCAAAGAATTTTTGCACTTTGCGGTTCTTGTAGGTGCCCTTTAGGCATAGTGCGAGGTTCTCGCAGGTGTCTTTGGGGCCACCTGCGAGAACGATGCATTCTCACAGGTCCCATGTGACTAGCCTGTGAGAATGGCTGAGCGCAACTTTAACCCCTAAAACAAACTCAAAAACATGATTTTTACCAATGAAAATGAAAAATTGAACCATGAAAAGATAGAGGACAAGGAGCTTACCTCACTGCTGGAGACGGTTCGTCAAATGGATGCTCGTACCTCCCGCAATAGAGCACCAAATTTCAAGGGCAAAAGAGGGGTTTTGGACTAAAATATTGGCAAAGTTACAATAACTATGGTAAAAAGAACTTTTACCCACTTATATTTACTTTTACCATTTGTTATTGGTTTTTATAATGTTTTATTTTAAACCTAATGCCTAATACCCTTATGAGTGAAACTTTTGCAGACATGACGACCTCGACGTTCATGCACAAGGATACAGATATTTTTTCTTCATCACATGATTTGATTGTTTTTTATGGTTTTTACACAAAACCTCGATCTTGGTCTTTGTCCGTTCTCACGCTCGAAAATACATGAGAACACAATCGAGCACACTTTTATCACTTTTTCAGGCTCAACAAGGTTATACTAAAAAGGAACCCCCCTGGAGTCCTCTTTAAGCTCTTTTCAGACTCTCTAAACATGAAAAGATTGTCGAGCGACCTTGCTATTTTCATGCTCGTTAAAGTATTTGAGGAAAGTGTCTGTTGGGCTATAATTTATCTCTTTTTCGGTGTCATCAGACTATTTTACGAAAAAGGAACTGAGAGAGTTATCTTTTAAGTGTTTTTCCAGACTCTATAATCATGAAAAACCTTTGAGTTTTCTATCTTTGGACTCATTAAATAAACATCGACAGGCCCGTAATGGGACTGAACCACTCCTTCCTAGGGTTCGTTAAACATACTCCGAAGGACTCATCCGAAGGATGAGCTTACATCAATAAGCATATGTTATCCTCCTCAAGATTGCGTAAAAATAAAGAGGTACTAGCCAAAAATGGTGCGGGAAAATTTGGGAAAGGGATGTGTTTTCGTATTTATATTGATTGGCAGTAAGTGTCACTCTTGAACATGACACCCCCCTATTCATTATTTTGAAGCTGGTTTGGGATATCCATTTGTCTCTCATTCGATTTGCTACAAGGTCATACCCTGTTTCATCTCTGAGTCAATGCTGCCAAATCATTGGTCATGCCATTCATATGTTCAAGAGAAGTCCATCCAAAACCTCTATTGAATCGGCCATCTGCAGTTGTCCATTCTCTCTGTGTCGGCCTTCCCTGTGTCCAGTCCAACTTACATCATATTCTGTTTCTCCTTCAAAATATGTTACTCATTTCATGTCAATGATGGGGGATACATCAAGGCCCTCCTGTGATGAGTTTTGTTCCGTCGACTCCAGCTCATTATCCGGAAACAAGACTTAGAAATTCTTGGGTACCTTGGAACTTGCATGCCTCAATGGTAGGCTTTCTCGCTTTCGACAGTGGGTTTACATCATTGACCCTTGATCAAAATATTCCATCAGATGTTCAACCTCAACTCATTCATTCACATTCGATGGATTGTACTAGTTTACCTTGGGAGTCATTGACATTAATGGTGATTTCCCTCGCACTTGTTAACGGTTTCATCAATGACCGGTAATCAAGTGGTTTCTACCATGTTCAAATTCAACACATGTAATCACATGGTTAGATTTGTAATTTCGGGTGACAGGATTGAAGACCCTGGATCTCATCTCTTTTGTCCAGGTTGCGATGGAATATGTATAATTTGCTGACACATAGATCCACTTTGTATGTCTCGTGGCTATGTCGTCTCAATTTGAATTCTCTTGCATAGATCCACAGTGTATTCCTGGTGGCTATGCGATATTTCGATGGCATGGATCCACAGTGTATGATTGGTGGCCATGAACTATGCTTATAATGTCATCCATCCGTGATCTGAGTATGGGAATGCCTACCTCAGAGCTAGTATGATATTCTGTAGATGTTTGGTTGTTCGCAGGTTTCTGATTAGGTGCACTCCTAGTTTCTGACACACACACGCATCTTACAAAGTATTTTGGCTGTCACTGATTCCGGCCTCATACTTTGGGGGGAATTATGTTACCTATGATTTTGTTCATCTTGATGGTGTATTGATGATGGTGTAATCAGGCTCCCAACAAGAACTTTCTCCTGAGAAAAGTGACATTCATCTCTTTCTAGAAAACATATTTTTGAAGAGAGTTTGCAGGCTGCTTATATCCTAGGGTGTGAGAATGACCCATTCTCGCAAGCTACCTTCAGATAGGGTGCGAACTTCTCGCACTGTGCTCTATATCTAGGGTGTGAACTTGTTCTCAAGCTTGGAAAAAGGGAGAAGTCTCGAGGGTTCTAGAAGGGAATATTCTAGAGAATGGGTTGGCATTTGAATGGTTATCATTTTACTAGTTTCCCTGATTTGATGGGATCATTCTCATCTATGTAACCATCTCATCCTCTCCTATATATTGATAGGATTCTCATGGAAAAGGTTAAGTAAGATTAATTGGAGAATTGGTGAAGGAATTGTGTGAAGAACCCAGCTTGAACAGGAGCTTGGAGACTCTAGCAAGTCTATCAAGAGGAATCAGATCTTCTTCATGCAAGGATCGAGCAAGTGTGTGTGTTGGAACCAAGAGTCACCAAAAGGAAGTTTGCGACATCAAGGTGATCAGGTTGTATCTTCTACTTTCTATTAATATGATATAGCGACATGTCCTTTTCCCATAAAGTCATTCTTACTTTATTGTGTAATTCCTTGATCATACACATAAGTTGACAATTGAATACGTTTTGCTATCTCCACTTTGATTGGTTTGTGTTGCCTTGGTCTTGACCTCACGAGAGCACCAGAGCAAAGCGGGAGCAATAGAGACCCTAGGAAGCGATACAAAGGTACGTCACTTGTTCCTCCTTACTAGCTAATTCAATGGTCATAACTTAGGGAAAGAGTCATGCCCTGTCCTATTTTGTTCTATATCTAGGTGGATCTAGGGAGATCTGTTAGTGTCTGCACCTATCGATTAGTCCGATAACATGTGCAAAGCTCCTGTGTTGACCACTCCAGACTTCATAAAAACCTTTATTCTGGAATGTGATGCCTCGGGAAATGGAATTGGTGCTATCCTAATGCAAGAAGAAAGGCCCCTTGATTTTGAAATTCGAACACTCAAGGGAAAGGACTTACACAAACCCATTTATAAGAATTAAATGATGGAAATACTACATGCATTGAATAAATGGCGTCCTTACCTAATAGGTAGGAACTTCAAGGTCAAAATAGATCATGATAGTCTTAAATACTTCTTGGAAGAAAGACTATCTTTAGAAGAACAACAAAAATGGGTAACAAATATATTGGGTTATGATTTTGAAATCGTCTATAAAAAAGGGAAGCAAAATGTTGTGGCAAATGCACTCTCAATAAAGGATGAAGATGTTGAGGCCTTTCTCTATGCTATCTCGATCGTCCAACCTGATTGGATAATAGAAGCAAGGGATGAATGGAAGAATGTTGAAAAAGTGTGGACTCTCATTCAAAGGTTGCAGCAAGATTCCAGTGCATCAAATACATTTACATGGAAAAATGATTCACTATGGTACAAAGATCGCTTATATTTATGTAATAACTCCCAACTCAAACAAAAGGTACTATTGGAATTGCACACCTCTCCAGTAGGAGGGCACTCGAGATTTT
>ML786653.1:1084577-1117624 GCA_009831015.1 Picea engelmannii | reverse complement strand
TAAAATCTTCGCTCTCATTTCGTGCCGAAAATAATCCGGATCAATGGTATTAGAGCAGGCTACTCTTGATCGGGTTTTTTTAGTGCATGTCCCTGACAAGGTACGAGTATAGCAAGTTGAGTCTCGAGATTTTCTCTCTTGAATACAATTTTTCTCGCATGCCCAAGAAACCCTCCATGGTGGAAGAAAAGAAAAACTACAGAGAAGGTGATTCTATCAATCTATTGCTTGAGCAAGCTCTCACACAACAGAGGGACAAAATGATGGAGAATATTTCCCACATCCTTCAACGCCTTCTGATAGAAACAGGCACATATTCATCAAATGACCACTTTGGAAGCACCTCTCCTTTCAAGGTAGAGGTTAATTTTGATATTCCTGTATTTGAAGGTCAGATAGATGCGGATTCCCTAGAGAAATGGTTAAATTTGTTAGAAGGTTATTTCTCTGTTCATAATTTTTTCGACAGTGAAAAGATCACCTTCGCACTCCTTAAAGCTCTCCCCCATGTCAAACATTGGTGGGAAACTTACTAGGTGAAAATTTCCACAGAGGAGTCTGGAATATATGGGGCCGATCCCACTTGGGATTTTTTATGGATGTGGTAAAGGAACAATATTACCCTATTGGAAACTATGAGGACCAGTACATGAGATGGACCACACTGCAGCAAGAGAGGGGCCAAGAAGTTCCAGAGTCCACCAATACCTTACATACCTTGCACACCAAGTTGGGTATCAAATATGTCGAATGACATTTGGTTCTGAAATACCGTGGGGCTCTACACAGATACATCCAAACTGAAATGGATTTTCTGGATATCTCATCACTTGGTGCTACTTATTGATATGTTGTTAAAATTGAGCATAAATTTAAGCACTAGAAAAAATGGGATTTTGGGTCTGCAAATATGCAACAACCAAAGTATGATAAAGACAACCCTAACAAACAGTCTCCCGAAAACCAGTACAAGCCACGAGAAAATAAGGGTCACAGGAAAACTAAGAAGGACACTGGAAAATTGTGAGATTTCCACAAAATCCCTTGGCACAACACCGAGGAATGTCGCTCAAAAAAATCATTGGTGGTTGAGATCAAATACAAGGATCCGAACCCTGATTCAGAATATCATTCTGAAAATACTGGTAAAAGACAAATCATCGACGCAGACCCCACTACTATTGTTGCAACCGCAACAATTCACCCAGAAGAACCAACATATCCTGAAGAGGGGGAGCACCTCTTTCATTCATAGATGTGGGTGAAGGGGACCCCACTGCATTTTATTGTTGATAGCAGAAGCTAGAAGAACCTCATCTCACCATAGGTCATCAAACAGTTGGGATTGTCGACAACACGACACCCACAACTGTACAACATCGGGTGGCTTCGCCAGGGACGATATCTATGCGTCAACCAACAATGTCGATTGTCATACAGAATCCAGCGCTTCAAGGATGAGGTATTATGTGATGTTTCCCCACTGGATGTCTCTGATGTTCTCTTGGGCCAACCATATATGTGGAAGCACCATGTTGTTTATGAGTCTCAACCCCGCAGTGTCATTGTTTCTTTGGGGGGTCATCTCTACAGAATACCAGAGATAGTTCTGACTACTATTCCACCTAAACAATACCACAAAGTAGTATCTCATACTACAAAATTCAACTTCTTCACAATCTATTCAAAAGGTGAACAAAAGGATACTGCAACAACTACAACCTCAGCCCAAGCACCTTCTATCCAACAGAAGCAGGTTGACAAGATTGCAACAAAGTGTAAATATTCCTTCTGCACACAGGCATCTCATGTAGCCAAAATGGTTAAAAAGGCCCAACCCTTCTAGACACATGTTCGTGACAACCTTCAACAAGCTAAGCAATGCAACTTCTCCAACAAGCCAAGCAACTCATCAAGATGCAGATTCAGCAAATGATTTTCCCTCTCCCTCGGGCACTCAGTGCAATGGAGACCATTGCTTCCTAAGGAGGGAGGATTGTTCTAGGTGGATATCTGTGGCCACCCACCTTTTCCAACTGGCTCAAAACAATTTTCTAGCAATTTTGGTAATTTATTATTTTTAGCAGTTTTTAACTTCCGGGGCCATTTTGAGGGCCTAAATGAAGGTTTTTCGTGATCGATCTTCTCAATGATAGCCGAAGGCATGATTGATCCCCCTAAATGAATATCCTCGACGATACATTTCCAACGAGCTATCGTGCGCCCCAAACACAGATCGTATGCCAAAGTTACACCCCCAGGAAGATGATACACCAAACTAACGAAAACGAGGTCCACAAAACTGTTGGCTTTTCATCATCTGGGGTTAGGGCTTTGGATTTTCTTTATGATAAAAAAGCATTTGGAATCTCATTTTAAAATCATCATCTTGCAAATGCGAGTAGCGGACACATATCTTCTCAGAGATAAGCTGCCACCATTCTAGCGAGTCTGTCACTCTGTATTTTTACAGTCTTTGTACATTTTCACTCATTAATAGAAAATTGTGTATTATTGTATCTTTGTGTTTATGGTTGAATATCTGATACATTTCTGTTATATTATTGGATATTCGAGATATCTCTTTACATTTATTTATTATATCTCCACTCTCATTTCATGCTGAAAGTAATTCGGATCAGTGATATCAGAGCAAGCTTCTCTTGATCGGCTTTTTTTTAGTGCATGTCCCCGACAAGGTACGAGTATAGAAAATTGGGTCTCGAGCTTGTCTTTCTTGAAGAAAATCACTCTCGCATGCCCAATAAACCCTCCATGGAGAAAGAAAAGAAAAACGATGGAGCAGACGCTTCAATCAATCTGTTGCTTGAGCAACCTCTCACGCGACAGAGGGACAAAATGATGGAGAAATTTCCCCACATCCTTCAACGCATGCCAATAGCAACATGCACATCTTCATCAAACAACCACTTTGGAAGCACATCTCCTTTCAAGATAGAGGTTAATTTTAATATTCTCGTATTTGAAGGTCAGATAGATGCAGATGCCCTAGACAAATGGTTAAATCTATTAGAAGGTTATCTCTTTGTTCATAATTTTTTCAACAGCGAAAAGATCACCTTCGCACTCCTTAAAGCTCTCCCCCATATCAAACATTGGTGGGCAACTTACTGGGAGCAAAGTTCCACAGAGGAGTCTGGAATATATGGGATCGATCCCACTTGGTATTTTTTTGTGGATGCGGTAAAGGAACATTATTACCCTATTCGCAACTATGAGGACTAGTACATGAGATGGACCACACTGTGGCAAGAGAGGGGCCAAGCATTTTCGGAGTTCACCAATACCTTCCATACCTTGCACACCAAGTTGGGTATCAAAGACTCTGAACGCCATTTGGTTTTGAAATACCGTGGGGCTTTACATAGATACATCCAAACTGAAATGGATTTTCTGGACATCTCATCACTCGGTGCTACTTCTCGATATGTTGTTAAAATCGAGCATAAATTTAAGCACCAGAAAAAATGGGATTTTGGGTCTACAAATCTGCAACAACCAAAGTATGATAAAGACAGCCCTAACAAACAGTCTCCCGAAAACCAGTCCAAGCCACGGGAAAATAAGGGTCACAGGAAGACAAAGAAGGACACCGGAAAATGGTGCGATTTCCACAAAATCCCTTAGCACAACACTGAGGAATGTCACTCAAAAAAATCATTGGTGGTTGAGATCAAAGACAAGGAGTTGAACCGTGATTCAGAATATCATTCTGAAAATACTGGTAAAAGATAAATCATCAACGCAGACCCCACTATTATTGTCGCAACCACAACAATTCACCTAGAAGAACCAACATATCCTGAAGAGGGGGAGCACCTCTTTCATTCATAGATGTGGGTGAAAGGGACCCCACTGCATTTTATTGTTGATAGCGGAAGCTAGAAGAACCTCATCTCAGCAGAGGTCACCAAACAATTGGGATTGTCGAAAACACGACACCCACAACCATACAACATCGGGTGGCTTTGCCAAGGACGATATCTCTACGTCAACCAACAATGTCGATTGTCATACAAAATCCAACGCTTCAAGGATGAGGTATTATGTGATGTTTCCCCACTGGATGTCTCTGATGTTCTCTTGGGCCAACCATATATGTGGAAGCACCATGTTGTTTATGAGTCTCAACCCCGCAGTGTCATTGTTTCTCTGGGGGGTCATCTCTATAGAATACCAGAGGTAGTTCCGACTACTATTCCACCTAAGAAGTACCGCAAGGTAGTATCTCATACTACAAAATTCAACTTCTTCACAATCTATTCAAAAGGTGAATAGAAGGATACTGCAACAACTACAGCCTCGGCCCAAGCACCTTCTATCCAACAGAAGCAGGTTGACAAGATTGCAACAAAGTGTAAAGATTCCTTCTGCACACAGGCATCTCATGTAGCCAAAATGGTTAAAAAATTCCAACCACATGTTCATGACAACCTTCAACAAGATAAGAAATGCAACTTATCCAACAAGGTAAGCAACTCATCAAGATGCAGATTCAGAAAATGCTTTTCCCTCTCCCTCGGGCACTCAGCGCAATGGAGAAAATTGCTTCCTAAGGAGGGACGATTGATCTAGGTGGATATCGGTGGCCACCCACCTTTTCCAACTAGCTTAAAATAGTTTTCTAGCAATTTTGGTAATTTACTATTTTTAGCAGTTTTTAACTCCCGCGGCCATTTTGAGTGCCTAAATGAAGGTTTTTTTGGATTGATCTTCTCAATGATAGTCGAAGGCATGATTGATCTCCCAAAATGAATCTTCTTGACGATACCTTTCCAATGAGCTATCGTTCACCCCAAACAGAGATCGTATGCCAAAGTTACGCCCCTGGGAAGTTGATAAACCAAACTACCCAAAACGGGGTCCACAAAACAGTTGGATTTTCATCTTCTGGGGTTAGGGTTTTGGATTTTCTTTATGATAAAAAGGTCTTTGGAGCCTCATTGTAAAATCACCATCTTGCGAATGTGAGTAGCGGACACATCTCTTCTCAGAGATAAGCTGCCACCATTCTAGCGAGTCTTTCACTCTATATTTTTACAGTCTTTGTACATTTTCTCTCATTAATAGAAAATTGTGTATTATTGTATCTCTGTGTTTATGGTTGCATCTCTGATACATTTATGTTATATTATTGGATATTTGAGATATCTTTGTACATTTCTTTATTATATCTCCGCTCTGATTTCGTGCCGAAAATAATATGGATCAGGGGGGGGGCGATGGGAGAGATAGAGAGAGAGGGGAAAAGGGAGACAAGGAAAGAGGGGAGAAGGAGAAAAGAGAGAGGGAGAAGGAGATGGAAAGTGGGGGAGGAGAGAGAGAGAGAGAGAGAGAGAGAGAGAGAGAGAGAGAGAGAGGTCAATTAGAGAGAGAGAGAGAGAGAGAGAGAGAGAGAGAGATTTAGTGTAATAGGAATGTGTGCACATTCTTGTTCTGTATAATGCACACACATTTTAGGAACGTGCACACGCTTTAGGAATGCACATGCGCTTTAAGAACACACAAGCACTTTAGGAACATGTGTGTGTTCCTACGTGTGCGTTATTTTGAATTCAACTTTTTTTGGGGCGGGAGTGACACCTTTAGGATATATGTATGCTGACTTGGTTGCCTCAGATTTAGGTTCAGGATGAAAAACCTAGTGGTTCGGTCTACACATTGATGAAAAACCTCCATTTTTGTGAATACCTCTCTATATCTTTTTTTTTACGTTATTTTTGTGTAGGATACACAATTTTTTTCTATAGGCTACATAATCCAGTTGTTGATGAAACTACAGACATACATAAAGTTAGCTATGCAGATTCCAAATATATAGTTTTTTTTTAATTAATATTGTTTACTATTTTTAATTTATTTTTGTCTTCACATATATCAAAATCCTAGAATACATACCTCTCTTATTTCCGATATAACTTTTTGTCGACTTAACCATTTCTAAAATGGCTTATATGCATGTGCTTATATGTCGCACTAGAGGAGACCAATATTTACGATCTAAAAAAAATAGAAATTATTTTGATCAAGTTAAGACCCTCTTAGCCTGGACAAACAAAAGGTGTTGTAATTTAAAGGATATATTGACTTTCATAATTAAAAAATATATATATAATTAAGGCACTAGAAAAACTAGTTCTATACAATTATACAAGTTTTTGGAATGAAATTTCAATGTTAAGGTACTCAAACACCTACACAAACAAAAACATATACCTTATATTTTGCTGGAAAAATAACATATCACTTTTAGAAAAAATCAAATTTCACATAGTTATTCACAATTTCTATGAGTAAAAGTTGTATATTCCGAAAGCCAATTCAATTTCCTATGTTTCATCTTGTTACACCATATTCAAATTCATTGTAAAAGTACCTTGAATAATCCCTCCAAGTTAAGAGATTGTTGTTTTTCCATGTTTGCATTGCCACTAACACGTTATGAGAGACCATTAGCTTGCACATACCCTTAAATGAGACTTTTTTGATGATCTTTATATATGTTTAAGAAATTAGCGTAAGGAAAAATATAAAGAGTTGGGTATTTAGCACATCCATGTCAATAGCAGATGGTGAATGTTAATAGGGATCATCATTCATCAACTATATAGACATCTTTAAAATCTCATAATTAACAATCTAACAACTAAATTATTGGATAGATGTCTAATCCCATAATTAGAAATCAAAAAAGTAACTTATTAGGCAATGGTTAATAATCGAACTTCTAAATTATTAAAGGTTGAAGATTAAAAAGAGAGAGGACTATTGGATGTATCCCTATCCCCAACATCGAGTCTTGCACCTTCCATCCTATTTTCCAAATAAGAATACCTATCCACTTAACTAGTCTAAATAAATAATAATAATAAATACACTTAAAGAAATTTATTCCTTTTAATATTTAATAAATCAAAAGTTAACATAGACATAGATTTATATTGTCAATTAGATTTAACTTTTGTCCTCTCCACCTAAATTCAATTCCCACAAGTGATATATATGACCTCAAGCCCTCTTGTAAATTAACCTTGTACCCTAAATATTTTAGGGTTTACCTTGGCTAGACATTAAACTCTAAAGATATCGAGAAGTTAATGGGTAATAAACGTTAAACTCTAGGGGTGTTAGAGGGTGCTATAATTTTTTTTTTTTGAATAAAAAAAAACAAGCACTTAGCTGTTGGGTATCTATTCAAATACATATTATCTTAAATACTTTATAACTTAATATTTATGCATTTATTGTTTTGAGCTGTTAATTTTTCATATATATTTTTGAATACATAACTTTACATATACTCGACAACTTGATATTTATTATATAGTTGTTCTTTGAGTTGTAGAGTTTCACATTCTTCTCAAAAGTCTCCACATTCACAATCTTCAAATATTTTGATGATCAATCTTACGGCAGAGGAGAAGGCTGAATATATGGGAGGATGTAGAAAATGTAGAAAGGTTATATGTATTGAAACATATTTAAGATATGTAAGGTAATTATATACGATGGTTGATCTTCTTATTTTTTAGTCTAGATTATTTTTATTAATGTTTAAATATTTTTAATTTTTAATTGGTATTGATATTAATTTGATGAATTTTATCATTATTTTTTTAATTTGTAATTAATATTCGTTTAATAAATTTTATTTGATTTGACTTCATATTCATAAGATAAATAAAAATAATTTAAAATATAAAATTGGAAAAATAGTCTATGGCTCCCCGTGATAGTTTACGGACATCATTGTTCTGAAAACAATGAAGTCTTTGCCTGCCTGAGTTTGAACCCGTGAGTTGTGACGTATCCACGTGGATTCCTTACGCTCGTCACGAGGATTTAACGGTGTTTGAAACGGAGCTCTTAAACATCCATAAAAACACGCAAATACAGTCCTAAAATATTTGGCATTCACGTGAGAAGGCGAAAAACGAGTGTGCTGACATGTTAGAAAATGACACGTCAACCAACAGATTAGACATCTCCTCTCTAGCGTTACCCTCGCAAAAATGACGTGGATTGTTATGCCACCCCGCTCGAATCGGTCTCTACTCCTGCTTTAGCGCTAAAATGGGGTTGACTGGATCACGTGGTGCACCATACAATTTCGGTGAGGATGTGTCAATTGGTCTGGCTCATAATTAAAAATATTATTATTTTAAAGGAGCATCTTTGTACGTCTTTGAATTCATTATTGCAAAGTTAAAATATTAATATTTTAAAAGAGTATGGCCGTAAGTTTTTTTTGAGGTAAAAATTATTCTTTAAGCTTGGTATTCATGATGAGTAGGTATCTTCATTTTATGTTCATTGAATACTACACTATTTATCATTTAATGATTTCTGTTCATTGAATACTATACTCTTTATCATTTGACGATTCTTATTCATTGAATGCTATACTATTCATCATCATCATTTAATGATTCAAGTTCATTGAATATTACATTATTTATCATTTAACAATTCATATCCATTGAAAATTACATTATTCAATATTCATTGAACACTATACTATTCATCATCTAATAGATAAGATGAAGAAAGTATAAAATATATTTCGCTGAGTCATCATTGTCCAGTTAAATTTTATATATTTATGTGTGTATAAATTTTTTGTGGGTTTTATTATTAAAATCTATACCTCATCAATATGGAAAATGAATCTTCCCGGATGGGGTGACAGATGGCCTCCAGCAAGAGACAGGTGGCATCCAACAACAAATGGTGTTATTAACCCTCGCCGCCAACCCCCCTCCAACTTTGTTTGTATGACTTGCTCTCGACCTGGAGTAATGGTAGTGTGCTGGGAAACTCCAAAAGGTTTAATGGCCCCCACGTGAACCAAGTTGGGTGTATAGGAGTAGGTACTAGCCCTAGGGAAGCTGTCACCTCCGCTTTCATTGCGACTCTCTCCGTCAATTCGCAGGGCAATATGAAGGTAAGAGCCCCAGTGCGCTCTCCCATTCTCATTTTTCTGCAAACTCTCCTGCTCTTTGGTTCTTTCATGCTCTTTCACATTTGGTCGACCGCCTCTTCTCCTTCGTTGGTCACCCATTACAGTATTAACCAGAATTCCTCCGCCATGCCAAGGGAGAGGGGAAAGTCCAAAAGGGGATTGTTGTATTACAACTCCCTTTCTAGGCGCAACATGCTTGCCCCCTCACAACTCACTATAATGACCATCAACTCTCCCAGCTCTGGCCAGAGTTGGTTGGAACCGCCTCAACAATCCCCTCCACCCACCTCTAATCCCATGTTGGAATCCGGTAGCTGCCCAATTAAGGAGGAAACTCCTTCGCTTGATTTCCATCCTCAAACCATCCCTCCCAAAGTCGACTCATGGGTTCAAGGTGATGGCATAGGTGGTTGCATAGTGGAGGAAGAAATCCCCCCTAATTGGCAGGATGAATGAAATAATTCCAGCAGCATAGCCTTCGAAGAAGCTCCTCCAAGACTGCAGATGCAAAAATGAATCTTGAGCAACCTCTGCTCACTCCACACTGGCTCTCGAAAGAACATCTTCAGATTATCTTCGACATGAGGCAGGCGCTTATCTTCGACATGAGGCAGGCGCTCGATAACCAATTGCACAATCAATGCATTCTTGGACAATGAATGGACCTCATGTTTGATGCCTTGTCAGATGCTCCAAACAAGAAGCGTTGCTCGACCTGTGGTCAAAAGTTTGTCCCAACCTACAACATTCATGGATGGTCACGCTCGCACATTGCCTAGTTCCTCCAGTTTTTTGTTTTCTTTCTGGTTTTGTTACTTTTTCTGAAGAATGACAGTTAATTTGCCTCTGGATGTATGGTAGATGGTTATGGCTTCCAATGTATGGCAGTGGTTTTGTTTATATTGCTACACGTATAATGGCCACCTGTTTTGTTTATAATGGCCACATGTTTTGATTTCTCAATTGTGACAGAAACTGATATTAAAGGTAATGTATAGTTTCTCTTTATTTAAAAAAATATATATGAAAAATGAATCTTACATGTGACTCATGATCATTTAAAGTAATAATTGAATCTAAATTAAAAATATTTATTTTCAAGCTCCATTAAATTATATTTATCTTCCTTAATTTAATATATAAAAAGCTTATAAATTTTATTTATTAATAATATATAAATATATTTATTAATTTAAGATTTTATATTTTGGTTAAATTTATAAATTTTATTTATTAATAATATATAAATATATTTATTAATTTAAGATTTTATATTTTGGTTAAATTAATGGAAAATAAATAAAAGGTTAAAGGTTATCATTAATCCAAATTTAAAATCTTAAAGTATTTTTCTTTATAATTAAAGTAAATAACAAAATTAACATTGCTAAAATAAAATGAATTGTTATAAACCTCATATTAAAATGAGATATTAGTCAATTCCTAAAAATGTGATGCCAGAATTTGTTATCTTTGTGATATTAAAAAAGTAAAGAATGAAAAACACTTTTTCTTATAATGTTTGCTCATCCTAAATCTCAATTTCAAAATATTTTCAACAACACATTCCTTATAACCTTCTAATTCATCAAAACTATAAAAATGTAGAAAAACTTATTTTCAATACTTCTGAATATAAAGATAAAATTTTAAAGCTAATAAATTAGTTGCTTACTATTTTTTTTTATCAATATTTATATATCAATAAGCATTAAAATTTCAATTTCAAATATTTTTTTAATAAAATTTTATTTAATTTTAATATTTGACAATATTTTTTTTGATAAAATAGTATGGAGGATTACCTCAATTAGTCTAGTTGGATTTGAGTTTATCATGCTTGTTGTTGGTTTTTTTGATTCTCAATTTACCATCCATAAAACATGAAAAAATATTGTAAGAATTTTGGACAACTACATTTCTTCATAAAAAAAAATTGAATAATATATGGAGTATTCACAAATAAAAAAACTCAAAATCCAAACTAACACAAATCAAAACATCAAATTTAAAATAACTACCAAATATAAAAATTAGATAATAAGTTATGTTAAAACTTTGTATTAATACTCAAAAGGCATACATATTCTTGGTAATATTTAATAAATCCAAATTAAAATAACTCTAAAGTGTTTATTTGAATAGTTGCGTTGCTTTTCTCCTTCTTTTCTCCAAAATATAGAGTTTCATTGTATCACTTAAAATTGAGTGGAATGTAATGATTAAATTAGAATACATTTTAATTCTACTACAAAGTTTTTGGTTACATTTTTTTAATATGTTACCTTTAAATTTAAACAATTTTTTTATTTTTCTTATTTATTATGATTCTTCTTACTTAATTATTTATTATGATTCTTCTTACTTAAGAAAAAATAGATTTGTAATAAAAATTGAGTTTATCCACTTATTAACTCATTTTATTAAGAATATATATAAAAAATAAAATTGTAAATTAATAAGTACATAAACTTAATTTAAAAAAAAAAGTTATTTCTTAAATTTGGTAGAAATTTTGTGAAAAGTTATAGTTTCATTTAGTTGATGAGAGTTTTGACCATAAATATTTGTTTTTAAGGGTTTTGACCTATTTTAAGATAGAATGTATTGAGTTTTTTTTAAATGAATGGATTAGGGTGGAAAATAGAATTACTATAAAATGTGAGTTTATCTACTTATTAACTCCTTCCTTATTGAAAGATCTAAAAACCTTCCTAGACTTTGGCCCACATTTTAATTGCAATATAGTAAATTTGTTAAGGGATAAATTATTTTATTAACAATTGCTTAATGCAAATGCATAAAATGAGTATTATAAAAATATTAGAGGGATGGACAACATTTATCAAATATTATTTTTAAAATACTTTTTCAAGGAATTAAATTATTCTAGAACATTTAAGCATTTAATATTGAATTAAAAATATATTTTATTTGTGAATTTGAAAATTCATAAATAAACAAATAAACAATTTATGGACAAAAACTAGCTTGAAACAAGTAGGGTGCTCACACAAAGTTCATGGTAGAAAAAATGGCAATGGGCACACACAATAACACATGTGTGGTCTTATTAATGTGCACACATTCCTAATCCTATAGCCTCAATGTGCATGCTTTCCATCTCAAAATTTTCAAGAACATGTGCACATTCTTAAAAGTGCATTTGCATTCCTAAAAGCACATGTACATTCATAAAATAATGCACACATTCCTAAAAGTGTGCACACGTTTTTGGGAATGCATGTCTGCTTTTGGGAACATGCATATGATTTTGTGACTAAATTATTTTTCCCAAATACCCTTCACCTCCAAGTGGGGATATGAATGACAATAGAGGATTTGAGCATTAATTATGGCTACTAAGGTCCTTGACTTGGTAAGGGAAGGAAACATGGGATTTAGGGCATAGAGGTTGCTTGTAAATATCAAGATCCTTAAACCAACACCTCGAACCACCACACTTGACATCCCATGGACATCCTTGTTTTCCAAGTATGGGTATGTGCATCAATGGAATATTTTGAGCACGAGTTATGACTCTCGAGGCTCTTGACATGGTCATGGTAGGAAACATGGTGATTGGACCCTAAACTAATCTTTTTTGGAATACATGGCTATGGAAAACACCTCAGACTACCACACAAGGCCTCTCAAGGTTATCTCTTCCTTTGACTAGGGATATGGTTTCCATTAGGGGATTTTTGATAATAGGTACATGATTCTTTCGTCCCTAGACATATTTGAAGGAGGAAACCTAGGCCTTACACCATAAAGGAAGCTTCTAAGGGTCAAGTTTCAAGAACGAAACCTTGAGGGACACTATAGATGTCCTCTTAATCATATCATTATCATCTGAGTGGTGATATTGATGATATTTTGAAGTTTTTATAACTAGGTATGGGCCTCAATGTACTCGATATGGTTAGGGGGCAAATCATAGATCTTAGGCCATAAGTTAATATTATAGGAGTTAAGAGGCAAGAAAAACACATGATCTTTGAAGGCGATATTTAGCCTCCAATTGGAGTTATGTACACCATTATAATTTTTTTAGCATGGGTTATGGGTCAAGGGTTCCTCAAAATGGTGGTAGGAAGAAACTTATTCTTTATAACTTTAAGGAATATTTCATCCATCCAGGGCCAAGAAAAACACCTTGAACCCACACACATGACCTTCAATGTGTATCATTTTCCTCTTAGTAGGAATATTGATGCCATTAGGGTTTTTGGAGAAGTAGGTATCAATATAAAGACACAGACTAAGGTCAAGTAATGAAACATGCTCAATAGACTTAAAAAGTAGCTTACAAGGCTCAAGATCCATCATTGAGTCCTAAAACCATCACATATGATCTCTCTATGGAATATTTTTCCTTTAATTTGTAATAAGGACACCACCTAAAGGTTTTGATAACCAAGTATAGGTCATGGGGAGATAAATGTAGACAACAGAGGACAATCGAGCCATATGATCTAAGGTAAGATTCCATACATCCAAATCCAAGAAAAATTCCTTGAACCACCACACGAAATCTCTTGAGAGTGTCATATCCCTCTTAGTTTGTATATGGGAATCATTAGAAGTTTTGAGCTCTAACTATGGGTCCCATTTCCTTGACCATGGTTGGTGGAGGAAACTGAATCCTCAAGCCCTAAAGATGGCTTGTAATACTGAAGGAACATGAATGACAACTTAGACCACCACATAGGACCTTTCTATGCAATATTTGTCCTTCAAGAGGGAATATATACTCTATTGGAATGATTTTAGCACTAGATTTGTGTCATGGTTACTTGAGCATGTTTGGGGGAGAAAATGCTTGCCCTAGACCCTAAAGAATGATTTTAGGAATATAGGGCCAATAATGTAACCTCAAACATGGATCTCAGGGCCCTGGACATGGTTATGGGAGGAAACATGAACCTTAGGCCCTAAAGAAAGATTATATCCATCTAGGACCAAGAAGTATTCCTTGAACAAACACACATTGCCTCTTGAGTGTGTCCTTGGTCTATGATTGGGGATTTCGATGCCACTAGGTAGTTTTGAGTAGTGCGTATGTGTCCTAGGAGCCTGAAAATGATCTAGGGAAGAAGGTTGTGCCTTAGGTCCTAAAGAATTATTTGAGGCATCCAAAGTAGCCTTGACCATGGTTGGGGAAGGAAACTCAAAACTCAAGTGCTAGAAGTATATTCTAATCATGAAGGGACATGAATGAGGACCTGAACCACAAAATATGACCTTTCTATGGCATCTTTGGAATTTAAGAGGGGATATATGATCTATTGGAAGGATTTTAGCACTAAAATTGGATCACGGTGCCTTGAACATGGTTGTGGGAGGGAATCCTAGAATTAGGTCCTAAAAAATTATTTTAGGCATTTGGGACCAATAATTTCACCTCAAACATGGTTCTATAGGCCATTGACATGGTGAGGGGATGAAACATGAATATTATGTTATAAAGGAATATTCGATTCATCCATGGCCAAGAAGGATGCCTTGACCACCTATGCATGACCTCCTGAGGGTATCCTTAGTGTATTATTAGGGATTCCAGTGCCACTAGGTGGTTTTGGTAATTAGATATGTGTTTTAGGAACTTGGAAATGATCTAGGGAAGAAGGAGACACATTAGGCCCTAAAGAAATCTTTGACGCATCCAGAACATGGATTTGGATGCATCAAAGTTTTATTTAGGACCTAAGGCATGCCCTTATTCCCTTGATAGTTTCCACATGGTATCTTAAAGGTATCCTTAGCTTGTTATTGGGGATGTCAGTGCCAATGGGTGGTTTTTCTATGTAAATATGTGTTCAAGGACCTTGGAAATGATATCTGGAAATAAGGATATGCCTTAGGTCCTAAAGAAATCTTTGACGCATCCGGAGCATGGCTTTGGAAGCATAAAATATTTATTTAGGACCGAAGGCATGTCCTTCTTCCCTAGATCATTTCTAGGGTCCTCGCGAACATACCTACTGGTAAAAAAAACACATTGGCACCGATATCCCCAATATTGGTCCAACGATACCCTGAGGGGGCCATGTATGGTTTTTCGAGGCATCCTTATTGGCCTTGGATCGATAGAAGCTTCCTTTGAGATATAAGATTCATGTTTCCTCCACTAATCATGTCCAGGGCCTCGAGATCCATGTTTGAGGTGACATTATTGGCCCCATATGTCTAAAATATTTCTTTAGGACCTAAGGCTAGGGTTTCCTCCCTTAACCATGTTCAAGGTGTCTTAACCCAAATCTACTACTAAAATCATTCCAATAAATCCCATATCCCTTCTCAAAGGCCAAAGATCCCATAGAAAGGTACTTTGTGGTGGTTCAAGTCCACGTTCATGTCTGTTCATCCTTGGAAGCTACCATTAGGGGTTGAGGTCTGATTTTCCTCCCCAACCATGGTCAAGTAAATGAGACTCATACCTATATATCAAAACCTTCTAATGATTCCCATACCATAACTAAGAGGGAGATGGCACCCTCAAGAAATTACATGTGGTGGTTCAAGGAATTGTTCTTGGATTTGGATGAATAAAATCTTACTTTAGGTCCTAAGTCTTGATTTTACTCCCTTAACCATGTCTATTTCCCCATGACCTATACTTGGTTCTCAAAACATTCTAGTGGTGTCCATATTGCAACTTGAATGAAAATTATCCAATAAAGATAACATTTGTGGTGGTTTGATGATCTAGGAGGATCCAAGAATTCTAAAAGAGGTTCAGGAGGATCCAAAACATCCATAGAGGTCCATAATGTTTTAGAAATGCTCAAAATTCAGATGTCCCAAATTATCTAAAAAATTCCATCATATGTAGAGCTCTGCAATATATTTCCAATGGCGCAAAAATCACCTCAAATGGAGTTCATATGCAAAATTTTTAAGCAATCGAAGTTCAAGTCAAACTTAGTCAAAGGTCAAAAGTCAAAGGGAAAAGTAAAAAGGGTGACACATGTTACCACTACAAGGGTGACACATGGCACATGCTCATATAGGTGACATGGCATAGAGGTTGGAAACTGAATGGGCAAGTCGTACAACCCAGGTGGATGAGTTTTGTGTTAAAAAGTGGTAGAGATAAGCCAACGATAGGTTGCCACATGGAAACATCCCATTAGACTTTATGGTCATGGTTTATTAAAATTTTTGGGGGTTGAGGGGTGTCAAACCTGTGACCTCCCAAATCCTTAAAAAAACCTCAATTTCCAATGCATCGTGCCTATGAGACTTAACCATATACCTTGGCATATATATTTAAGTTTAATCCAAAGTTTATGCGGTGGGAAAAAGGGGTCGAGGGCTAAGACCCCAACCCCTAGACCATATATTATTCCATATAACCATGCTATATTCATGGGATGTTGTTCCAACAGATTGGATGGTTCCAAAATATATGCCATATATATATATACACACACACACACACACACACACACCAACCAGAAATTAACACCACAACTTGCGGTCGGTGGGAATAAAACCCACGACCCGCCAAACTATGCCAACGACTTATCATATTGCCACTAACCAACATGTCAAATATGGCATTTGTTGTATAAAATCATAACCAATATATTTATTATGATGTTGATGTCACTGAGAAGTGTGGGTAGGAGGTTAGGGATCACACCCTATTTAATGGGTGCGTGGGCCGAGGATTGTAGAGACCCATTAATGAAAACATTTGTCTCAAAGTGCATGCACGAAGGTACATAGGTTTGATACTACACTGTAAAGCATGCCCATAGGTGCCTTAGCGGAATTTTGAGAACTTTATACTCATTTTGCATGATGTTTTGCAAGGAATCCAACGGTGCACTCTGTTTTCGCATTTGAGTAGCACATAAAAATGCCACTGTAAAAAAAATTCATTTGAGCATTAATAAAGAAGGTATATATTGGAAACAAACCCAGAGACATATCCCAAATTGGGTGAACTTTGTTATCAAACTTGTGTATGTGATTTTTTCATTGTTGTTCATTTCATGCTCAATTATTTGCAATTTTTTTTATCATTAAAGTGTATATGGTTAGATAAGTATTTCACATGTAATTGCAATTAGTCAAGCAATCATTATTATTTTGAAGATCAAGTAGATGTTCATATGTGTTTTAACTGTATCAACATCTAAGGATTTTTCAAATCAAGTTGGTATCAGAGTAGTTTTGACAAGTGTTTGGAAGTGAATGATTACAAGAGCCAAACATAAACTTCGTAAAGGAAAACTTGCAAGTTATAAGTATGAAATTGAAAGAATACTTCGTGAGCATAAGATGGCTTCTAATAAAGGATAATTATATCATCCCATGAGCCACAAAGAGATCAAGGATACTCTCCAATCATTGAGAGAGATAGTAGAGGATTTGCAATGAAGAATTTGAAATCCCGTAAGTGGAGAATCTTCAAGAAAAGGATAAGGAGGAGGTGAAGGTAGTGGACCTTTAGATCCCCCTTCCCTATCATCATCATCATTTTCTTCTTCATAGGAA
Organism: Picea engelmannii; assembly: GCA_009831015.1. NCBI lineage: Eukaryota > Viridiplantae > Streptophyta > Pinopsida > Pinales > Pinaceae > Picea > Picea engelmannii. The sequence goes on along the minus strand of ML786653.1, from coordinate 1,100,130 downwards.
AGTGAACATTATTCTCATCGAAAAAATTCCTCTAAGAATTCTGATCATAATCTTCCTTTATTAAAGTCGGATGTCAAGTTCAAATTGTTGACCTATGATGGAGAATTGAATGTTGAGATATTGGACAACTAGATCAAGAAAATATAGGTATATTGTAGCGTTCAAAATATTGTGGACAAGGCTTCAAAGATATAGTTATCTACTCTTCGACTAAGTGGCACAACCTTAATATGGAGGGAGAGTAAGATGCAAGTTGATATTGTTCAAAAGGGTAAAGTAATATCTTCATTGGATAAGTTTACTAAGGCTATAAGGAAAAAATTATATCCACTTTCACATATGCAAAGAACAATGATAGAATGGTAAAATCTAAGGCTTTATCATTGAGAATTTTATTGTATACCCATGAAACTCATCTAAAGAATATTGATCGCATTCACTCATATCTTCATCATACTAGTTTAATGCTTAACACTACTAATATTGATAAGGTGTTAGTACAAGATACACATCTGAAGGCTAGCAAGGGTAAGAATGCAAGAGAATATTATAATCCATTCAAGTTTCAAAAGAAACCAAAAGCTAAATAGAAGAGTAAGAAATCAACTACAGTGAAGCAAGCTGAGGAGAGATCTGCATGTTCCCACTCTAAGAAAAAGGGAGAGGAATCACAGTGTTGGAAGTTGTATCCAGAATTACGATCGAAGAACTTCAAGGATAAAGGGAAGCATAAGACTGTTTCATCATCTCGTCATAATCTAGGGTCAGATTCTGGGGATGAATCTAAGATCATGGAAATAGGAAGAAAATATATATCAGCTATCAATTCAAACTCTTCAGTTCCATCTGTAAAATTGGAAAGTGATATTGATTGAAAGAAAAGAAGTGATATTTTTTGTGTCACGATTATAGTCATGCATACAAAGGTAGATACTTTATTTGACAGTGGATCTCAAGTTAACCTAATATCTAAATAAATTGTTAATATGTTGGGTTTAAAAATGACACCTCACCAAAAGTCTTATCCATTAGGATAGGTATGTGAAGATGTTAAAGGTAACAAAACAATGTAAGATTATATTTGCAATTACAGCTAAGTTCTTTGACGAGGTTGAGTTAGATGTTGTGCCTCTTGACATTTGCGGCATTGTCTTGGGTAGTCCATATCTATTTGACATGAAGGCTATATTCTATCACAAAGAGAATAAATATCATATTTTCAAGAACAAGGTTGAATATATTGTCAGAGCTCATCATATCAAGACTAATGTTTATTTAGTAAGCATAGGAAAAATGAAGAGACTCGTGAGTGCAAGTAAATCTTTTGTTCTCATGATAGTGAAAAAGAAGAAGAAGATATAATCGATGCTTTAATAAGTTGTGATCCATATCATAAACATGAGATGGTCAACATCATATATAACTTTGATGAATTGTTTCAGGAACCTACAGGTTTTCCACCTAAAAGAGAGGTTGAACATGAAGTATATTTACAATAGGATGCTCCTCTTCCAAACATTGGAATGTACATGTCATCATTAATCAAGAATGAAACAAATAAATAAGCAAGTTCAGGAGTTTCTTGATAAAGGAATCATCAAACCAAGCTCCTCTCCATGTGGTTCTCCTATTGTATTAGTTCCAAATAAAGATGGCACGTGGAGGATGTGTATTTATTTTTGAGCCCTGAACAAGATTATGGTAAAGAATCATTATCCTCTTCCCATAATTGATTATTTATTGGATCAATTAAAGAATGTTGTGTATTTCACTAAGTTGGATTTGAGAAGTGGTTATCATTAGATTAGAATTTCTGAAGGTGACATATGAAAAATTGCTTTCAAGACCAATCAAGGATTGTTCGAATGGTTAGTTATGCCATTTGGGTTATGCAATGAACCATAAAAATTTATGAGGGTGATGAATGATGTATTCAAACCCTACATGGATGATTATGTTATTGTCTATCTAGATGATATATTGATCTTTAGTCGAATATGGGAAGATCATATAAAGCATTTCAAGACAGTATTAAAACTCTTGAAGAAGGAGAAACTAATGTAAAGTTATCTAAATGTGAATTTGGAAAAAAATCTCTAGTGTATTTGGGATACATTGTAGGGAATGTTTAGCTAAAGATAGATCCCAAAAATGTAGAAGTCATTGTGAAATGGTTCAATCCAACTATTGCCATAGAAGTTAGGAACTTCTTAGGAGAAATACAATGTTGGAGGAAATCCATTGCTAATTTATCATACATAAAAGCTCCTCTACATGCGTCAACAAGTGTCAAGAAAGTATTTCAATGGGGAGGAAAGCATCATAAATCCTTCAATACATTGAAGGAAAATATAAGCACCACACCACTTTTGGCACTGCCATATCTACAACAACCATTTGAGATTCAAACCGATGCAAGTAGATATGCCATGGAAGCAATCTTGATTCAACATGGTAAACCTATATGTTATCATTCATATAATTTCACTCAAGCTATGATTAACTATGCAACATATGATAAGGAATTGTATGTGTTGGTACAAAGTGTAAAGAAATGGAAGCATTACTTAATGGGAAAGGAGACAATTATTCATATAGATCATCATCCATTACAGTATTTGCAGTCACAAACCAAACTAAAATAGTCACAACATTTCAGATGGATGGGTTTCTTACAATAGTTTCATTTGGTAATAAAGTATAAGAAAGGTATTCATAACAAGGTTGTAGATATGTTGTCAAGACCATTGATTACTGCATCCAAAATACTCAGGTATAATCCTTTATCTCATGAAAGATATGCATATCAATATGCTAAGGATGATGATTTTAAAGAGGTATATGTTGCATTAACTTGTGGAAATCAATAATCAGATTATTATATGTATGACAATTTGTTATATCATCTTGAAAATATTTGCATACCCAGAAATGAAAGACTAAATATAATAAGAGAAGCTCACAGATCTTTCATTTCTAGTCATTTCGAGGTTGGTAAGACAATAGCACAATTAGAGAGGTATTTTCATTGGCCTCGGATGAATGAAATTTTTTCCAAGTATATCAAAGGGTGTGTTATGTGTGCCACAAGTAATCCTAGCAACAAAAAGTTGGGGTTATATACACCACTTCTAGTACCTTCTCACCCATGGGAAAGTATCTCCATGGATTTTATAGGAGCTTTTTCGATGTCCAGGACAGGTCATGGTTATCTATATGTTGTTGTGGATAGATTCAACAAGATGTGTATTTTAATTCCATGCAAGAAACAACTCACAACTAAAAACACAACATAAATGTTCTTTGCTAACATATGGGTTCGTTTTGTACTTCCTACATCTATTATATCATATCAAGACTCTCAATTTTTGGGAAAGTTTTGTTCTAATTTATGGGAACTAATGAATAATAAGTTGAAGAAGAGCACAAATTTTCATCCACAGATAGAGGGAAAGACAAAGGTGGTAAACAAAACTGTGGTGCATCTACTTCAAGGTTTCTACAATGAACATCCTAAGTTATGGGATGAAAAGTTACATTATGTACAACATGCCTATAATCATGCCATGCATTCGTCTACTTAGAAAAATAATTTTGAAGTATGTTTGGGGTACTTGCCTAAATCACCTATGGAACTTGTTTTTTGGAGAAGCATGTAAAGAAGATGGACAGGATGATACAGATAAAGATAAAACGTTCATTCAGAAGATTCAACAGGTACATCAAGTAGTATAGGAACAATTAGAGAAAAGTAAATCCAAGTACAAGGCAAGGCATGACAAACATCGGGTCGATCATCAATTTTAAGTATATGATAAAGTAAGGTTACATATCAACACAAATAGAATGAAAGGTGAAGGTAAAAAGCTAAAACCAATCCGATATGGTCCATTTAAGATCTTGGAAAATATTGGTTCTAATTCCTTTCGTTTATATCTACCAGCCTACATGCAAATGTATTTAGTGGTAAATGTTGAGAATTTGAAGATTTATGATTCTCCTATGATAATAGACGAACATGGAAGTATTCAAGTTCCAATAGTTGATGAATTTTCTCCAAAATATTTAGATGACCTATAGGAAGATGTTATTCTTGATAGAATAATCATGACTTCATAGAGAGGTGATGTGGAATATCGTCAAGTTGGTCTTAAAGGGATAAAACCAAGTAGGGAAAATGGATGGAGATTAGAAGGGTGAGGGAGCTTTACGTCCCTCACTTATTTGTTGAGTAATAAAAACGTTTTGTGGTCCAAAAGTATTCCAATGGGGAGGAATGATCCAGGTGGATCCATGAATGATCAAAGAGGTTTGGGAGGATCTGTAACATCCATAAAGGTATAGAATGGTTCATAAATGATCAAAATTCAAATTTCCCAAATTCTCTAAAAAATACCATCAATGCGTAGAGCTAAGCGATAAATTTCCAATGATGCAAAAATTGCCTCAAATGGAGTTTGTATGCAAAATTTATGAGCGGTTGAAGTTCAAGTTAAAATTGGTCAAAGGTCAAAAGTCAAAGGAAAAGTAAAAAGGGTGACATGTGTCACCACTGCAAGGGTGACATGTGGCACATCCTCGTATAGGTGATGTGGCACAGAGGTTGGCAACTATCTAGGAAAGTCATACAACCTAGGTGAATGGGTTATGTGTTAACAAGTGGTAGAGATAAGCTAATGAGAGGTTGTGACATGGAAGCCTCCCATTGGCCTTTGTGGTTATGGTTTATTAAAATTGTTGGGAGTCAATAAGGGTCGAACCCTTAACCTCCCAAAGCCTTAAAAAAACCTCCATTTTCCAATGCACCACGCCTATGAGACTTAACCATATACCTTGGTAAATATATTTAAGTTTAATCCAAATTTTATGCAGTGGGAAAAAGGAGCTGAGGGATAAGTCCCCAACCCCTGGACCATGTATCATTCGATATAACCATGTTATATTCATAGGAGGTTGTTCCAACTATTCGGATGGTTCCCAACTATATATATATATATATATATATTATACCAACCAAAAATTAACACCACAACTTGCGGTCAATGGGAATAGAACCCTCGACCCACCAAACTATACCCACAACTTAACATATTTCCGCCAAACAACATGTCAAATATGGAATTTGTTGTAACAAATCATAACCAATATATTTATTATGATGCAAATGTCATCGAAAAGTGTGGGTAGGAGGTTAGGGCCCACACCCTATTTAATGGCCGCACAGACCAAGGATTGTACAAACCCGTTAATGCAAATATTTGTCTCAAAGTGCATGTTCAAAGGTACATAGGTTTGAGACTACACGGTAAAGCATGCTGAGAGGTCCCTTAGTGGAATTTCGAGAACTTTATACTCATTTTGCATGTTTTTTCACAAGGAATCCAACGGTGCACTCTCTTTTTGTCTTTGAACAACATCTAAAAAGGTCATTGTAAAACACAAGAATTTGAGCATTAATAAAGGTCTCTATTGGAAGTGGACTAAAATCTAGCCCAAATTGGGTGAACTCTATTATCAAACTTGTGTATGTGATTTCATCATTGTTGCTCATTTCATGCTCAATTATTTGCAAGTTATTTATCATTAAAGTGTATATGGTTAGATAAGTATTTCACATATAATTTCAATCAGTCAAGCAATCATTATTATTTCGAAGACCAAGTAGATGTTTATATGTATTTAAAATTTATCATCATCTAAGTATTTTTCAGATCATTTGAGGACTCAATCATGGCTCTTGAAACCTAGAAGACACTTTTTAGGCCTACTAAGCAAGCTTCATCATGTTACCTTCATCCAAGTCTTCATATTGATAGCTTCTTCTCCAAAAACCCCAATGCTTCCAGTATGCCCACTAAGAGCCAAAGGATACACTTTGGAGGTCACGTGTTTGGGTTCAAGGTGTTTTTCTTGGCTGCATGAAATATTCTTTAAAGGACTAAAACATAAGTTTCTTTTTGTCACCATTTTAAGGAACCCTTGACTCATAAATTGTGCCTAAAAATTGTAATGGAGCACATAAATCTACTTTGAGGACAAATATTCACTTCAAAGTTTATGTATTTTTCTTGTGTCTTAATTCCTATAATTTTCATTTATGGCCTAAGACCTAGCTTCCCCCCCAACCATATCCAAGACATTGAGGCCCATGAGTAGTTCTAAAATCTTCATACTATCACCAATATTCCCACTCAGATGGTAAGGATATGTTGAAGAGGTCCTATGTAGTGGATCAAGGCATCCTTCTTGAACCTTGATAATTAGAATCTTTGTTTATGGTGTAAGGCATAGTTCCCCTTCTTCAAAATTGTTTAGGAACCAAAGAAACCTGTACCTAGTATCCAAAATCCCCTAATGGCACCCATATCCCCGTTCAAATGAAGGAATAACCTTGATAGGTCTTATGTGGTGGTATGAGGTGTTTCTCATAACCATGTATTCCAAAAATATCACTTTAGGGTCCATTAAACGTGTTTCCTCCCATGACGATGTCAAGGGAATCAAGACTCATAACTAATGCTCAAAATATTCTAATGATGCATGTATCCCTACTTAGAAGACAAGGATTCCCTTGGGATGCCAAGTGTGGTGGTTGAAGGTGTTGGTCCAAGCAACTTCATACTTAGAAGCAACCTCTATGGCCTAAGGCTCAAGTTTCCTTCCCTTACCATGTCAAGGAACCTAGTACCCATACTTAAGATCAAATCCTCTAATGTAATCCATATCCCCACTAGGAGGTGAAGGGTATATGGTAAAAACAGATCGTCACAAAAGAAAGAACATGTTCCTGAAAGTGTGCACGTGTTCTTAAAACTGTACGCATTTTCTTAAAAGTGTACATTCTTTTAACAACATGCACGTGATTTTAAGAATGCACACATATTCTTTTAATTTCATTTTTTTTTTCTTTGGTTGGGAGGGATAACTCTAGCATACATGTTTGCTGATTTGGATGCCTCATATTTATATTTGGGATGATAAACCTAATGGTTTGGGATACAAATATATTAAAACCTCCATTGTCATGAATACCTCTCAATATATTTATTTTTGACGTTATTTGTTTATAGCCTACAAAAATCCAGTGTTAATGAAAGTACAGACACATATAGAGTCAACTATGTAGATCCCAAATATAAACTTAAAAAAAAGAACATTTTTTACTATTTTTAATATAATTTTGTCTTGACATATATCAAAATCTTAAAATACATACCTCTTTTATTTCTACTTAACTTTGTTTCCCCTTAATCATTTTAAAAATAAGTTATACGCTACACTAATACAGACTGATATCTGCAATTTATAAAAAAATGATTTAAAAAAAAATGATAATGTTAATACCCTTGTACCTAGCAATAATAGAAGGCATTGTAATTTCAAGGATACACTCGCTTTCAAAATTAAAACAAAAATATAAAATTAATATTATAAATTTTGAAAAAATAGTTGTGCACAAGAACAATGTTCTTTCTACAATTTTACAATTTTTTAAAGAATTTCCATTATTTAGGTACTCAACTATAGCACCAACATAAACATATGCATTACATTTTGCATGAAAAATAACATACCAATGTTAGGAAAATTCAAATTTCACATAGTTGTACACAATTTATATAAACAAAATTTTATATTCGGACAATTAATTCATTTTCCTACATTTCACTTTTTACACCATATTTAAATTCATTGAGAAAGTAACTTGAATCATCCCTCCAAGTTAACATATTTTTTTTTTCATCATGAGAGACCATCGTCATCTTGCACCCACCCAACAATATAATTTCATGCTCTTTGTCATTAAGAGTTATGCAATAAAATGTAAAAAACTTTGTATAACATCCAAGATAATGAGGGTCATATTTGCATGCTCTTAGTGCAAAAATCACATGAAAATACACATGAGCATGAATCATGTGTAGAATCTTATAGTGTAGATGTCATTCAATACTAATCCAGTTCTTATATTAGAGATCGCTTGCTGAATTTTTGTACATTAATCCATTTTTATATTAGAGTTTGTTCAATTTTTGTATACCTTAGAAAAATTGTTCTTCATTAAAAATATTAGGTTATCTTCAACCTTGTGAATAGATATATTCATTGTTGTTTTGTGTATTTAAAAAAAATGTTTTTCATTAAAATTAATAAGTTATGTCCAACCTTGTAAATATACTTATTATTAAGGCTAGTCAATTATTTTCACACTTTTCCCTCTTTTTTTAAAATCATATATCTCATATTAAGAATTGAACAATTTTTAAAAATGAACATTTTTTTTTAATCTAAAATGACACCAAACTTCTATTAATCACATAAAAAATACAGTCAAATAGTCATTCCTTGGTCACGACCTTCCAATAGAGGAAAATAACCCCCCACCAAATTTTTCCATCAAAAAATTGATAAGTCTCAGAGGTATTCATTTGTCTCATACTAACATAGGCTAATAACTAACAGTCTAAAGTATATATATCCATAAGACTAAATAAAATATTATAAAAAGATCATACATGTCAACTAGCGCTTGGAGGAGTGGGAGTTTCCTCCATGTCCACTTCTAGGATTAGATCAACATCCTTAGAATCCTCACGATCTTGCTTCATTTGTTGAACATCCCTGTCAACCTTAATCTGATTTTCCTTTGTTCCAGCTACATTAGTTGACCCCATTTCTCTTTTCCCCTTATATTATTCCTAATTTCGAACTTTCAAGATAGTGAATTTAACCCCAAAGACCACCCCGTAGACAACCTCAATATTACCTTCAAATATGCATAAGAAGTGGGGGATGTCCTCCTGCTCTTCTTTCACACTTATCAATGCCTATGCAATCAAGGTTTTCACAAACCAGTAGGTTTCATCCAACCAGAAGTATTTTGTGTCTCTAGTTCATGAATGGATGGGATCATCAACCCACTCTCAAGCCTCTTCTAGGATCTAGGTGTTTGAAACTTTCTCCCTCTCGACCATCACCACTGCCTCCACCTCCTTGAAAATCTCCTTGGATTTGTTTGAAAAAATATCTTTGAATTGACACTTAGCAAGGGTCACCTCATAATCTACCATGGTTCTAACCTTTTGCAACCTAAAGGAAGAGACTGAACAATCACCCCCACACTCTCCTTTCTTCATGCTCTTTCTTCCCTTCCCTGTACCCCAAGCCATGCATGAATATTGTCTCAACCAAAAACCATTCATTATTCTCCACCTAGGATAGTCTTACCCACACAAAAGGGATGGAGATAATCATAGATAGAGCACCATGCACTAAGAGCACCAACCCCTCAAATCACGTCGACATGATCAATCCCCTTCGAGGGCACTTGCTCTAGTGCATCTGGTCATATTTGCGACTTCAAATTCCACTCACCTCATGCTTGCTCCTAAAAATCATTTTTTTTTCCATCAATCGCATATTCCTTTCTACTCACAATATCATCGAATGATGTGTCTTCCCCACTTCAGTACTCTTTGGAATTATACCCCCAATTGCTCCATAAAAACCTTACATTGCATCCTTGTACCTTGTGTTACGCTTGAACTTCTTAGACTTGATGGATCTGATCGAAATGGTGGTTGGCGTACCCCTGACACCCTAAATATTCATTCCTTTCTAGACAACTATTAGACACCTCATGAGTGCCTGACAACCTAGCTTCATATTTATGACAGTGAGTGAAAAATCTATGAACAAATTAATTTACAAAATATTGAAATTTAGCATGCTTACTCTTAATATTGAAAATGTTCAATCAATTTATAATTATCTAAGTCCAATTGTAATGATAAACTTATTAATATTACTACTAATATTAATGTCTATAATACACACTATTATTATTACTAATATATTACTATTAATATACTAATATGTATGTCTGTGTGTGTATTTCAATGGAAACATTTTGGGCATTGGGATCCACTTGGGGAATATAATTCATCCCACTCTCTAGCATAAAAGTGAGAGTGAGGGTATTGGTACCTTGCCAACACCACACAATATACTCATTTAAGAGCTCAACATGTCACTTGTGGGAATTGAACGTGGGTGGGGAGGATAAAACAATTCCTCCCAACCACCCAAGCTAGACCCATTTGACAATATATATATATATATATATATATATATATAAACTTTTGTAAATTGTTCTTATACATGTTTTTTATTCTACAATTTTTAAAGGCATAAGTACTAACTTTCACTTCTCTATTGCTTTTAGGATATATACAAGTAATACACCAACATAGATCCATCTTAACTACAGATCTATCATGTTCCAAGAGGGATCAAATCCCTCAAGGTGTAAACCTCCTTTTAGAGTGATAAATTTGGGTAAAGGTTTGCACCTCAATGGATTTGATCCCTCTTGGTGCGTGATAGATACAAAGTTAAGATGGATCTACTCTAGATCTAGTAATGAACATCAATGTGAATATTTTGGATCATAATCATTATTTATGTGTATGCTTTATATGAACTTGATCCTTTGAAATTTACATCAATATTAATCCAAATAATAACAAAGTAACAATGTTTAGTGATGAAGATTATGAATAAAATGGAATGATTAAGATATCGAATAACATATATACTATGTCATATCATTAAGAAGTGATATGACAAAGATATTGAATAGCTTATAAGTTACACAGTAACTGATCTTAATCTGTCTTATTCATCTTTTCTCTTAGACACACCCACACACTTTCCCATCTTTTCAGATCGATCATATGGAAATGGATATTGAAATCGAATACCATTCAAAGATTTAACTTGAGATACTATAGTAAAAGTGATATCTTGCCTCTCTATCTTTCCAATATTAATAGTTTCCTTCTCTAATCTCAATCCATGGGACTTATGGATTGTTAATCCCCAAGAAAGTGTCAATTCAATTTGTCTATTTTTACACCTTTCAATAGGTACAATAAGAACAATTTGAGGGAATAATTCATCCAATAGAACTCCCACATAGTTATCAAATATTACTAAGACATATGTACGAGCTTTATGAGGAGATGTACTAGGATTATACACAATATGTTCAACTTACCCCAAGGGAACCATTAACAAGTCTTGCATTAATCCATAATTTTGAAGTAATAATAACCCTAACTTCAACAATAATAAGAAGCTCATTGTCCAAATTTTCCTCATCTGCTTCCATAGAGTAGTTTCTACTTACTCTTGTAGAATCAATTTGTGAAATAAAGAGATTTCAGAATACCAAATGTGAAACATTGAACCCCCTAAAATTCATTAGTTTGGTGGGGTGTACAAAATCCTTTAGATTTCCCTCTAACATACCTTTATTAAACTTAAATGAATCATTGATTCTGAGCTCATAGGACAAATATTCTCCTCAACATATTTCCAATAACTATCACTATGACTGATGCTAAGATCTAGAGAGAAAGACATGATCTTCTGAAGTTATTAGCCTTCACCTTCAAGATGACATCATAAAGATCACATGGACCACATCACATATGCAAAATGACATGGAAGCTTCATTGGAAAAGAGCCACTGGAACCTCAAATCTAGGATCTAGGATTTCCTTGTTATCCTAGAAGCTAGATACCCTCTATCTCAATATAGTGATTAACATTAAATAGAACCATGTCCAGGAACCATGAATATATAGATATATAGAATCCAGATTGCATTACAAAACCTTAAAAATAAAGTTTGGACATAGATTTTCGGTCTTAACTCCCCTCTGGAACATAACTGCACCCAAAGGAACCACAACCATCCAACCATCCAAGAATATGGGTTTTTATCGAAGACTTATGAAAAGGAAAATCTAGGTTTAGATGTCGGATAAATCGAAGCACTGATACACATGTCATGTTGTATCATCACCCACATGTTATGCCACATCATCCTAGAATCCATGTTTGCTTCCATGTGTCATGCCACATCAATGTGCATGTTCTGTATCATGCCAACATTAATTGGACCACTAATGAAATATAGGGAACACATCTTAAGGATGAATGAATGGTCAACAAACCAAAGTGATTTTTCGATGAATTGTCGGGATCACTTCTTAGCCAATCTCTTGATAGATGGAACCTAGATGTGAAACCCATAAAATATAGGTTAGTAGCTAGGGAAGGTTTGAAGAAAGGAACCTTTAATGGAAATATGGATGTTGAATAGGGCTTGGAACCTTACCGTGAAAACCGCGACCATTCAAACATCTAGGAATCTGAGGTGCACTTTCAAACCCTTTAAAAGAAAGACTAGAGCTGGATGCTAGACTGGTGACACTCTTAAACAAAACAATTGCATAGATGGAACCTTGTCCATTTGTATATCAGGGAATTTGAATATCACCGTAAGACTCACAAAAGGGCTAGACCAGATCTGAATGTTATTCTAACCTAGCCTGATACGAAACCATACTTGATGGAATCAGGACAATCCAAACATCCAAGAATCCAAGATTTTCCTCATTGTTGCTTTATTTGAAAGTTTGGATTCTGGGTAGCCCGAATACAACATGATTCAAAGGCATATCCTCCCTGATATGATTAGAATTCTGAAATGATATCTTCTCAAGTCCACAAGGAACTACATCTTCCTTGACCTTGCTAAGTCAATTTGTTGACTTCACACAAATTTGCAAGGTTTTGACCCTTAAGACATTGAGACGACTATGGTAAAAATATCCAAAGGAATATAACCTTAGGTTTCATGCTATTCAGGAATACCAACCTAAAACCATTATTATTCAAAGGATACCAACAATGTGACTTACAACCTTCAAAATCAAAGCATAACTATGTTGTATCCTGCAAACATGAAATTTGATATTCAAGGGAAAATCCATAATCCATGAGTGCATAAAACTCATCATACACATCTCTTCATTTCCTTATCCGGTATATTATGTTTCCACATGAAATTCTATTAGAGAATTTGTTCTCATTCATAGAGTATTTGCAATATACTTTCAAAAGAAAATTGTCCACAAGTAGATTTTTGAGCATTCAAGGAATATAGAATATAGATTCCTTCCATTAATCATAGGCTTCCAAGAGACCATAAACAGTAAGGAAATTCAGTGTATGTAGAAAATGAAAATAATACATTCATTCCATATCTCTTATATTTAAGCTCATAATCCATACAGTTTTCATAAATTACACAAGCATAGAAATCTTACATCTTGAACAGACATCAAAATTAACTAATAATAAATATGCACTTATCTATTCATAAGTTTCTATCCAAACCAAATAACTGAGGGTAAGCACTTTTCCACCCAACCATAGTCTCAATTTCACTAGTACTCTCTACAACTAGCCACACCCATGTCATGCCGTGATACCACCATGGAAACTTTAACCTCTCGGGGAGTTAATGAATGTGAGGAAAAATCTCCCTCATAATTAGTGAATAGAAAAAACCCCGTCCTACCCATCAAGTCAGGGATTCCATGAACTTCCCATATTCCTTCCCAACTAGATTACCTTGGTACAAGGGATTCCCTTCACTACATCTACAGACCCTCAATTCCCTCCCCTCTCAGTGCCATTTTTATTTCTATCAAAGCATCAATTCATGGTCTTCTTTCTTAGGTCAAGTTCAGGGTCTTCTGCTCTTACTTCATAGTCCAAGAATATTCCTTAGAGAGAGTCTATTCACTTGGAAGTTTCCCCTGTTTGCAAATTTCTCTCTATCTATTTTACAACATTGTCTCTTTTTCTCTTCTCTACTACTCTACTGCAACTTCTTTCTAGCTCCGCACACTCCCGTTCTTTCTCTCTCTCCTTTTTCCTTCCTCCATAAGGTTTTCGATTTTCATGAATTCATGGGTCAATCACGGTGATCAATGTGGGTACCTATTTTACCTTGGTTGGAATTCTTCAGTTTTCCCAACCATTTTTCCATACTTCCATTATCATGGGTGGTTTCCTTCTCAACTACCAACCCCCGTCATTAACTGATTTTTGGGAAAAATGAGAAGAGAGAATTAAATTTTGGTAATTAGACAAAATGGTTCTTTGGTAAAGGTTGATTACTTGGAATGAAATATATTCCCTCACAATCCCCACACCAAATTCCACTTGTGGTATCATGGCCATTTCTAGTCCTCCACCCTTCAGTTGGGTCGTTAGGAAATTATTTCATTAATTAAACAAAATACATTCAGAATGTTTGTTTATTCAAGACATTAAGTCATAATTACAATTATAGACTAGGGAAAATAGGATGTTACACTAAACAAACCTTATTGTGATTGTGTACATCATCATTTATTTCAAACTAATGTATATGCTTATCAAATGACTCTTTTGAGGAGGGTGAGTGCAAGCTAATGATGGTCTCTCATGACACGTTAGTGGAAAGGAAAACATGGAAACACAACAATATGTTAACTTGGAGGGATTATTAAAGCTACTTTTACAATGAATTTGAATATGGTTTAAGAAGATGAAATGTATGAAATTGAATTAGTTTTCCGAATATACAACTTTTATTCATAGAAATTGTGAATAACAATGTGAAATTTGATTTTTTCTAATAGTGGTATGCTACTTTTTGAGAAAAATATAAGGTATATGTATTTGTTCACACAGGTGTTGAGTACCTTAACGATGAAATTTCATTCAAAAAACGTGTATAATTGTATAGAACCCATTGTTGTAGTGCAATGTATTTTTTGGAAATTTATAATATTAATTTTATATTTTAAAAAATTTATGAAAGTCAATATATCCTTTAAATTACAACACATTTTTTTCGTGCAAGATAAGAGGGTCCTAACATGATCAAAATAATATATATATATATATATATATATATATTATCGGATCGTATATATTGGTATCCTCTAGTGTGACATATAACTCATTTTAGAAATGGTTTAGCCAACAAAACGTTATAGCAGAAATAAGAGAGGTATATATTCTAGGATTTTGATATATGCAAAGACAAAAATAGATTAAAAACATTAAACAATATATATATATATATATATATATATATATATATATATATATATATATATATATATATATATATATATATATATATATATGGAATCTACATGGTCGACTCTACCTATGTTTGTAGTTTCGTCAACAAATGAATTTAGTATCCTATAGAAAAATAACATCAAAAACAAAGATATAGAGAGGTATTCACAAAAATGGAGTTTGCTATCAATTTTCAGACCAAACCACTAGGTTTGTCATCCTGAACCTAAATCCGAGGAAACCAAGTCATCATACAAGTACGGTAAAGTTGTCTATCCCACCCCCAAGAAAATTGCTTTAAAAAGAATGTGCATGCGCTTTAGTAATTCCTAGGTGTTCCTAAAGCACCTACACGTTCCTAAAGCATGTGCATGTTCCTAAAACATGTGTGCATTATTAGGAAAAGGAACATGAACACACACATGTTATTGGGAATGAGAACGTCCACATGTTCATGTTAACAATAAATAAATCTCTCTCTCTCTCTCTTTCCTCCTCTCACTCCCTCCATCTCTCTCCCTCCCTCTCTCTCTCTCTCTCTCTCTCTCTCTCTCTC
>ML786653.1:1066043-1084034 GCA_009831015.1 Picea engelmannii | reverse complement strand
CTCTCCCTCCCTCCCTCTCTCTCCCTTCCCCTCTCTTCCCCCCTCTCTCTTTACCTTTCTCTCCCCATATCTCTTTAACTCCTTGCCTCCCCCCATCTATCCCTCTCTGTCTCTCTCACTCTCTCTCTCTCCCATTTTGAACCTCTGCTATAGGAAAATCCCCTTGCAGATAGGTGAATATCCTCTTGGATTCTAGACCCCTAGTACCAAGACAAAAAACATACAAATGGACACTAAAATCCCTATGAATGCAATTACCTAATTAGAAAGAGAAAGAGAAGGAAGAAAATGTGATGCACCTTATTCCGTAGTTCGTCATTGCATTTGATACCTACAATGCAATGGATAAAAAAAGACAAAGAACCTCTACTCTACTCTACAATATTAAACTAATCAAATTCATTTATCAATATTGACAATCGTATGCAACAATACACAATCTTGAAGGGAATAGACCAAGTAATATTAATGATAACTTTAAAGAGATACTTACAATTTGTAGATGAGGTTGCAAAAACCTCTCCAAGTCCTCCTCGTCCATCACTTGCACGATGCTCCCAAGATCATAAACAAAATCTTTCTCCCAAGATCATAATTTTGATACCTCAAATCTGCCCCTCTTCTCCATGGAAAACCATCATTATATAGGATTTGGAGGCTTAACCACCATGGAGAGGATCCCTCATCAAATCCACTAAAATGGGATCTCCAAGATATTTAGGGAGAAAATATTTCTTAATGATTTAAGGGAGGAAATATCTCTCAAGGATTTTAAGGAGGAAATATCCATGAAATCCTCAACCTCCCCTAAAAAATAGGAAACCAAATGTGAGTGGATTCTCACACTAAATTAATTTCCTTTTCATGAATATTAATAATAATTCATGTACACATAGTATTTTGACCTTCATATAATATATTTATCCTCCACATTGACTAGGGATTGTGACATATGTTACTTCAGGGTGTCAAAATGTATGCGAAATTTAGGAAGGTGCATATGACACTTTTATGACAATTGTGACACTTAGGACAAGGTACCTAGGTGTGGAAATTTGATGTCTAACATTATGCCCCCTAAAGTGTGAGGTCATAATAGAAAATGATGGTCGAAACACTTTACAAATTATTCAATGCAAGGGTGTGGAGTTGGAGAACCTAGAAGAAGCTGCAAACAACCAACAAACAATATTAATATATGTTCCATTTTCGAGGCAGGCATACCTATGCTCAGAATACGAGATGACTTAAAGCACAAGCGCCGACCAATACACTGCGGATCCATGAAACATATTGACTAAGGATATGGCCACCAAAGATACATTGTGGATCCATAGCTCCATGACATGAACTGATCGTAGCCATGATAAATACATAATGGAGCTACGAGATGATAAAACATAGCCATAAACGAATACAATATGGATCTTTGTAACAGTCTATATATCAACATGCTCAAATGATCTCCCTAACAACCTCAGAAAAGAAGGTAATAGAGTGAATTCTCAACCTAGTGTCTTCATCCCAATCTTGAAGTGGTACGAATCTATCCATGTGAATAGATTTATTTATGTTAAACATGGTATAAACCACTTGATTACTGGTTAGTAAGGTAAATCGTTAACAAGTGCGAGGGAAATCACCAATGATGTCAATGACTCCCAAGGTACCCTAGTACAATCCGACGAATGTGAATAAACGAGCTAAAGTCGAACATTCATGGAATCATCCGATCAAAGGTCAATGATGTAAATATATTGTCAGAGGTGAGGAGGCCTTCCATTGAGGCATGCAGGTACCAAGGTACTAACTGCTTTCTAAGTCTATTTCCCGGATGATGTATTGAATTCGATATGAAAAGGCTCGTCGAAGGGGGGCCTTGATGTATCCCCCATCATCGACATGAAACTAACATAGGAAAGTGATGTAACATGGTGAATCGAGTGAGTTTGGACTCACATAGGAAATGGAAACTGGAAATAATATAGATGGATGTTTTGAAGAGAAACTTCCCTTGAACATGATGAGGCACGACAACTGACTTGGCAACATTGACTCGACGAGTACCAAGAATGTAATGTGATGACAATAAGAGAACTCTTCTACTAGAGGAAAAAGTATGGTGACACATGGAATTGGTATGACTCAAAGACAAGTGAATTACCCAACTATAAGACGAGACACAAAAATGTGCCATTTTCAAGAGAGACAAAAGCTGCCATAAAGGATTCTCAAAAAACTTGACCCACTTCCTTCAAATTTCCCCCCACCTAGAGAGATGAGTACCTCTTTTTAATTTAACGATATTGAGGAGGATAACACATTCTCGATATAACTCACCTTCGGTAAGTTCCTCTTCCTTTGTTTAATGAACTGGAAGAAGTAAGGGTTCGTTCCCATATGGTCCCTTCAATGTGTAGTTTAGAGAGTCCAGAGAAGAAAAAATTGGTGGTTTTTCATGTTTAGAGAGTCTGAAAAGAACTTAAAGGTGACTCCACGGTTGTCCTTTTTAGTAATTTTAGTCTCACGAGGCTGAAAAAGTGATAAAATACCACTCGAAAGATGCCCTTTCAAACCTTTTAACAAGTTTGAAAGGAAGCAAGATCACTCGAAAATCTCTTCATGTTTAGAGAGTATGAAAAGAGATTAAAGAAGACTCCAAGGGGTTCCTTTTTCGTATAACCTTTACGTGTATGAAAAAGTGATAAATTATACTCGGTTACATTCTCATGTTTTTATGAGTGCGAGAAAGAAAAAAGACTAAGCTCATTATTGGTTTCATTTTTACACAAGCTTGAAACAAAATTAAACTTATTCTTGTAAATTCCAAACGTAATTTCCAAAGGCAGGGATACACATGGATGGTTCGTACTCTACCCCCAACATAAAAATCTAGTGAATTAACTATAGAATGATAATAAAATGCTGGAGACATGCCCCCCCAAGCTTCATTTCATTCATCGACTTTGAGGTTGTCATCAATTTTTGTACTAGATGGAGAAAATAAATAAGGGTGGATGAAATTCAGGTTCTGCTACGAGATATAATGAAATACTCGACTCAATAGGAGAGGTAACTTTTTCATGTTTTAACGAGCTTGAAAGAGGAAAGGAGCTATGCTCAAGGCTCTCGGTTCAACCCCCAGATTTTTGTTTCATTTTTTAATGAGCTTGATACATAGAGGAAAACTATGCTCATGGCTTCTGTTTCATTTTTTAATGATCTTTCCACGGAGAAGAAAAAAATATGCTCGTAGCCTCTTCTTGATCATGGCTTACAAGAGGAAAATTCTATGGAAGGAATACATGTTAAGGGACAAACGTCAATCAGGGCTTCCAAGAGATCTTCGCTAGATGGAAGAAAAACACTCTGGAAGGAAAACATGTTGACGACCTCAATAAGGGTAAGGAGATTTGACTCTAATAGCTCTACTGTAGAGATGACCATGTTAAATACCGGATCTAAGTCAGGAGAAGGGATATATTCCCTCTTGTGCAAGGTTGAACTCATGGGGCAGGTCGTTACATAATTGACCTGCGACGGGGAGGAGATAAGTGGCATGCATAGACCATTCAGGGAAGGTGGATGGTTGACCATCAGATGAGGGTAAATGAATGAAATCTGGTCAATCGTTACTATGTTTCCATTGTGAGGGAAACACATCACTTGAAAGAGAGTGGATGGAAAAGCTCTCATAACGTAGACATAGTCTCGCCCGAGGAGTAGATTAAAGTCCAAGGGGTCGTGAAATACCATCACATTGACGTAGACCATTTTTCCTCCCAAAGTAACTGGAAACTAAGGAAGGAACCATAAAGGTTGACTAACTCTTATGTCAAAGGTCAACAAATTTTGAGTCATAGGCGAAATTTGCGAGGAACCAAAAGCTTGCCAAGCATTTGCGGATAAGATGCTAACAGAAGAACCTTCATCTATTACAATGTTAGGAATATTCCTATCACAAACCTGCACGGTGATTTAGAAAGGCACGTAAGAGGGAAGACGAGGTTATATCAAATTATTCCAATTAATAGAAATCATTTGATTTCTTGAAGGGGGTGCCATCGGGACGGGCAAAGTTCCCCCTTTTCTGAGTGAATCAATATTAACGAGGTAGACCTGAGTGACATCCTCACTCTTTGAATGAGGAGTAGGATCAACCAATCATAGAACCAGATCGACCACTTTGGTTCCACTCTTCAAAGGAAGAGTGGGATTGACTGATGACGAAATCAAATCGACCACTTTAGCACTCTTGAGAGGAGGAGTGGGATGGACTGACGACGGAACCATATCGACCACTTTGGAACTCTTCAGAGGAAGAGTGGGGCTGATCAATGATGAAACTGGATCAATCACTTGGGTTTTTGGTTCAACCAAGGATGAAACCAGATTGACCACCTGATCAACCAGACTGGCAGAGGATGGAGCCAGATTGACCAGTCCATCAACTAATGACAGTTTGGAAAAAATATTACGATAACCAGTTGGAAGTTGAATCTTTTCCAAAAGATAAGAAGCTTCGTCCATACGAGGGAAAATTTGAGAGTAATGATCACCTTCACATAACAAGCAAGGAAATTTGATAGTTCTCTTCTTATTACCATCCTTAACGTTACTACCTGACGAGGTTTCACCAACATGTCCCACAAGGGATGATGAGGTGGAAGAACACATTTCTAAGACCTTGGGGAGACCAGGGAAATCCCTTAGAAAGTGGTCACCCTTACAAAGACTGCAAGGGAATTTGGGTTTAGGATTCTTCGTTTTAATGTTGTCAAATTTATCAACACTCCTAGTACAATTAATTGTAGTTGGTTGCTTGGATCCAACATGATTTGGTGTGGTTGGAGGATTGATCCCTTTCTGGTTCTTCTTCTTATTCTCTTTCAATTTCTTCTTCTTCTTATCAACCTGGATACTCACTTTAGATATTTCACTAGGAGAAGAAGGAGAAAGGGAAGGAGACCTGGTGGGTGAAGAAGGAGAAAGGTCGAAACGAGATTGATGTGTGGGTGGTGTGCTTACATTTTAAGCACTAGGTGCATTCAAAGGACTAGGAATATTTGAGATCACTGGAGTGGGGAACAACCAAACCAGTAATCCAATTGTGAGTCCAGGAAGACTCAGTGTGGCAATGCACGGAGGACTAATGTTTCTGAAACAAGGAAAGGCAAAAGGTTCCCCGGGAAAAGGGGTTCCTCCATTGGTACCCCCAGGAGTTGACGCCATTAACTCTGACTCGACCTAAGGTCTACTAAGGAAAACAAACAACACACGCTACAAATCTGGGAAGCAAACAATCAAACACACCTTCCCACAATGAAACCACTAGCTAGTGATGAAATTCAACATTGCAAGATCAATATAGGAAGTCGCTGGGATAGGGCGGGTGGATCAGTTATGTTGGCGACCTGCTTAATGGACTTACGCCTTGGTGCAAGATTTCACACAATAATCATGGATTTACCCTCCAAGGAGCTCAAGTGAGTTTCACCAACTTCTGTTCCAGGTACAACGAAGAATTCCCTTCACTATCACCTTGTGTGAGGACCCTAAAGATTATGGCTACTAAGGACACCAACTCCCAGTTAACCTCTGGGAAGGTACAGTCGACATTCCAGTCCGAACGTATGGGTAGGATAACAAGTTTGAAATCCTTTAAGAGAACTAAGGACAAGTGGACTGATAGAAATCTAGATGACCCCGAACATATTCAAAATTCATGAAGCACCGAGACCAAATGAAGAGAGTTGGACCTCAATAAGAACCCCCAATATATGATCTGACTAATATGAACAGTTAAGCCTCGAAGGGATAATCTCCATTTCTCTCCTAAACATGACCTTGTGCATAACCCCTGTGTGAGAGGGGGATCCCAACTATGCTTATATGAACAATTGGATTTACCGCTCCCTAGCACAAGATTCTATGTTTTTCTGATGGCTTTGTAAATTTATCCTCACAACCTATTCCAAATCCCTACACTTTCTAATGTAGGTTCGCTACTAGGAAATATAAAAGTGTCTGATAAATTTTATAAGCACTTCATTTTAGGGATGTTGTTTACTCAAGGGTGAGAAAGTGAAATTGATGATGTTGTAGACTAGACTCCAAAAGAATGCAAAAAAATGAGATGCAAATATTTTTCTTCAATGAATCCTACATACATGATGGAGAAGAGGTTCAATTTCCTTCAACAAAAACACCCAATTCCCAAATATAATTTTCTAAATCCAACCTAGTTATCTACACTACCCAAAAGAAAGAATGCAAATATCTTTCTTTGTTTGATTCTAATACATAAAGACAACAAATGCAAATCATTTAACACTCCTTTACTTTCAATCAAAATGGAAGAGTCGAATGCAGATACAAAAGACACGAAGAAAAAATGATTTCAAACAAAGAATGAACTCACAGGATAACGAGAATTGAATGAATATAACTCCTTCAATCAAGGACTCGACAATCAACAAGCACTCAAGGAAACAAGAAAGTTTAGAGAAGAATCCAAAAAATGATAGGGAGAAAGATGAATCACTCAAATGTCTTGACAAAACAAGTAGCAAGAAAAAACAATCCAAGCTAGGTTGTGGTAAGCATAAAGTCTCAGATCATTCAAAAAGGAAATATTTGGAAAGAAACTTAAGACCAACAAACCTTTGGAGACCTTTTCAATCAGTCAGATAAGCAAAAACTTCGCAAGATTCAAACCAAACCAAGAAAAACAATGAGAATCAATCTCGCGATTTGGAAAAGCTTGCAAGCTCAAACAAGGAAACAAAATAAGAAATAAGTACCAAATATTCAACCCAAATAAATCCACAATCCAAAGTACAGACTCTGGGAAAGAATCTCTGCAAGATAGACTAGGAAAAACTGAGCAAAAAAGGGCAGAAATCACCAAAGAAGGAGATCAACACTCATGTTTTCAAGGGAAACGAGCGTTATAGCACTCTGATAAACACTGCAGGGGAGCGTTATTACAGATAAACACTTTTATATACACTCCAGGGGAGCTCTACCCTTCCCAGAAACTCAGAACAAAGGCTTAAAACTCGGAAACAATCACCCAGAATTGCCAGAATTTTGTGAAATTGTCAATGAAGAGGGGAGAAAGGAAATAGATCTAGAAAAAACAAGAAAAATGATATAAAAGGTGGAAGAAATGAAGAGATGATCCAAGGAAAGGAAAATCAATTTTCGTCCCTAGTGGAGTCGCCAATTTCTGTTATAGGAAAATCCCCTTGCGGATGGGTGAATATCCTCTTGGATTCTAGACCCCTAATACCAAGACAAAAAACATACAAATGGAAACTAACATCCTTGTGAATTCAATTACCTAATCAGAAAGAGAAAGAGAAGGAAGAAAATGTGATGCACCTTATTCCGTAGTTATTCCTTGCTGCCTCCGATCTTAGCTTGATCTCCAAACTCTTCAACACCACTCAATAACTGCAATACAATGGACAACAAAAGACAAAGAACATCTACTGTACTCTACAGGATTAAACTAATCAAATTAATTTATCAAGATTGACAATCATATGAAACAATACACAATCTTGAAGGGAATAGGCTAAGCAATATTAATGAGAACTTTAAAGAGATCCTTACAATCTGTAGATGAAGCTTCAACAACCTCTCTAAGTCATCCTTGTCCATCCCTTGCACGATCCTCCCAATATCATAACCAAAATATTTCTCCCAAGATCATAAGTTTGATACCTCAAATATTCCCTTCTTCTCCATGGAAATCCCTCATTATATAGTATTTGGAGGCTTAACCACCATGGAGAGGATCACTCATCAAATCCATTAAAATGGGATCTCCAAGATATTTAGTGAGAAAATATCTCTTAAGGATTTTAGGGAGGAAATATCTCTTAAGGATTTTAAGGAGGAAATATTTCAACCATCCATGAGATCCTCAACCACCTCTAAAAAATAGGAAACCAAATGTGAGGTGGATTCTCACACTAAATTAATTTCCTTTTCATGAATATTAATAATAATTCATGTGCAAATAGTATTTTGACCTTCATATAATATATTTCTCCTCCACATTGACTAGGGATTATGAAATATGTCATTTCATGGTGTGGATGTGTATGTGACACTTATCAAGGTGCATATGACACTTTTATGACACTTGCGACACTTAGGGTGGGGTACCTAGGTGTGGAAATTTGATGTGTAATAACCTCTCTCCTTGTTTCCCTCTCTATCTATCCCCTACTCCCCCCCCATCTCTCTCTCTCTCTCTCTCTCTCTCTCCTACATTTACCCTTCTCTCCTCCTCACACTCAATTTCTCTCTCCCTCTTTCTATCCCTCCCAAAATATATCTCTCTCTCACACTCTCACTAACCCTCTCTCTCCCCCTCTCTACATCCCTCCCTCTATCTTTCCCTGTCTCTTCAACCTCTCTCTCTCACTTTCTCACTCGCTTTCTATCTCCCCCTCCCTCTTTATCTCCCCCCTCTGCCCCTCTCTACCTCTCTCTCCCTTTCCCTTTGTCTCTCCCCCACTATTCCCCCCCTCAACATCCCTCTCTTTCTCTTTCTCTCTCCCTCCATCCCTCACCCCCACCATTTCCACACTCTCTCTCCCTCATCTTTTGCTTCCTTCCCCCCTTCTCTCTTCTCCCCACCTCTCTCTCTCTCTCTCTCATTCTCTTCCTCTCTCTCTCTATCAGTCTCTCTCTCCCCCCCTCCCTTTCTCTCATTCCTTCCCTCCCTCTCTCTATCCTTCTCTGCTTGTATCTCTCTCTCTACCATTCTCTCTTTCTCACCACTCTCTTTCCCTCTCTCTCATTCACTCTCACTCACTCTCTCCCATTACCTCCATATCTCTCTCTCTCCACCCCTACCACTCTTTCCCCCTCTCTCACCAAGTGGAGGTTCGGGGTTTTCTAAACGTATCACATCAATAATGCATGTGCATTCCTAGAAACACGTCTGCATTCCTCATCACCCCATTTCCACTTTGTCATCCACCAACTTTGTGAACTTACCAAGAAACCATCCATATTGGTATCTATACATGTCATTAGTAATTTCCAGTCTTATACAATTGGAATTTCATCTCTAACATTCATTAGAAGATTCTGAAAATGTTTTTGATCGTTACTTAGTCCATGTTCGTTGAACATTGTATTAAGATTTACAAAAATTGTGAATAAATTCCATATTTATTTAGCATGACCTTCACATGAATATGTAGGTCTATCCATAACATGAGCTAGTTGTACCAAATCCCCTACCAATATAATTGATCTACCTCCAAAAGGAACAATATAATTTCTAGGATAATATTGATGAAGTCCAACATTAATTTGTGTTAACAAATTTCTCCCTATATAAATCATTTTATTTATAAGGATGTATTTGAAATGTCTCATCTCCTATTGTAAGCAGGGATGATTTTAGGGGCTAAATTTCGCTCATGGGCTAATTTTCCATGGTTTTTCCAAAAACGAGATTCGCTATTTTAAAAATGATTCGCCCAAATTCTATAGGATAAAATTATTTTACCTTAAAAATCGCCATAATTTTATAAAAACTATATAAAATCCTTATAAATTTGAATATTTTTACAAAAATATCGCCAATCATTTATAGTTGGAATATGAAGGATTAGTAAGATTCGCCAAGGTTTCTACATTTTAAAATAAATTTCCATCCTTAAAATCATCCCTGATTGTAAGGTAATCAAATATCACCCTTGTAAATTGGTCATGTCCCTTACTAGTATATGAAGTGCATAGTGTATACTCGATGCATATATGTTGAAAATTGTAACCTTGATAGGGGCCAAAAGAAAAGAAAGGCATCTTATGAGGAAGGTATTCACTTTCCGAGGCATGTTTAAAAATTCCAATGAGGTAATACTTTTCCAGTACCTACTATCCATTGGATAATCATATGTAAGGGTTTCCTACAATCTCCTCCTCTATAATGTTCAAGAATTTTATTATATGCCAATTTATGCTTTCCCCCTAAAATTTCAACTGAATAATTATTCAAATTTTTAGTTATAACAATTTCATTCACTTTTCACTTCTAGGATATGAATTTCACTACACGATTTGATGTGTCTTCATCCACAAAGTTAGATCTTAAATTTTCCATAAAATCACGGTCCCTAAATCCAATCATGTCA
This sequence comes from Picea engelmannii, assembly GCA_009831015.1. NCBI lineage: Eukaryota > Viridiplantae > Streptophyta > Pinopsida > Pinales > Pinaceae > Picea > Picea engelmannii. The sequence goes on along the minus strand of ML786653.1, from coordinate 1,073,868 downwards.
AATTCATTGGAATTATAAACTTATTCTTACACAAACCTTAAACAATCTCCCACTCATGTTATCTAGAATCTATCTGCACATTCAAAAAATATTCATAATCATCTCCATATTGAGGTGGATCCTTTGGAGGTCTTGGATTATGATCAACATGCCAATGGTTGTAATGAATTTTTTCATAATTTTCTATGATTTCATTAGTTGTAGTACCTATATCTATATGAAAATCATGGAATGGCTTGTGCAATACCAACTCATACCAAAAAAACTCCAAAAAATTATCATTTTCACAAGGGGGAGATGGACTAAACTTAGGAAACACCAATACAATGGATGCGTTTTTTCATGGTAACCATTTATCACCATGTTGACATTTTTCATATAACCGAGATCTAGCAACATTTATCAATGAAAGGTCCACCATATTCATATGTCTCTTAGTATATGCATTAATAAAATAATTCTCATTATGGCCATTATCTGTATCAACTTTCACTTGCTTGAAAAAATTCACCCCAACATTTATAACCAAAAATTGGTGACTACATTTGCAAAGAGGAAGTTCCAAAATATAATGGCATGTTTCTTGTGCTCTTGTGTCCCTATCAATGATGGTTGTGCAAAACAAATTCCTATATGCATGTGCTTCTAGTTCATTTGGATTTTGAATAGAAGATATACATGTCAACATATCATAAAAGTTGTTTGATCCTTTTTATCCTTTTGCTGCAAATTTTTCTATGTAATTAATGACCACAATGTTAGAAAGAACATGTTTCTAGTCTATATTTTCCTACCACGTCATCATTGTTCCATGATTATTCATATTTACTATCATCATTTCATGTAGATTCATACCTTTTTTTCTGTAGTTTCATTAACATAAAGTTTTGACATCTTACATAGCTCCCATGGTGCTTTATATCAACAGACCAATTTTCCACCCTTCCTTCAGAGGCATGATTTCTCATTTCATGTTATGTGGCACTCAACACAATTAAAAAGTTCTTCATAGTACATCATTGGATTAGATTGAAATATTTGTTGAGTTTCATTTAAGTAGGGATGATCATCATCATATTTATTTGATATTGATTCCATGGATTAATAGCATGCACAAACCTATCAAAATATTATTTTGCAAATCTAAGTTGAACAAGGTCATCCCAATTTAATGTGTCCATATTGGGAGAATCTTTTAGCCATAGAAACCCATGCACATGTGGAAATCTATGATGTTTCCATTCCTAACAACACCAAAAATGTGTAGCCTAATGGAATTTTGAAAAAATATCATCTTGAAACAATGTTTGTCTCAAATGCACATAACTTGCTATGATATGAGGATCGCATTTTGACATGTCCATTTATTTTCTTACCCTAGATTTGCAGAGAAATAACTTGGCATCAATTTATGCAAATTTGTCTTCTGCATATCTACTGCACTTAGTGTGAATAATATTGTGGGACAACCAGTCTGTTGAAACAAGTCACATAATCATGCACGACACTTGGTCCAATACGCACATGTTCCTCTTAGTACAATATCGAATTTCACTAAACTATTTGCAAGTCGAGAAATGGGAATATTTTGTAAATGTTCTCATAACTCATCAACTATTGTAGGTAGTTCTATCATATTTTTTTAATAAAAGTTGCAGAGGAATATTGAGCATGATGTTTCATGATGATATTAAGGAGAAGTTATCTAAACCGACTGTACCTCCCAAAATTGTTATCAGGATATCTAAGAAGATGTTTTCCATACTCATTAAGACGCTCATTTCTCATCTGTGGTTGTAACCAATCGCCTTCACCTTTAGGGACCAATGTTGGAAATGCCATATCAAATAAACCTTTAGTGTTATAACATTTATAGGAGATGAATGGAATGTAGGCCAATTAATCACATCTATAGATTCACCATATAGGTGGCTTGCTGCTCTATTAGGATTATCTACCGAAACTCGAATAAGTTCAATTTCCTTAGGTGCATTTGGAGGCCTTGCAACAAAATAAATTGTCTCACAATATTCTAAGATATATTCACAACTTGGAATCCCTTCCAACATTACAAAACCCATGTCATTGCCCTTATATGGTAATACAATAGAATTAATCATATGTGAAACATTTATTGCATTTTCTAGTAACTCATCAAGGAAATGGTTATCAATTTCAACACCTTGATAATAAGATCATTCTTAATATTATACAATAATGCATCCATCACTTTTCTCTTTCTAATAGTGAAATCACAGATTGATCCTCAATGAGATTTTTTTGTAGATCATTAAATCCACATCTTTAATATGTCAAGGTGATTTCTTGACAACATATTTAACCTATTGAGGAAAATTGATGATGTGTACCCTATATTTGTATTTCCCTCCTATTGAATGCATTACCTACAAAAATGGACTAGCTCATGCTATCAATATCTCTTCAACTTGTGTAATACTTGCAAGGACCAAAGGTTGCAACCCTCGTTGCAACCCTTGACTCATATGGATTTGAGATGAAAATATATGACTGGTACCTTCTCTTTTACATTTCATTCACATCGGACCTATATTCGTAGTCACCACTTGAATCCTAGGATATGACTTCTGATACACATGACACATTTGAATATGGTCTAATTTGACACAAAAAAAATGAGTGCAATAACTTCATCTTCATATGAAACCACAGGTCCATTGGATTTTTTCGAAGTTCATCATCATCTAGCACTATTGGTTGATGGTTTTAATGATTGGTACCTATTAGAGAAATAGATTCAATTTCTATCATTACGTTATCAACACCTCTCCATTGTTTGTGTCAATGTGCTCTTACTTGATCTCTATTTTGACTTCTACATTCTTTCCTACCATCCTCATTCATTCTCTGCTATTGCAATCTTTTTTTCATTCTCCTTCTCTTTGATCCTCATTCATTCTTTGCAGTTGCATTATTTTTCTTTCACAATCCTTTCTTCGTTCTTCTTCCCTTTGATCCTCAATCATTTGTTGTCGTCGCAATTTGTGTCACTTTTTTTTTTTATATCCTCATCTCTTCTCTTTCAATTTTAATGAATTGTTGCATTTAATTCAATACCTTTCTTCTAACCCATTGTCATTGTTGACTTCTTACATCTTCAATATTATTATTATTTGTCTCCTTATTAATAGTAAGAATAATGTTGTTAAATTTTCAATAATTTTCAATTTATATTCTTGTATCGAACAAAACCAATATAAAAACATGTATGGTGTAATTCCAAAATAATTACAAAGTAATACTGACATCAATTCCAAAAACAATAGAAAACAAATGCAAAAAATACTTGTTTCTCTAATTTGATGTCGAAGTATTCCAATTTATATGGTGTAATTCCAAAATAGTTACAAAGTAAAACTGACATCAATTCAGAAACAATAGAAAACAAATGCAAAAAATACTTATGTCTCTAATTTGATGTCGAAGTATTCCAATTTATATAATTGTAGGTTTGATAATTCTCATGGTAAAGTCCCACCAACTGATCACAACCCAAACAACACAAAATTTAATATATAATTATAAACAAACACCACAAAAGGAAGTTGTTGGTCCAAAACCAAGAAGAATAAAAACTGTGTTTCCTTATATTTATAAAAGTAACAGATATGAGTTTGAGAATTGTTTTGCCACATCCAAACCCATTCAAGCACGGTTTTAAAAAGTGCCTGATCAAGGCCGACTTATTTGAAGGTGCAACAACGGGTGGAATTTATTCTCCTATTAGTGATGAGATTGGTTAAAGTAGTGAAACAAATATTTCAATATTGTGTGCAAAGGATGAGACACTGTTCCAGAAAAAAAAAAAGACACTGTCCATTTTCGATTTGATCTTAGTTTAGATAATCGATGTTCTCATAGATTGATAAACAAAATACTTTCGCTTGTGTTTAAGATTTCCAATGAAAATTGAACATGTAGCATCTTTCTTGCATGTGGATAAATGCCTTGCTTATAAGATTGACACTGTCCATTTTCGATTTGATCTTAGTTTAGATAATCGATGTTCTCATAGATTGATAAACAAAATACTTTCGCTTGTGTTTAAGATTTCCAATGAAAATTGAACATGTAGCATCTTTCTTGCATGTGGATAAATGCCTTGCTTATAAGATTTAAAAAGACTAAACATGAAAACACTTTGAAATTTTTGGCCGTGTTGAAGACATCCAAAGTAAAAAAAACAGATTATGGATTTGACAATGAAGAAAAACAATTACAATATAAAAATATTATAATTTCAAAACTAAAACAGATTATGGATTTGACAATGAAGAAAAACAATTACAATATAAAAATATTATAATTTCAAAACTTAAGTGTTCATACTTATAATGCTTTACAAATTGTATATCACTTATAATTTTATGTAAGTCTTCCTTACATTTCAGATAGTAGAGCTAGCAAATAAGATTGTTTAAGTTTCATATTTTTTTTTTTTCCTTTTTATATATATAAAAGGAATATGTGTCAATTGAGACTGGAAGAAATTATATCTCTTCTTTTCCATATTTCCATACTCTGTTCTAAAAAAAGGCTTATTGACATTATTACAAGTTTCAACTGTTTTATAATTATTTTAATTTTTTTCTTTGAAATACATATAATTATTACTTTAATTTTTTTCTTTATTATTATTTTTCTTATTTATTTATATAATTAGAAATATCTATTTTTATAAAAATTTCTTAAAACTTATGTTTTATGTAGTGTCAAGTCACTTTATTTATTTATTGCATAGCATGTCACATGGTTTAGAATATGTAATAAACCAACAAAATTTATAATAAAAACATTAAGTGAATATTTATATAATATTTCAATCATTAATTTTACTGGTACCTTCTCTTTTACATTTCATTCACATCGGACCTATATTCATAGTCACCACTTGAATCCTAGGATATGACTTCTCATACACATGACACATTTGAATATGGTCCAATTTATCAATTTTTTCACAAAAAAAATTAGTGCAATAACTTCATCTTCATATGAAACCACAGGTCCATTGGATTTTTTCGAAGTTCATCATCATCTAGCACTATTGGTTGATGGTTTTAATGATTGGTACCTGTTAGAGAAATAGATTCAATTTCTATCATTACATTGTCGACACATCTCCATTGTCTTTGTCAATGTGCTCTTACTTGATCTCTATTTTGACTTCTACATTCTTTCCTACCATCCTCATTCATTCTCTGCAATTGCAATCTTTTTTTCATTCTCCTTCTCTTTGATCCTCATTCATTTTTTGTAGTTGCATTATTTTTCTTTCACAATCCTTTCTTTGTTCTTCTTCCCTTTGATCCTTAATCATTTGTTGTCGTCGCAATCTGTGTCACTTTTTTTTTGTATCCTCATCTCTTCTCTTTCAATTTTAATGAATTGTTGCATTTAACTCAATACCTTTTTTCTAACCCATTGTCATTGTGGACTTCTTACATCTTCAATATTATTATTATCTGTCTCCTTATTAATAATAGAAATAATGTTGTTAAATTTTCAATAATTTTCAATTTATATTCTTGTATCAAACAAAACCAATATAAAAACATGTATGGTGTAATTCCAAAATAGTTACAAAGTAACACTGACATCAATTCCAAAAGCAATAGAAAACAAATGCAAAAAATACTTGTGTCTCTAATTTGATGTCGAAGTATTCCAATTTATATAATTGTAGGTTTGATAATTCTCATGGTAAAGTTCCACCAACTGATCACAACTCAAACAACACAAAATTTAATATATAATTATAAACAAACACCACAAAAGGAAGTTTAATTGTAGGTTTGATAATTCTCATGGTAAAGTTCCACCAACTGATCACAACTCAAACAACACAAAATTTAATATATAATTATAAACAAACACCACAAAAGGAAGTTGTTGGTCAAAAACCACTAAGAATAAAAACTGTGTTTCCTTATATTTATAAAAGTAACAGATATGAGTTTGAGAATTGTTTTGCCACATCCAAACCCATTCAAGCACGGTTTTAAAAAGTGCCTGATCAAGGCCGACTTATTTGAAGGTGCAACAACTGGTGGAATTTACTCTCCTATTAGTGATGAGATTGGTTAAAGTAGTGAAACAAATATTTCAATATTGTGTGCAAAGGATGAGACACGGTTCCAGAAAAAAAAAAGACACTGTCCATTTTCGATTTGATCTTAGTTTAGATAATCGATGTTCTCATATACAAAATGCTTTCGCTTGTGTTTAAGAATTCCAATGAAAATTGAACATGTAGCATCTTTCTTGCATGTGGATAAATGCCTTGCTTATAAGATTTAAAACAAAAGATTAAACATGAAAACACTTTGAAATTTTTGGCCATGTTATAATTTCAACACTTATAATGCTTTACAAATTGTACATCACTTATAATTTTATGTAAGTCTTCCTTACATTTCAGATAGTAGAGCTAGCAAATAAGATTGTTTAAGCTTCATATTTTTTTTTTCTTTATATATATAAGTATATATATAAGGAATATGTGTCAAGGAATATGGGTCAATTGAGATTGGAAGCATTTCTTCTTCTCCATACTTCCATACTCTGTTTTAAAAAAAGTTTATTGAAATTATTACAAATTTCAACTGTTTTATAATTATTTTAATTTTTTTCTTTGAAATATATATAATTATTATTATTATTATTTTTCTTTATTAGTAATTTTCTTATTTATTTTATTTATTTATATAATTCAAAATATCTATTTTTATAAAAATTTCTTCAAACTTATGTTTTATGTAGTGTCAAGTCACTTTATTTATTTATTTATTGTATAGCATGCCACATGGTTTAGAATATGTAATAAACCAACAAAATTTATAATAAAAACATTAAGTGAATATTTATATAATAATTCAATCATTAATTTTGTATGTTATTTCTTTTATTTGAGAGAAAGTTAATTTTAGTAATAGTATAGTATTAAGGTTGAATTTTATTAGAAACTATACTGTTTTATTTTAGATAATTTAGCTAAGAACATAATGATATTGGGTTTAAAGCTAGATGTTAAAAAGCATATGATCTTATTGGAGATAGCTTAGCTTTAACTACAAAACTGGTTTTATAGTACATGCTATTTAAATTGAAATAATTTTTTGATCCTAAAGTAATACTTAATACTATTTTTGATTGGCTAACAACTCATCTTCATAGGATTTAAGTAAACAGGTTAACATTACAAAACCCAAAAATCTCTAGAAAGAGAATATATATATCCGTTACAAACTACCAGCAATTCATTTCATGAGGTTTAATTTTCCTTTAGTAACCATGATGAGTAAACCTACATAGATAACAACTGATAAGTCAACCTACATTAACAGATAAGAACTGATGAGTTAGCTTACAAATTAACAGATAACAAACAATGATGACTATTCTCACTATTAACAAACAATGATGACTATTCTCAATGCCAACATTAACAGATAAGAACTGATGAGTTAGCTTACAAATTAACAGATAACAAACAATGATGACTATTCTCACTATTAACAAACAATGATAACTATTCTCAATACCAGATGACTATTCTCAATACCAGATGACTATTCTCACTACCAATTGTAACAGATAACAACCTATGATGACTATTCTTACTCCCAGATGATTATTGTCACTGCCCATTGACAACATGCTTTTGCAGAAAAAGAAAGTTATTCTGTGATTTGATTACAAGAGTGGCTTAACAGCTTATCACTAAAGCAAATCCTATATTCGAATACCAGATGATACTAAAAAAAAAAGTGGCAGAGGATATTAA
>ML786653.1:1038973-1063294 GCA_009831015.1 Picea engelmannii | reverse complement strand
TTTATCAACCCGTTATATACGTGCAAAAACCACTTAAGCAAGCACGGAGTTAATCACTTCAGCGAGGTAGCAGCATATAATAAATAGAATTAGAAAGAAACATCCAGAATCGAATTGCAGAAATGGAGGAATATAATACCCTTGTCCGAATATAATAGCTTGGACATCGATGTACACCCAGAATAGGATTGCATAAATGGAAATCTGAGAGTCAAGATTTGACGGATCGAATCGATCTTTTACCATAACACTGCCATATCAAATTAGAATCGAATTTTCGTACTGAAATGACTAATACCCCGTATTTGGTAACGACAAAGCTGTGAAATATGTATGTTTTGACGTTCTTAAACATTACTATGCAATATCAACAAGTTATGTAAAAACTGAAATCTTCACGTTTTATCGATTAGAGTACCTCTGTCCCAGTAGTTGTCAGGAAGGATCACATGAACCTTATTATCAATTTCTCTAGCTTAATAGACAATCGTCTGGATTTATTCTTTCCATTTAAATGTTTTCAGCATTACATGGTGGAATTTTAGCCTAAATTGACAGACTCAAAGAACAGAAAATAAAAATGTAAAGAAAGAGAAAAGAGATTATCTTCGGCTGACATAACCAGACCCGATGGAGCTTCCCCGTATGGTAATTAACATATTTTGCAATTCATAGGTGTAGGTTACAAAACGGAAGCTTGGGATATATAAATATCAATCCACTCGCTCTTATGACATTAAGACCAGGGGCTACAAACCAGATATGTGTATGAAGGATGCGCCTATCTCTCCAGCCCACATCATGGCTGTTCTATACTGCTCTTTTCACCAACCAATCCAAATTTAAATAACAAAATGATTTGTAATCCATTAGTCACCTGCTTCATTATAACAATATTTCTGGTCGTTCCAGAGCCCTGTGCAACCATAATGGAAAGAACAAGGGAAACCCTAGTAAACTTCCATCAGTATTACATATTTCTATATAGCCCTGAAGCGGGAAGGTCCATTCCTAGTACTTCTTCCCATAAACTTGCAGAGCTCAAATCAGCCATTCCCTGCCGTTGAGAATTATTAGCCATATGAGGTTTGGTATTAAAGAAATTCGGTATCATCCCCGTAGAACCCTTCTCAGCAAATGGGAAGTTCGGAAGATATACAGACTGAGGGTGAGAAGCATAGAAGGAAAAAGGGGGATTATTAACATCGAGAGATTTAGGGCGCGCAGATGAATATTGTTGATGATCTGCTGGCATAGATTTCGACAGAAAATAATCTTCGAAGCTCTCGGAATTAGGGGACAAAGTATTTGCAGCAATGTTGGCAGACGTTATTCCAGTAAAGTGCTGCACCATGGTCTTGAAATTGGCTTTGTCAGTGTTGAGCACCGTCGTATGTGCCCGCCTGGATGCTCTCGATCGTTTCTTACTTATCTTTCCCGTTGCCCCCTCTGCAGACAGGCGTCCGATCGTACCTGGCAAGGAAGACGCGGTGCTTAAACTCTGGGGCAAGGCTGTGCTGGCCACAGATATCTCTCCTGCTTTGATAGCCGCCGCCATTTCCTCGGTGTAATGGCTTTTGTAAAAGCTACTATTTCGCATATTTTCAGCCTCCATAGATTTACCCGTTGTGGCGCCTCTGTTACGAACCAATTCTTCAGGAACAGCGTATCAAAGATCGATCGTATTCAAGAAGAAACCACCTGAATTTATCACCGATTCCCGCGTCGTATGGGGCGGAGAAGAACTATAACTCATTCACTTTGAAGGAACTCATCCCGTGTCTTGGAGGCCAAATAAGTATCGAATTTGCTCCGGGCGTCTTCACTGACCGTCTTAATTAGGTCAGTCAGATCTGGAGCTGCCGTGTAGACCAAGAACTCTGTCCGTTTTTCCTCAGATATCCAGCGAGCTATTCCCATGGAATGTGCGATTTTATTATTGGAGACGACTCCTCGTATTCTCGGTTCTCGAAGGCCCGTAATAGATGGCGTGTGAGCATACGTCATAGTTCCGATTCAAAATCAAAGACATGTGCAAGGACGCCGCATTTGCGCGAAATTGCCGATACGAACATTTCAGGGATGTTGTTATATCATTAAAACAACCATTGGAAACAAAAAACCGCTACCATTCGTGGTCCGAAAGGAACGCTGGGGATATCGCCGGCTGCCGAGCGGCCAGTCAGGCTGACCATCCCATCAATGCCAAATGTGACCGGCTGCTTTTGAAATGCCTTCCAGAAGCCTTGCTTTCGCTACCTTCTGGAATTTTCCATCCTGTAAGTGTATGACAACGTCGCAACGTGCTTGACATCCCGTATCCCGGATAAATTTGACTGTTCTGAGAATGGGACGCGTCATGTGGTTGAGTAAGGCTTCGATGTGAAAGGAAACATCACCACGGATTTTGTCCATACACAGATAGAAGGCAAAATTAATATTGGCAGACTAACATAAGTTTGAAATGTCTTTGAGCATATATTATGGCCCTAAGAATCCTCTTGCTTTTCTCAGACGCTATTTTATAACCGGTTAAAGCTGATGATAAAAAGTGAGATTTTACAAAACCTAACTTCAATTTTCAGTTCACACTGATGATTAGAACTCAGGTATAGAAAACAACAAACGTGTGTTTAGAATGAATAGTAGACGGGGTTAAAAATTGGTCTTTGTTATTGTTGCAATTTATTGATTGATTGATTGTTTACGAAGTTGAACAGTTTAACGGATCAAGAGAATAATAGCTATAACCCATCTTCACACTCTTTTCAATGTTGGATCTTTTGGTGTACGATTACAATGGGATGTCGAAGTTTAACCAATGTTAAATTTCTTAATGTCTTGCATTTTTCTAAATATCATTATTTTTAATTATGTAGCATACAAGTTTTACGTTTTTTTATTTTTTGAGTAATGGTTATTGAAATTTGGCAACTAGTTACATTTTTCAAATTGTATTTTTAAATACATAAATCAATTCAACTTCTAAAAACAAGTATCAAAAATATATAATTTTAATCATTGAAATCTGCAATTCAAACTATCTTTTTAAATTTCTCACCAAATTTTAGTCAAAACTAATTAAAAACTAAAAATTAAAAATGTTTAGAATGTATTATTCTTAAAATCTTTAGGTCGAAAGGTGTACACCTATTGATAATGAGCACATTTAATATGTTTTTAGTACTTAATCAGTTTTGTATGGACAAGATTAAATATTGTTGGAATATTCTTAGTCGTCCCAATAAATCAATGGTTGTGATTTCAACCACTAACTTCCTCACTGTTATAAAGACATCAGTTTACATGTTTATTTTTTTACTTTTACTTAATCATATTTAAAATTTACTATGATGACTCGCTCAGTGACTAACGTTCCACAATTTTTATTCCAACTATTATTTACTAGGCGGGATTTTCCTGGAGCTCTTACCAGGTCGGTTATGAGGTTATTTAATGCCAAGATTAGATTATTTCAACGTTCACCAACCACGAGTGACGTGTGGCTGTGCTAGTACATCTATATATTAACTAATTTCAAATGTAGGGCGTTTTTGGTTTGCATTAGTGGGTATAATATAATTCGAAAAGATTTTGTTTTTCCTTTATTTTAATGACCAGGTTCAAATAAGGAGATCTTAGGTTTAGTTGTTGCAGAACCTTGGGCTATGGATCGGGTAGCATCATTTTTTCCTTCGCTACAAAGTCCCAAGACAATGTCGTGGAGTCGAGAGAGGGGAAAGTTAGAAACAACCTAAATTTTCCCATTGAAGGGGACAAGGGAATCTGAAGGGGCGTCATTGTAAAGGGGAATCGTTGAGAAAATGCGCCGAACATTCTAGTAGGAAAACAAAAGGACATGTGGGAATTTATCCATAATTTGAATCTTGTCAGAAAGCGGGCTCAACTCCTGAGATTGAAGAGAGATGAGCAGTGCGATTCATGCTTAGTTTGACCATAAATAATTAAATTAGAGACTGATTTGTAGCCTAACAATTGATGGCTGGCATGGTACATGTCTAAGAGAAACTAGGACCTCTATACCAAGATGAACATGGTAATTTTGGCCCCTTCGTTTCATTAGTTTTCATTCTTCTCTTGTTTTCAGTTTGCCTACCAATTGTTTGAGTGAATTTTGCTGCTTTTTGCTTTGTAGTGTGCATTAACCCCCATGTACATGTGCAATTTGTGTGGTTGTGGCATTTTGAGACTACAAGCATGGTTTATAATGGTTGTTGTTTGAGTCTACGTTCCCTAGCCTTGCACCAAATGGTGTTAGAGCAATCTTTGCTCATGTTAGTTTGTCCATGTTCAGATTTATTTTGGTATAAAATTGTGGTTGTGTTGAGATATAAGAGAAGTTTCTTACAACAAGTGTGATCGTTAGAAGTGGAGGTTGTTAGGGACAACACTAGTGAGGAAGGTCTATGAATGGTAGTCAAGTTGTGGACTATCAATTAAGATACAAGGGGATCCCACCATGAAGAGGGGCATCATGAAGAGGTGTGGGGAACTAGGAAGTGGAGGATTTGAGGAGTGTTGGCGCAGGCTATTTTGGGGAACAATGTAACAATTAAGGAAGTAGTTGAGAAAGGGACAAGAAAATGAGTGCATGTTGAAGAATAAGGAAAAACAGTGCGAGGAGGCAAAAGGTCAAAGGAAAAGAAGAAGGATGTGGATCAACCGCATGCAGGAAGTTGGAATGGGGACAAACCTAATCCACTTAGGGTTAGGTTTTTGGTCATTGATGTAATGGGTTTTAATCCTCTTTTGTAGTATAAATATGTATTGTAAGATCTGAAAAGATTATGATTAGAGAAACATTATTAGAGACATATTTTTGGTATCAAGTTTTTGGATAGAGAGTTTTTGGTTGAGAGTTGTGGAGATATTATTGAGTTAGTTTTGGAGATGAGTCTACTTTTTAGTTATAACTGAGAGTTAGGTTGCAAGCTATGGAGCTTAGTGTGACACTAGTCAACCTCACCTATATTTGTGCATTTCAGATGCATCGATGATGTAATGCACACAACACAATGACTTGATGAAGATGAATAGATAAGCAAATAATGCTAGGGGTGAACCACAGTAAAACATTGTGTCATTGTGTGGAATGCTTATTTTATGTCTTGCAATGGTTTATGATGAATGAATAAATGCATCTGTTAAGTAGTAACATGCAACGTGCACTAGAATAATGATGATAGTTTCTACATAATGAATGTTAATGAATGAATATGATGCTATAATGGTAGATCTTATGGATGTTGAAGTAGAGAGAAACTATGTATGAAATCCCCATGAGTAACATCCCTTCCACGATTGCAGACATCCGGGTCCTCCAATCACCCATAAGCCATCTCGGGTGAGACTTCATTGTGCACTCTGTGCGCAGTGTTTCATTCTAGTCTCCAAAAGGGCTGATGATTTGCAGGGTTTTATTGGAAGCCTAAGGTAGAACCCACGTCAACCCATATATCCAACAAATTGTTTCATTTTTGGTTGCAACTCAAAATATCGGATTGGAAGGGGAGGGATGAGAAGGACAATGAAGTTAATGCAGTGGTAGAAGGGGATGTTTAGGCCATTGATGCAGGAGCATCATAAGCAAGCCAACAAATCAAGCACAAAAGCAAAGGACAACTAGAAATGCACGAACGCGTATTTTGAGGAAGTTTTGAATTTGAAAGAATGAAACAATAATGTATTATCTCGGGGATGTAATTGCCCTTAAATGTTTTGAAGATTTTAACACAGATCATGAGCCGTTTCTCTCATATGTTTGTTGGAGGCATTTATTGTAATAAATGTAAAGTAGTTGTAGTCTTTATTTTTAATTAGATAGCTTAGAGATGTAGGAGGGAAAACTCTAGAAAGCTCCCTCGTATGTATTGTATTGTAAGATTATTCTCATTGTGAGTAGAAGTTGTAGGAGATGTAGAGAAAGAGAATAGGAGAAAAGAACAGAGACTACATAGAAGTTGTGTAAGCAGATAGCTGATGCTATATAATCCATGTACATATGCACTTGAGATAATATAAGAATGCTTTGACTCAATTTAATGGCATTGTGATGAACACTGTTTACATCTGTTGAATGGTATGTTTACAGTTAATTTCAGTCTTTTTTATGCATTTGTTTCAATGTTGTGTGTGTATGTATGATTTCATGTTGAATGTATGAAGTCTGTGAGAGGGAAAGTATGAGTTTTAGTTGTTTCTCGTCCTGAGAATTCTTGCAAGGAGTGCAGCGAAAGTCCGCAAGGAGTGCGTTGACAAGATTTTGAGTTTTACCTCATATAAGCTAAAGAGAGATACCGTTGTTCTCTTACCAGTAGAAGTGCAAGGATCGCACAGAGCCATGCAAGGTGTGCACAAGTGAGTTGAGGTCTTAGACTTTTTCAACCCAGTGAGCGGTTGAAGGATTTCTGTTGCAAGGAGTGCACAAAATTGAGAAATCCAGATAATCAGATATTATTGTGAAGCTGCAAGGAGTGCGGGTAGAATCCCTTAAAGACCTTGAGTTTGAAACCAAAACTCAGGAGAGATAAAGACTTAGAAGAGTTCGAAGGAAGATGAGGGATGAAGTCACCTCGTGGAAATCAAGTTCAGGGGAAGATGCCGAGTTATTTGGATAGGAGTAATGAGAACTCGAACGGATGGTTGAAATTCTTAGGAGGGGAACTACCGATTCGCCATGGACCGTTGGATCTAGTGGATCAGTAGAGAAGTTAAGGTTGAGTGTCTTCCAACACTCATAATCTCAGGAGTAGTCGTCGTCAGATATGGGTCAACAAGAGTCATTGATCTTGTGGTTTTGATTTTCAAAATTTCAGGAGTTAGAGCAGTGGAGAAAGTCGTTGAATCAGAGTGAAGAGTCATGGAATTTCGATACACGAATCTCTGATATAATCTGAGCCGTCAGATCGTGTAGAGATTAGGGCCGTCGATCTGAGGAGAAGAGGTCGTGAGTTCAGACTTCGGGAGAAAGGGCTAGAGTTGCATCGTGAACTCACAAGTCAGGAAATCCCGAAATACCTTTTTAGGTAAAGGTCGTGGTCACATCAGTTGGTCACGTGGAGTGGAGGTTCACACCTGGTGCTTGTTTGCACAGGTGTAACCCTAGAAGGACCTGTGGTGATACATGTTGAACATGCCAAGCTGGGAATCAAGGAACCATTTTGGTTCTAGGGAGATTTAGAATGATCCTTAGACCGATAGGTCACGCGGAACCTACTAAGGTAGGGGTGTTGCGCCAGGTGGTATTAGAGATTACAATCATTGTTTTCTGTAAGCAAGAGAAGACAAAAGGCAAGTTGTGATTTAAATTCTGCGTGAAACATATTTAAACAATGCCACCAAGAAGACGTCAAGATAGACCCATGCCCGATCCGACTATGGAAAGGGAAATGAGAGAACTTCATGCTCGATTGGATGCTATGGAGACAACACAGAGACAAACAACTAATACTAGAGATATCAGTGAGGCCAAAAGCGAAAATGAGGCTTGGGCTGAAGAAGAAGTTGTAGCCGAAGATGTTGCAGAAGAGCGTTTATTCAAAGCTGTTGCAAGAATAGGGGCTAGAGAAAAAATGGACATCCCGATGTATGAAGGAAACTTAGACATTGAGAAGCTACTAGATTGGTTTAGAGATCTGAAAAAATACTTCGACTATGAGGATATCGAAGAAGATAAGAAAGTAAAACATCCTGTCACTAAACTAAAAGGGAATGCAACACTGTGGTGGGATGAACTGTAGGCTGACAGGCATTGCAAAGGCAAGAAAAGAATCAAAATATGGGATAGGATGGTCACAAAGATGAAAGCCAAGTTTATACCCAGAGAATACCAAATCAATCTGTTTCGAGGAATGCAAAATTTGAGACAGAAGACGATGGAAGTGAAGGAATACACCGAGGAGTTTTACAGAGTCAACATCAAAGCAAGTCGTCATGAGAGCGATGATGATAAATTTTCCAGATACATGAATGGCTTGAGATATGAAATTCAAGATGAGATGAGCATGGTGACAATAAAAAATGTGGAAGATGCTTATCATATTGCTTCTAAGGAAGAAGTAAAATTGGTCCAAAAGCAAGGTCCAAGGGGCAGAGGTATAAGTCCAAGCAGAGGCAAAGCAATTGCCCAGGACAGAGTACATAAGCCCAAGGATGAAGAAAAGAAACCTCATAACCACCCAGAAAGAGGAGGAAGTTCACAGGGAAGACGATATGATGACATGAACACTTTTCCTCGCGCAAGAGGAAGAGAAAGAGGCAGAGGTGGTGAAATAAAGTGTTTTGTCTATTTAAAGATCAAACACAAATCTTTTGAATGTCCTAATAGAAATAGAGATAGAGGAGGCGAAGCTCACATTTCATAAGCGTAAAGGTTAAATGTTGAGGTAGAAGATGCAGAAGGCGGAAGTTCCTTAATGATGCGAAAAATTCTCTTGAAACTAGAGAAGGAGATAGAGAATCCAGTCCAGAGGAACAGTTTGTTTAGAACTGCTTGCAAGACCAAGGATAGGGTATGCAAGGTAATTGTGGACAGTGGAAGTACAGATAATCTAGTATCCACAAAAATGGTGGAGAAGCTAGAATTGGAGACAATTTCACATCCGAGCCCATACAAGGTTTTGTGGTTGCAAAAAGGACACCAGGTAACAGTCACTAAACAATGTTTAGTTGAATTTAAGATAGGGGGATATAGAGATGATATTTTATGTGATGTTATTCCCATGGATGTCTGTCATCTTTTGTTAGGGAGACCATGGAAATATGACAAAAATGTTGTTCATGATGGGAGAAAGAACACATACACCTTGGGGAAGAATGGTAGGACGCATATGTTGCTGCCAATTGAAGACAAGAAGGTGAAAGAAGAAGAAAGAGACACTATACTTCTCATGAGTGGGAAGGAACTTTTGGATGAAGTCAAGAAAGATGAAGAAATACAGTTTGTTGTGGTGAGAAAACCTAGAGTCATCTTGACGAGTACTTCTATAGATGATCTACTGGAGGAAATTTAGGAAATGATGGAGAATTTCGCTGATATAGTGGTGGACAATTTACCTTGTTCATTGCCACCCATCAGAAGTATAAGCCATGACATTGACCTTATACCAGGAGCTAGTTTAACAAACAAAGCAACATATAGACTGACGCTGTAGAAGAATGAAGAGGTTAAGTAGCAAGTCTAGGATTTTATGGACAAAGGGTTGATAAGAGAAAGCTTGAGTCCATGCACCGTGTCAACAATGTTAAGTCCAAATAAGGATGGTGGATGGAGAATGTGTACAAACTCGAGGGCTATAAACAAAATCACCATTAGGTATAGATTTCCTTTACCGAAGATGGATGACTTGATGGATTGCTTAAGTGGAGCAAATTGTTTTTCAAAAATTGATTTGAAAAGCGGATATCATCAAATTAGAATGAGGGAAGGTGATGAATAGAAGACAACTTTCAAGACAAATGAAGGATTATATGAATGGCTTTTCATGCTGTTTGGTTTGACGAATGCGCCAAGTACTTTCATGAGATTGATGAACGAAGTCTTGAAGGATTTCATTGGAAATTTTGTAATTGTGTATCTTGATGATATACTGATCTTAAGACCGAGGAAGAACATTTGAGACACCTAACTCTATTGATGAGGAGGTTGTAGCAAGAGAAATTGTTGTAAATTTGAAGAAGTCGTATTTCATGAAGAAATAAATCATTTATTTGGGGTTTGTGATCTCTTCAAATGAGTTGAAGATGGATCCTAAGAAGGTAAAAAAATCAAAGAATGGTCGTCGCCAAGGAATATCTTTGAAGTCAGAAGCTTCCATGGACTAGCTAGTTTTTACATGAAGTTCATTATAAATTTTAGTGGAATTTCTACACCAATGATGGACACAGTCAAGAAAAGACATAAATCTTTTCATTGGACAGAGGAAGCAGAGAAAAATTTCAAGCTATTGAAAGAGAAGATAACTGGACAACCAGTTCTGGTTCTACCAGATTTTAGTAAGACATTTCAAGTGAGATGTGACGCAAATGGATTTGTGATTGGAGCAGTCTTGAGTCAAGACAATAGACCAATTGCATACTTCAGTGAGAAACTAAATGATGCCAAGATGAAATATTCCATGTATGATAAAGATTTTTATGGAATCATATAGGCGTTGAAGAAATGGAGGCACCACTTGGTTCCGAAAGAGTTCGTTTTGTATAGCGACAACCATGCTTTATAATTCGTAACCAAATAGGAGAAATTTAACCAGAAACATGCAAAATGGGTTGAGTTTATGCAAAACTTTACTTTTGTTATAAAGCACATTTCTGGAACTGCTAACAAGGTTGTTGGTGCATTGAGAAGGAAATGTTTGATTTTGCAGGAATTTCGTGTGAAGACCTTAGGTTTTGATAGCCTTAAGGATATACACAAAGATGATTAAGATTTTAGGGATGCTTATCAAGCATGTGAGAATCATGTTCTAAGATATAGAGGCCAATGGGTTGAATATTTAATCCATGATGGATTATTATTCAAAGGAAATCAATTTTGTATCCCAAAGAGTTCCATGAGAGAGAATCTTCTGAAGGAAAAACAGAGTAGGGGATTGGCTGGACATTTCGGCCATGACAAAACGTTCGCGCAACTAAACAATTTATATTATTGGCCAGGGATGAGGACATATGTTAACAAATTTGTCAACAAATGTAGAATTTGCTAGCACGCAAAGGGGAAAAGAGAGAATACAAGATTGTATCAACCATTGCGAGTACCAGAGAGGCCGTGGGACACGGTAGGCATGGATTTTGTGTTAGGACTATTGAGGACACAAAGGAGTTGTGATTCCATATTCGTGGTAGTCGACAAATTTTTGAAAATGACACATTTCATTCCATGTCAAAAAACCAAGGATGCGACACACATTGCAAACCTGTTTTTCAAAGAAGTTGTTCGACTTCATGGTTTACCCAAGAGTATTGTTTCAGATCGAGATACCAAATTTGTTCTTCATTTTTGGAGGACACTATGGAAGAAGATGGGGACTAATTTATCCTTTAGCTCAACATATCACCCTTAGACGAATGGATAGACTGAGGTAGTAAATCGAATCTTGGCAGACTTGTTGAGGAGTTTAGTAGATGAACATCATAGTCAGTGGGATGATATTCTATTGCAAGCAAAATTTTCATATAATGAATCACCTAACCGAAGCAGAAGATAGATCCCATTCTAGATAATGTATGGAATGCAGCCAAGAGGCGTATCTGAGTTGAGGGAATTAGATCAGAATGAGTTCATAAGTGTTGGAGCCGAAGATTTTGCAGCAGAGATGTAGGAGCTCCACAGTAAGATCAAAGAGAGGTTGTAGTATTCTAACCAGGAATACAAGCATAGAGCAGTTCAACACCGAAGAGAGTTTCATTTTGAAGTGGGATATTTTGTGTTAGCACATCTAAGGAAAGAAATATTCCCAAGGGGAACGTATAATAAGCTGAAAATGAAGAATATAGGGCAGTGTAAGATTTTACGAAAATTTGAGGCAAATGCTTAGGACATAGAATTACCAGATGGTGTGGGCATTTCACCCATAATCAACGTAGCAGATATGTATCCTTACAAAGAAGATGAATAAAATGGAGAAGAGACTCAGAAGGAATTTCATTGAGTCAAACAATTGCCTGTAGCTGAAAATCTGCAGATGGAGAAGATCATTGCTCAAAGAGTTAACAAGAAAACCCAGAGAAAGATGTATTTTGAATACTTGGTAAAGTGGAAGGGAAACTTGATTGAAGATGCCAATTGGGAAGGTGAAGAAGAGATCCAGAAACATGGATAGACAGTGCATGAGCTCATGAATAGGAGTTCATGAATTTTATAGCCAGAGGAGTATGAAGCAGGAGAATCGTAAGCAAGCCAGCAAAGCAAGCGCAAAAGAGGAGGACAGCTGGAAATGCACCAATGCGTATTTTGAGGACGTTTTGAATTTGAAAGAATGAAACAATAATGTATTAGCTGGGGGATGTAATTTCCCTTAAATGTTTTGAATATTGTAACACAGATCATGAGCGGTTGCTCTCATCTATTTGTTGGAGGCATTTATTGTAATAAATGTAAAGTAGTTTTAGTCTTTATTTTCAATTAGATAGCTTAGAGCTATAGGAGGGAAAACTCTAGAAAGCTCCCTTGTATGTATTGTATTGTAAGATTATTCTCATTGTGAGTAGAAGCTGTAGGAGCTGTAGAGCAAGCGAATAGGAGAAAGAAATAGAGACTGTAGAAGTTGTGTAAGTAGATAGCTGATGCTATAGAACCCATGTACAAATGCACTTGAGTTAATATAAGAATTCTTTGAATCAATTTCATGGTGTTGTGATGAATACTGTTTACATCTGTTGAATGGTATGTTTACCATTAATTTCAATCTTTGTTATACATTTGTTTCAATGTTGTGTGTGTATGCATGATTTGATGTTGAATGTATAAATTCTGTGAGAGGGAAAGTATGAGTTTCAATTGTTTCTTGTCTTGAGAATTCCTGCAAGGAGTGCAGTGAAAGTTCGCAAGGAGTGCGTTGAAAAGATTCTGATTTTTACCTCATACAAGCTCAGGAGAGATACCGTTGTTCTTATACCAAAAGAAGCGCAAGGATAGCACAGAATTGAGAAATCTAGATAATTAGAGATTATCATGAAGCCACAAGGAGTTCGGGTAGAATCCCTTGAAGACTTTGAGTTTGAAACCAAAACCAAGATCAGGAGAGATAAATACTTAGAAGAGTTTGAAGGAAGACGAGGGCTGAAGTCACCTCGCAGAAATCAAGTTCAGGGGAAGACATCGAGTTATTTGGATAGGAGAATTGAGAACTCAAACAGATGGTTGCAATTCTCAGGAGGGGAACTACCGATTCGTCGTGGACCATTGGATCTAGTGGATCAGTGGAGAAGTTAAGGTTGAGTGTCTACCAACACTCATAAGCTCAAGAGGATTAGTCATCGTCATATTTGGATCAACGGGAGCCGTTGATCTTGTGGTTTTGAGTTTCGTCATTTCGGGAGTCGAAGCAGTGGAGAAAGTCATTGACTCAAAGTCAAGAGTCACGAAATTCCTCTACGCGAAGCTTTGATATAATCTGAGTCGTCAGATCATGGAGAGCTTAGGGTCGTCGATTTGAGGAGAAGAAGTCACAAGTTCAGACTTCGAGAGAAAGGGCGAGAGTTGCATCATGAACTCACAAGTCCCGAAATCATGAAATACCTTTTCGGGTAAAGGTCGTGGTCACGTCAGTTGGTCACGTGGAGTGGAGGTTCGCTCCTTGTGCTTGTTTGCACAGGTGTAACCCTAGAAGGACTAGTGGTTATACATGTTGAATATTCCAAGCTGGGAATCAAGGAACCATTTCGGTTCCAGGGATATTTAGAATGATCCTTAGACCGAGAGGTCACGCGGAACCTATTGAGGTAGGGGTGCTGCACCATCCATCAAATCCAACTAAACATGAGATTGAAAGATGGTTGGAAATAAACAACTCGAGTTTGCGCAGAAAGAAAATAGAAGTTCCAAGTATATACCGCGCCATTATTTGGAAATGTAT
Organism: Picea engelmannii; assembly: GCA_009831015.1. Lineage (NCBI taxonomy): Eukaryota > Viridiplantae > Streptophyta > Pinopsida > Pinales > Pinaceae > Picea > Picea engelmannii. The sequence continues at coordinate 1,049,699 of ML786653.1, read as the reverse complement.
GTGTTTACTGATCTTCATGAGGCATTTTTCTGTTATTTTCTAGGGTTGTTGCAAGAGTGGATATTGAGGTTGAAGGATAATCACCCTACTAATTGGATCATACTAGTAGGGTGTACTACTGAGAATATTGTGAGTCTAGAAACGATTAATTATAAATTCACGTGCACAGTGGATTTCTGGTTAGACAGTATTATTGCAAGATTTTTACCAAGTTTGTTGTCAACATTGCGAAGTATTACACTGTTGTAGAGTAGGAGTTTTTGAATGGATCAAGAGGAAGGTAAATTTGATCACTCTACACGTCGATCAATATTGTATTGCATGATAAAGGCATGATGAAAATGGAGTCAGACAACTAAATCACTTTGTATGCATGGGGGAACTAGGGGAAGCATTAAGGACAATCTGAGATATGGAGAGGGATCTCAAAAGTTCCCAGAAGAAGGAAGCATTGGACCCCATCATGATGGATGAGGAACAAACCAAGTAAATGATGGAAAGAGAGAGAATGATGCACAAAGAAAAAACCTACTAGTATAATATCAACAAGAAAAAGATGGAAGTAGATATATGATAGGGCTTGGAAAATGATGAGGAGGAGGTAGAGGATCTCCATGCGATGGGACAGATTGAGGAAATCCTACATGCCACATATGAGAGGAAAACCAGAGGTCAAGGGTCTAATGCAGAAGAAGACTCTCCATTCCATATCTAAATTAGGTTGGAACCCACAATCCCATGTGCGACTAAGACATATGAAGAAGAAGAACCATTTAGACAACTAACAATTAGTGGTAGAAGGATTTTAGTAGGATGTGGGTCCAGTGGAAGTACAAATTCAACTAGTAGTAGTCAGTTATCTACATCACGTAGAGGTGGTTGTACAAGAAAATTCACAATGGAAGGAGAAGATCCAACTATTCAGTTACCAGAGTTCCATGGAGAAGGGTCAGAGGACACAGAGAAGCATTTTTTAGCTGTGAGAATATTTGGAAAGCTAAGCAGATCATAGATGAGGATAAAAAAATAGTGTAGCTAGCGATCACATTCAAAAATCGTGTATTGGACTGGTATATGGGTCTCACAGTAAACAGTCCACAAGGAGCACCTACAACCATCACATATATGAAGAAGACATTAATCAATCAATTTCAACGACCACGTTCAAAGGATCAGTTTATGAACGAGATGATAGACATCAAACATAATCCAAGAGAGTTAGTCTGGGAAGTTGATTAGAAGTTCAAGAGGTTGAAAGGTAGGTTGAAGTATCCTATCACAGATATGCATCATATGCATATATTTGTGAATTAATTATTTCCATATCTTATGTATCCATTGAGGAAATTAACAAAATTTCCAGACTCAGGTTGAGGCTTTGCAAGTAGCCTTGCAATTGGAGGAAAATCAGTACAAACATACAGATCCAGCTCTGGAAGAGTTGAGAGAAGATCTAAAGAATATAACATTTAAGTTGAATCATAACAAAGATAAGGAGAAGAGGGAAGCTATCTGGTGTGGAAGGACACCATAAGAATGAGTGCCCAACATTTGCACAATACTTGGGAACAGGAATGCCAAACCATTTACATACAGGAGGACCATGGTGTGAGATATGTAGAGCACATGGACATGATCTCTATCATTGTCCTATGATGCACAAGTATTAAACAATACCCAAGTGTACATTCTACAGTTTATGTAGTCTGTAGGACATGAAGACAAGGATTGTAGAACTTTGGAAATGATGAAGGAAATGAACTCAGATACTTATAGGGTGCAGGATGAACTAATGACAGGACAACCTGCACAATAGTTTACAATGCAACCATAGTATAATAACGTGTAACAATTTATAGAAAAACTGCAATATAATAACGCGTAGTAGTTTCCAACGCCACTGCAGTATAATAATGCACATTCGTAGTATAATTAGGCACCAAAATATAATACACCATTAAGAGCTAATCAAGGTAACATAGGAGGATTCAGAGGAGGAGGTCATGGAGGAAGAGGATTTGGAGGAGGTAAAGGATTAGTAGCATGTCACAATTGTCATAAACTTGAACATTATGCAAGGGATTGTCCACAACCACCAACGACATGGATGTACTATTGAACATCATATCATGGTACAAAAGAATGTATGACACTATTGACAAAGATAAAAAAAAAGAGGAATCATAATAACCAAAATGTTATATGGATTATTGTGGTAACTAGAGAAGATGATGTGAAGAAGATCAATATAGTTACTAGAGATGGAGCCAACATAGGAGTAGATGAAACAAAGAAGGATGAGGACAAACACCAATGGGTTAGAAGGAATACAACACCTCAACAACATTTTGATGCACATAAACAAAATGAGACGTTTAAGGAGGCCAAACAAGAGATTTTGAAGGAAAATATTGCTTCTACTTCAGGTACAAATCAAGGAGATGATAGACCAGTATATGAGATGCCTCACTTATTTGATCAAACCAATAGAGAGTAGTCTTCAGAACAAGTAAGTAATCTAATAAACCTTTTGGGGTCTTGATTGAAGATATTGAATGATAAAACATCTTTACAAGTGTTACAAAGTATGTTAGAAAAGTACAATTCTGGAGAAGAAATAAAACTAGAATAGAAGATAGTTAATCAGGTCTGTAAGAAGAGAAGAACAAGTAGGGAGTTCAAATTGAATGAAAAAATTGGATATTTTAACATGGGTGATATCATATTAGATATGGGGTATGAAGTAAATGTTATGCCTAAGAAAACATGGGAAGCCATGGGGGAACCTAGACTGGGATATTCACCTTTTCATTTGAAGCTAGAAAATCAACATAGAGTGGTACCAATTGGTAGGTTGAAAGGCATATTGGTGGATTTAGATGGTGTGCACACTATGACAGACTTCGGGGTGATTGATATAGTAGATACTACTACACCTTATCTAACATTTTTAGGACTAGATTGAGATTTTCACAATCAGGATATTATCAACTTGAAGACCAGGAAAATGATATTTGAATCAGGAGAGTATAGAGTTCGACTAGATCATTCATAAGGAGGACGATATGTTGAACTTGAAACACATATTTTTCTTAGAGAATACATAAACGAGTTGTATAGAACTACTATGCGAGAGGAAGATTATGTTAACCCAACAACATATGGAATGCTTAGCTGGAGAAGCAATAGTTCATGTGCTTCATACTCTGACATAGAAATAGATAATTGACAACAACAATTGCATGATTTATCCACCAGAAGATGTGCAACAATGACGTGCACACTAAGATGGGTTAGTACAGAAGTAAGAGAACCTCCTACTTTTTATGGTCAGAATGATTTAGAAGAATTTTTAACAAATTTTGAGTTAGAAGTTTTTGAAAGTCAGAGGTTACCAGTTTTGTATATTTCTTTGAAATATACACCTGCACGTTGGTGGGGTAGTCATAAGGATAATATTTAGAATTGGTATCAATGCAAAAAATTACTACACATAAGATTTGGTGCAGAATGAGAGAATATATATGTGGAGAATTATGATGGAATTGGACAACCCAAAGAAAATATAGACATATGCATAATCTAATGGAGATTGGTACCACTAGAGGAGTATCCACATCACTTTATTCATACATTGGAAGGAATCCCAAGAAATTGGTATAGAGAATTGGAACTACGCAGATAAACTGTAAATTGGGAAGAGTTGCAACAGAATTTTGTGATCACCTTTGCATTTGAGCATGAGAATCTAGCTATAAATACAACACTAAAGTTGGTAAGAGATAAAATCTTTGAAGAACCAGAAGTTGAAATTATAACAACTTATTAGAACTAGAAGAGACAAATAGTCAAACAATTACTACATTTGTATCGTGTTGCAGAAGATGACCCATCATAAGAAAACCCGTGTGATATTCCGATTACAAAAGTTGAAAAGGATAGAGAAGTAGAAGGTCCAAAGTAAGAGTGAGAGGATTTTTCTGCACCACTAAAGATAAATAAGGTAAATATTATAACAAAAGAGAATTTGAATAATACAAATATTGGGGACTATTGGGATAACCAAACAGTAGAAAGAATAACAAAGTTACTGTGCAAGTACAATGACCTATTTCCAACAACATTTCTAGAGATGAAAGGGGTAGTAGGAGAACTTGGAGAAATGAAGATCCATTTGAATCCAAATTCTAGACCAATAAGATAGAGACCCTATAGGTTGAATCCAATGTATAAGTAGAAAGTGAAGGAAGAGATTGATAAAATGTTGGAGGTTGGTGCAATAGAACCTGTTGAAGAATTTGAGTGGATTATCCCTATGGTAGTGCAAGAGAAGAAACAAGGGGGAATACATATCTGTGTAGAATTAAAGAATTTGAATGATTCATGTCTGCATTCTCCCTTCCCTACTCCATTTACAGATGAAGTATTGGAGAATGTTTGCATTATCCCTTCCCTACTTCATTTACTGATGGATTTTCAGGGTATCACCAGATCATGATAGCACCAGAGGATCATTATATTTCCATAGAATGGGGGTCATATCAGTACACAGTGATGCCTTTTGGGTTGAAGAATTCCGCTGCTATTTTTTCCATAGTAGTGGTAGCTGCATTTAAGGATTTTATACATAAATTTTTGGAGGTTTATTTGGATGATTGGACATTGTTTAGCTTATTGAAGGATAATGTTGAAGTTTTAAGATTGGTGTTATACAGGTGTAGACATTGTCAATTTTCCTTGAATATTAAGAAGTTTGTTTTCAACGCACCTTTTGGGATTGTGTTGGTTCATGTGGTGTGTAAACATGGTCTTCCGATTGATGCTACAAAGATTGTTGTCATTATTAATTTACCACCACCGAAGTCAGTGCACCAGTTAAAATCTACAATTGGTCATACATGCTACTATAGGAAGTTCATAAGGGGATATGCACATATTACTATGCCCATGGAGAAATTGTTGAAGAAGGATATGAAGTATAAGTGTAATGATGAGTGCCAACAGAGTTTAGACATCTTGAAGGAAAAAATGGTGACAACACCAATTCTGGTGTTTACAGATTGGTCAAAAGAGTTTCATGTTCATTGGATGCCTCTTTTATAACACTTGGAGTAGTATTGGCATAGCTGGGAGAAGGTGATATAGATCACCCAATAGCATTTGCAAGAAGGAAGCGTTCAGATTCAGAACAAAACTAAAATAAAACATAAAGAGACGGGTTGGCTATGGTGTATGCATTGCAGAAGTTGAGACATTATTTATTAGGCCAACATTTCAAGATTTTTATATATCACTCTGCTCTTAGATATTTGGTCAACAAGCCAGTGTTGGGGGGAAATAAGTAGGTGGTTTTTGTTATTTCAAGAGTTTGATTTTGAAGTAGTTGGGAAGCCTAGAAGGTTGAATCTAGGGCTAGATCATCTATCTGGAATCAATAATGGAGAGGAACCAAGCATCTTGGAGGACAATTTTCCTGATGCATAATTTTTTTTCAGTGCAGACTGTTGATGAATATTTTTCTGATATTATTGAATTTTTGAGAATAAGATTTTCCCCAAAGGAATATAATATTGCGCAGAAGAAGAATTTGGTGGTCAAAGTTGTATATCACCAACTTATTGTAGGAAATTTGTATAAACTAGGTGCATAAAATATTTTAAGGAGATGTGTTATGGACCATGAACGTCATATCATGCTAGCAGAAGCATATGAAGGAATAGTTGGAGGACATTATTCATGGAAGGCTACTGTGCACAGGATTATGGTGGCCAACATTTTCAAAAGATGCAAAGGATTATTGTTAGAATTGTGATGGCTGTCAAAGGGTTGGAAATCCATTCAGGAGGGATGAGATGCCATTAAGACCTCATGTAACTCTTAAAGTGTTTGTTAAGTGGACCATATATTTTATAGTTCCAATTAATACACCAACTAGAATATTAGGAGTAATGTATATTATTACAAGGACATAATATTTAACTAGAGGGGATGAATAAATAACTATGAAATATTGTAGCATAGAGATTGCAATGAACACCCTATTTGAAAATGCAATTACAAGATTTAGATTCCCTAGGATTGTAATGAGTGATTAGGGAAATCATTTTATCAATAGTACCATCTAGGCAATGACTGAATAATTTGAGATACATCATCAGAAGAGAACTCCATACCATCCTCAAGCTAATGGAACAGTGGAAGCATTTAATAAGATATTGGAGAATGCCTTAACCAATATTTTTAATGTGAACATGGATTATTAGGATTTGAATATACTAGCAATATTATGGGCTTACAAAACTACATGCAAGAATCTTACTGTTAGAAAAAAAAGGATTGCAGAGCAATAAAATAAGACAAATGTGCAGATAAAACACAGAAGATACACAATACAATAGAGACACAGATATACGTGGTTCACCTAGTGTGGGCTACTTCCATAAGATAAATTTCTTGTTCCTTCCTTTATTATTATCCAACAAATGAATGGATACAACCTACATCACACCCGCTATAACTTCCTCTTCTTTCTCTCACAATATCCCCTCTCATAATACAATATTCACAATGATATATAGCTGCAACACAATTCCCTCATAAAAGAGGGTTTCCTTCTAGGGAAAAAGCCCTAATATAACTTCTACTATCATATCTGCGACCTTATATTGAACGATCCAGATTTATGGCAAGCCCCCCCTACAACCCCCCCACGTGGAGGGGTGTACAAAATTCCTGGGTGTATAGTCTTGATGGTGTATAAACACGGCTGAAAACAAATACCTATGAATTAGGAAGATAATCAGGCTCTACAACGAACAATCTCACACTTGGATACTAATCTCAACAACTCCACCACTGCTGTATCTGTTGGACTATGATCCTTCTTGGACCTGGAGAATTTCTCATCTTCACCTTCATGCTTGAATACCAAATGAAACTGAGAAGGAAATTTGTTTCTCCCTAGTTACTCCCTTTGTTAAAATGTCTGCATGATTCTGGCTAGTATGTATCTTTTACAACTTCAAATGTCCATCTTCCAAGAAAGATCGTATGAAATGATACATGAGTTGTATATGCTTAGTATTTGAATGGAAGGATGATTTCTTTGCAAGATTAATGGTAGTCTCACTATCATAGTACAACTTGTTATTATCCTGCTTCTTTCCCAATTCCTCCATAAAACTTTGTAACCAAATCATTTCTTTACTAGCCTCCGTAGCAACAACATACTTTGCTTCTATTGTTCAAAGTGAAAAAACCTTTTGCAGTTTCGAAATCCAACTTATTGTTGTTCCACCTAGAGTAAAAACATACCCTGTGGTGCTCCTCTTGGTATCTTTATCACCTTCCATATATAAAACAACACATCCCTATAGAACAATGTCTGAACCTCCAAAACATAATGCATCAGTAGCAATACCTCTCAAATACCTGAGAATCCATTTTACTGCCTCCCAATGTTCTTTAATTGGATTCTTCATATACCTACTCACAACTCCCACTGCATGTGAAATATTTGGTCTTGTGCAAACCATCGCATACATCAAGATGCCAATTGTTGATGAATAAGGGACCTTGGACATGTATTTTATCCCCTCGTGTGTCTTGGGACACATTTCCTTGGTTAATTTGAAATGGCTAGCCAAAGGTGTACTAACTAGTTTTTCATTCTTCATTCTAAACATCTCCATCACCTTCTCTATGTACTCACCCTTTGACAATGTCAATTTGCGATTTTTCTTGTCTTTTGTTATTCTCATACCAAGGATTTTATTTGCAACACCCAAATCCTTCATCGAAAATGAATTAACTAATTTCTTATTGAACACATTTATATCTTTTATATTAGAAATTGCAACAAGCATGCCATATACATACAATAACAATATAATATAGCTTCCATTTTCTATCCTCTTAAAATAAACATGGTGATCATAATGACATTTACTATAACCTTGTTCTGTCATAAGCTTGTCAAACTTCAAATACCACTACCTTGGAGCTTGATTTAGGCCATACAAGCTCTTATTCAACATGCATACCAAATTTTCCTTCCCTTTGACCTCATACCCCTGTGGCTGCTGCATATAAATCTCTTCCTCCAAATCCCCATGGAGAAAAGTTGTTTTTACATCTAACTTTTCAAGATGTAAATATTCTACTACCACAAGACTTAAAATAGTCATAATTGAATTCATTTTAACAACAAGAGAAAACATTTCATCAAAATATATACCTTTGTTTTGTGAAAACCTCTTTACAACAAGTTTAGCCTTGTACTAGTTTTTGCCTCCATCTTCTTCCTTCAACTTGTAAACCCATTTATTATACAATGCCCTTTTTCCTGCAGAAAACTGTGCCAAATCCCAAGTATGGTTATTTACCATGGAATCCATTTCCTTTTTCATGCCTTACTCCCACTTCTTTTTAGTGTCTTCCTGCATTGCCTCTTCATAATATTTTGGTTCACCATAATTAGTAAAAAATAAATAATACAATGAAGGAGAGTATCGTTCAGGGGGTCCACTTAACCTGGTATATATTATAACAACACTTGCATGAGTTTGAGGTACCCATTTCTCGTGTTGTTGTACATTTTGATTTTTTGGTACCTTTGGAATTTATTTTTTCAGTGATCTCATCAAGCACTATGTATTTTTTTTTCTTTTTCCCGTTTCTTTCCCTACAGCTGATCTTTGTACATGACCTTCTCATTGAATATGACATCACTACTCCTAATGATTTTGTGATTTTCATAATCCCATAAGCGTTAACCAAAATCATTAACACCATATCCAATAAAGGTACACTTCTTGGATTTTTCCTCAAGCTTTGTTCTATTTTCTTTATCAATATGGAAAAATGATTCACAACAGAAAGTCTTCAAAAAAGAATAGTTTACCATTTTACCTTTCCATTCCTCTTCTACAATTCAAAAACCCAAAGAGCTTGAAGGTCCTATTTTTATTAAGTAAATAACGATATCTACAACATCTACCTAGAACTTTAAGGGCAAACCAACATGAAATCTCATACTCCTTTCATGCTCCATGATTGTCCTATTCATCCTTTTTGACACACCATTTTCTTGTGGTGTTCCTGGAACTGTGTTCTCTCTATGAATTCCATGCTATGAACAATAAACATCAAAATCTTTGCTATAATATTCATCTCCATTGTCTAATCTGAGACACTTCAACCATTTTCTTGTTTTATTTTAAACCAAATATTTCTATTTCTTAAAAGTATAAAAAACATTAGATTTTTGTCGAATGCAATAAACCTAAGCTTTTCTAGCTGCATCATCAATAAAATTAACATAATAATGAGAGGCACCAAGAGATCATACCTGAGCTGGTCCCCATACATCTATATGCACAAGATCTAAACTTTCACTCTTTTTTTCTTTTTCAACTTTGAGAATTTTGACTCTCTTTTGTTTTCCATAAACACAATACTCACAAAAATCCAAATCAATTTGTTTAAGATCTGGCAAAAAAATTCTTTTTTGAAGTATTTGCATCCCCTTATCACTCACCTTTCCAAGCTTATGATGCCACAATATTGTATCCACTCATGTAGAAGATAAAGAGATATAAGAGTCAGTATTACCAGTACATAAATACAATGTACCTACCTTCTCTCCTTTTTCTATCACCAATGATCCTTTGGTGACCTTCCATACCTTATCTGTAAATATGGAGATACAAACTTCACTTTCCAACTTTCCAAATTAGATTTTTCCTTAGATATGGAACATGTCTTACCTCTTTAAACAACCACTGGTTTCCATTCCTTTGCTTTATTTTACCTTTCCCATTCCACCAATTTTGCATGGCGCATCATCACCCAAATGATCCTGTCCAAAATCACCTTGAACATAATCTAGAAAATGTTTTCTATGGGGCGTGGCATGAAATGAATCCCATGAATCTACTACCCAAGTCTCAAAAAAATTATCTACGTAAAGAATCAAAGCATCTTGAAACACATCACCTGTTACATTTTCTTCCTGATTTTTCTCCTGTTGTCCATCTCTTTGTTTCTTTGGAGCTCTGCAGTATTTCTTCATATGTCCTTTCTTCCCACAATTCCAACACACTATCTTTCCCAGTCTGTATTTGGATCTGCCCTCCTAGAATTCCCATGGTTCCTTGAGCCCTTTCCTCTATCCTTTTTTCTTCCCCTCTTCTCCATGTTTAACGCATTACCTAATGTCTCACTTGTGCTTTTCTGTCGCATTTCCTCGCTAAGGATAAAACCAACAACATCATCAAATTTTAGAGTGTTTGAACCAGAGATAGAGTTACTTACAACCATGACCAAACCATTCTAGCTTTCTGACAATGAGAACAATATTACAAGATCCTTGACCTCATCATCAAAGTACACTTTTATAGAACGTAGTTGATTAGTAACCGTATTAAATTCATTTAAATGATCTACAACAGACCCACCTTCTTACATCTTCATATTAAATAATCACTTCATTAGAAATACCTTATTGGACGCCGATGTTTTTTTCATACAGTTTAGTCAATGCATCCATCAACTCCTTCGTTGTCTTTTATTTCGAAATATTGAAAGCCACCGACGTTGCCAAGATCAGCTGTATCGTTCCTAGTGCCTTTCTATCAAGAAAAACATAGTCACCAACTTAATGATAACTCTACAGAGTTCTCTCTTTTTTGGGGGTCCATTTTTTACCCCGTTTTTAAAAATGGTG